>VYZX01013259.1:287906-379460 GCA_013401335.1 Brachypteracias leptosomus | reverse complement strand
ATAATTGCTACTGTGGCTGAGACGTTGTTTCCAGGCTGCACAGCCCTTGGGTGAGCTGTGTGATCTGGGAGAGCAAGGGGCAAAGTGGAGGAAAATCAGGAAGGTGTCAGGCACAAGGGAGCAGAGGCAATGCGGTCAAGGCATCTTGTTGCACTGGCACCAGTATTGGGTATGGTTTTCCTGTTGAGCCTTGCATTCAAAGAGGGGCTTGGAGAGGTGTTGGTGTGAAGGGGCTGATTTCAGTCTCCAGGGACTGATTTGGAAGCTTATTTATGCTCTTTGGGAGTTCTCAACTATCATCAGGCCATCCCAGTGGGCATATTCATCTTGCAAGGTGTCAGGCAGCCCTCACTTCACCTGATTCTTCCCCAGGCAGTGAAGGAATGACTTGTCTCTGGATCCATACTTTGCCTTTTCTTTGGAGTCTGGATATTTTCCACTGCAGTGCAGGGGGTCACAGATTCTCCTTTCTGATAGATCCACTTCCCAGCCCTGCCTTACCTTGTGTCTACTTACAGCTGATGCAAACTAGCACCTGCACGGGTTCAGAGTCTCACTTGTGTGTGTGAAAGGAACTGAGAAATGTTGCTCATCATCTTTCTCCCTGAACTCAGAAATTATTCATCTCTTCCTCTGGCTGTAATGGGAAGAGAAGAGGATAGGTCATACCTGTCCTAGTTGGCCTCACAGCTTGCATGGAGGTGGATTGATGGAGTCATCTGTGATCATCAGTGACAATTCGGAGCTGTGAGGATGAATTGAATGTGGATTTGTGGGTCAGCTGCCAGAAACAGATATTTCTGATCACATCCTCAGTGTGGTACTATAAACCCCGCAAGCTCTCCTGTCTGGGTGAAAGTCTGTGTTTGTTGTAAGTGTTCCCAGGTAATACCTGCCTTTCTGGTGCAGGCTGGGTCCCAAGAAGGTAAAGCCAGGAAGAGTTTCCATGTTGAAAACACTCTCAAGAAAAGTATATTTTGACTTAACTAGAGTGCTCTGTACAACTAGGTTAGGGACCACCTAGCAAAGCAAAAAAAAAAAAAAAAAAAGTGGTTTTTTTTAACAAAAGAGTCTTTCTCTAAAAANAAAAAAAAAAGATGTGTTTTTTATATGAAATGGATCATTCCTTAAAGCATATTCTTGTTTTATATTCTTTTTTACAGCAACTCATACACATACTCTTTTGCAAAGTCAGGAAAAACATCTCAAATATATTTTATTTTTGCCATCTGCAGCGCTGACAGAATAATCAGCTGAAGAGATTTGTTCAGGGTTATTTTTTTCCCTTAATTGATTTTTGGAGGGAAGAAGAAAGTTAATGCTATGCAGAAAATGTCTAAAAATGTAAGTCACAGAGAATATTCACATGACTAAGGGGTTTGTGGGGTAGACCTGCTGAATCTAAATTCTCCAGACCATGATATATTGGAGGAAGAAAGGAGTTACAGAGCAGAAACCTCAACTGACCCTTTGCTTTGAAACAAAATGCTTGAAAAAGATTTTCTTAAGTGACTACATGGAGATACCCATTCAGCTAATTACAAAATGTAATTGCAGTTTCCATTTAGTCTGATGATTTCTTACACTACATCTTTGTCTCCAGCAGCACAGTGCCATGTTTCCTTCTGGTACCTCTGACACCCCACAGTAAACCCTATTTGTTGGGTAATTTTCTTGTCAGCAGTTGAGGTGGAATGAAATATGCTCAATGCTAGTTTGGTTAATGTAGCAAAAGGGACCAAATGAGATGAAGGAGGCAAGAGTTTTCAGCTGACTGAAGCCAAGGAAAAGTTTATTGGCTGTTGTGAAGTGCATTTTGAATGCTAAAAAAAAAATAATAATCAGGGAAGTGAAATGCTTCACTCATACATGTTTTTTTTCATTTAATGTTTCATTCTCTCTATTTATAATGCAGCACAGGCTGCTGACTGAATGTTAAACAGACCTGAGCTCCCTCCTGTTAGTACTTGCAGATGTATTAAGCCTGTTGGGTCAGATCCACAGCTAATGGAACTGGCCTCATGCCTTTGAAGGCATGATAATCAGCTAGATTATTCATTTTTGTTGTTTGTTTTTAAAAGAGTAGCTTTTATAAGTCATTTGCAGGAATAAAGCTTCACATTTCTAATTTAAAATGGAAAGGCTTTTAATTCTTAAGTTACCCAGGGGACACTTTGCTTGCCAAGTCCTCACTTTGTCCTTGTATAAAGCACCCACATAATAAGTTTTTTCAGAGAAGTGCGTGTACTGGACCATGAATGCTGCCATATTATTAGCTTTATTTTCTGACCTGTGATGGCAGACATAGACGCTGAAATGTACATGAATATGGTGACCTTCTTGAAGGAACGAACTTCCAATTGATTTTTTTTTTAACCACAAGGATGACTGAACAAAGGTGTTTTAATTTGTGTGAGCTTGACCTTTGATTTCATTTTATCTAAGAAGTCCATGGGACTGAGGAATGGAAGGGGAAAGTTATCTTGTGTCCTGGCATATAAAGACCTTCAATTGTTCTGGGCATTTTTAAATCTAGTCTTCTGTTGTTGGCTGATGAGGAACATAGTAGTGTCACATGTAAGATCCAAATATAAGTGATGGGAGAGGCAAATGCACAAGAAAACATGCCTAGAGAAATACAGCTTTGTGCCTTAGCCCAGTACATCGATACTCCGGTCTGAAAGGTTTGCTTTGGAAATTGCCCTGCCAGTGGAAGAAGGTAGTTTGATAAAGCAAACAGACCTCAGCTTTTCCCTAGAACCATCTTGACTGTGGGGTGGTGTTGCTGCTTTGTGGTTTTGCACACACGGGGCAGAAAAAGCCAGACTTTGAGTACTTGGATGCTTGCAGCTTTGGGTGGATCTTGCTGGGGTGTCTGTGAGTACCTGTGGGGAGCAAGTTGTGGAGCTGGACCTGAGTGTGTGTCAGGTGTCAAAGAAAGCCAGCAGCAGAGCAAAGAACTTAACCTGCATTTCTGAAATCTGTTGCCATGTGCTAATCCCTGGACCCATTCGTACTCAGGGCTTCTAACGCTTGCCCTGCACCAAATCCAGGGTGAGGGCAGCAGGGAGAGGAGATGATTTTGCATGTATGAGACTCTTCAGAGGTTGAGTCTTGGCAGACAAAGGGTAGGCAAGGAGACATTTTATTGATGACTTGATTTATCTTGTATTCCTGTTAATGCAGTTAAAAAGGGCCCTTGATGAGTTGAGGCATCCATTGTCATGTCCCACGTGAAGTGACTGGAGGCACTGTCACAGCAAAGACTTTGCACAGCACACTGGGAAATTGCAGCACGATGCTGCTGAAGGGCTAGCTGTGGAGATGATGTGTCTGTCTGCTGCAATCTCAACAACTGAAAAATCATCTCAAATTAGTGATCTGGAAGGAAGCTCTTCCAGCATTGCTCAACTCATGAAATGGTATGTCAGGTGTTATTAGGACCACAGATTTGCCAAGAAAATCACCTTCATAAGAAGTGTTCCTGAGTCACTCCACTTGTTTAGTTTTGGGATTTTGCTGCTTTTCTTTTGAAGGTAGCAGAGTCACAGTAATAAGGAGGGAAGGCTTATGATAGGTGAAAAGGGAAAAAAATATCCCTGTAGGAGGGGGGGAGAAGACATTTAAACACCCGGTCTACAGAAAAAGCCATGTATTTATTTGGTGTTCCTAGAAACAATATCATAGCATATAAATATACCAGCCTATTGTGATGAAAGATTTTTTTTATAGCATCAAATGGCATAAAAGAAAAACCAAACAGAGCTTTTTATTTACCTAAGTTGAAATTCACTAATATTCAGTGGTGGAAGCAACCTTATTGAAAATGGCATTTTAAACCTTCCATAAGGAACAGGGGCTTGGAAACCGAGCCATGAATTTTCCATTCAAGGGGTTTAACTTGGCACAGAAAGACGTCATGCAGACCACAGCTGGCACCAGACCCAGTTAAAAAGATCTGAGGCTATTAGTGCCTAAACAGCCACTAGAAATTATATTACATGATGGAGACAGGCTAATATAATTGAGCCAGCTACTTATTGTGTGCATAATTTAATTATTTGACAAATTGCTTAGAAACATGGTGTTCTTGTTCCATGCTCGTGCTGCACTCACAGTATTGCAGGGCGCAGAGCAGATGAATTGCTGGTGGGTACGTAGTCATCTCGAATGATAGACATTTCTTTTTAAGATTTGCAAACTTGGAGAGGTTCACTGGTGGAGTCCTGGTGGGGTGGTGTATGCAGAGATGGGTGGAGCCCATGGGGACATGGCTGGAACAGCGAACTAGCTCAAACATCTAGTGCTGTTTCCACTGGATACCACTGAGGCTTTAGAGCAGTTGGAGAAATGACCCTCTGTCATCTCTACTCTCTGAGTCTTTTGGACTTTGATTGATGGGCTGTGTGGGCTGAAAGGAACCTATGAAAGAGTGGAGCAGCGTGAGATATTTTCCAACCCCAATATTATATCGTCCTTATGGATGGTGTTCAGTGTTCTGAGGAGAATTTGGGCCAAATTGATTTATGGTTATGAATTCTAAGATAAATAACCAAAAAAAAAAATCCCACCCCTTATGCTTCATGTAAGAAGTCATAAAGCACTAAGGTGTATTTTTACATAGCTCTGAAGATTTAGCTACATGACTAAGGACATTTCCGTCTTACAAAAGCTTCTCCTAAGAGATGCTACTTAAGAATCTGAACACCATCTGGAATAGAGCTGTGCTGTAATAATAAAGGGCAAATCCTACATCTCCTTGAACAGTACCAAGCAAATGCGTAGACCCAATTGTGTCACTTCAGTTAGCCTTTCAAAATTTCTGGAGCTAAGCTGTTGCCATAAAATCAGCAAGATTAGCAGCTTATTACAGAAAGATTTTTAACAATCAGCAGTGAAATGCCATTTTTGAAGAAGTGCAGCCAAATAATTTTCACTTGCAGAAAGGATCAGGCTGTGTAGCAGCACTCTGGGCAGTGCACCACACCATTGTCTTTGGCTGAGTCTGAACAGTGGAACAGCTCCTCATGGGGTGTATTTCAGACTCCTTGTCCCTCTGGCCAATTCACCTGCGTGTCCTGTCAGCCCGTGGCTCCCTCCCTGCTCACAAAGCTGAGTTTTCTTACAATAGCAACCTGGATTCAAATGATGGAGTGGTTAATGCTTGGATTTCATCCTGGCATACGGGTGGGAGGCAGCCAGGGTAGACAGCTGGGAAGTGCTCCTGAGTCCTTCCCTTTAGCTGTAGCTTTCATGTCGAGATCTAATGTTGACAATTTTACACCTAATTATCAGCTGGAAAAAGTTATGGGATGAAGGAGAAAAAATTACGCTCCTGAATTTTTCACTGTCCTTCTAAGAAGTGAAAGCAGAATTCTTTATCATGAGATCATGAAGGTATGAACATATACTGAAATACCTTTTCAGCCAAAACCTTCCTACGGAGCAGCAGGACCTCTGGAACTGGCTTTGTAGCAAATGGATTGATGATTTTGTGATTTTTTTTTACTTGCATGCAAGTTAGCTGTGTTGTCAATGGATTGATGGGCTTCAAGTTGTAATGACACTGCCATAAAGTATGGAAAGACCCTTATTGCCTATCCAAGGAAAGCTCTTATGCCTTCTGTGAAAATGACCTTGACAGAATATCTGCCAATTTTGTTTATAGCAGATTTTGCCTCATTCAGAGTCTTTCTTCTTCTACAAAGAGAAAATTAAAAACAAGACAAATCGATCAACTGAATTGCCTATTAAAGGTCACAAAATTTCCTAATATCCAGCAACATTGAAGGTATTTTGGAGAACCAGACATGGCATTGGTGGTGGCATCCTTTCCTGACAGACTTGAATGAAGATGGTGAGACTCCAGTGCAGGAACAGACAGAGGCATTTGTCTTTTGAGGTCCCTTATTCACATTGCAGCTGCTAAGCCTAGGAAGACCATGTAGAATTTTGCAGGGATTGTTCCATGCTAAATGATCTTTACCTGGGAATGGAACACAATAACCCTACACTCTGAGAGCATTAACACTTCTCTGGGTGCTGCTTGTCTGCCGGGTTTTCTGATGGCCAGCAGTGCTTTTCCTGACTGTGACATCTTCCAGGGTGTACTTCTATTTTGAGTGTATGTAAGCACACATATTGCATGCTCTCAGCAGTAGGAAAGCTGTCCAGAGTCAAACATTTATTTCCAAGCTTAGGAAGAAAATCATGCTTGATGTATAAGAAATGCCACCCATGCTGATGAGACCCCTGCTTGCCAGCCTCTCACAAGGGTTGCATGAGCACAGAAGAGATATTCTGCCCTTTTCCTCAGACAGATTGATAGAGATCACATCATCTGTTTGCATCCCAACAACTGCTCCGCTTAGGTGACAAGTGCAGGGTGGTTTTAAACACCTGGGGCTCATGCCTGATCCACAAACAGTGGGTGGTACTTGGTGAGTTCCTTCAAAGCTGGGCTGAATGCAGCTGTTTTCCCCCCAAAGAAAAGGGCAGCACAGTGATTTCCCAAATGAATTTTAGACAGCAGATTATAAAACTGCTGCCTGAGAATGAGCAGTGATGGGTTTGAGCTTTAGTAGGGGAGCACAAGGACTGCAGTGCTGTACCAGACTAGCTGACAGTCTCATTTGGAAACCCATTTTAGTGACCCAGAAGCAGATGTGTCAGGGCATGTGTGAAAATCCCAAATGGACAATTTCTTACCCTTCTGAGGACACCTGGGCCTACAGAAGGCACCTACTGATTCTAGTGTCCTGTAGGAAACTAAAGGAGATGTAGACACCTCACTGCTTTTGTGGATCTGGGTCTAAGTGATTGGTTTATGCCATCAAATACGAGAACTCAGTGGGGGAAGAGAGGGCTGTGCCTTTTGTTTCATTAAGCCCCACTTCAAGCCATGTGGAGGCTCTCCATATGAGTGTCTCATACTTTTAGAATCTTACTGAGCTACTTATGCTGACCACGTTGTACAGAATAAATTTTTTAGCCTAATTGTGATTAATTTCATAGATTAATTGTGGTTTGGGTTAGAAAAAAAACCCCTTTGCTTCTTCAAAAGGTGTTACTTGACAGCTTTGTAGGATGACTTCTTTTGTGTTTCACTGGGAGGTGGCTTGCATTTGAATGCCCATGTTATTTTCTCTCCCTACCCAATTTTTTTTAAACCATTTTTCTGCTGAGTCCTCACAGTGCATGACAACCATCAGCAGAGCCAGTGAACAAACCATAAAGGTGGAATGACAAGCTCTGACATCAGAGCCATGATTATAAGTTATATTCCTCCAACTACTAATGCAAGTAATACGTGGCTTAAGTGGGAAGAAAACCACAGCACCAACAACTCACCAGTGCAGGTTGGATGCTGAATACTAATGAGAGCCGTCTGCATCCCATCCCCACTGGGAAAAAAAATATTTGTCAACTCAGTTCAAACAGTGCATAAATTTGAGGGAACTGCCATCTGCTGACAGACCCTTCCCCCACCTGCACTGCCTGAAAACCCTTCTTATGAATATCTGCTTTGTGCAGTTGTATTCCCATCAACCTCTGTTCAGGATCCTCCTTCCTCCCCTTCCTTTTTTCCCCCCTCAGGTATTTCCAGAGAGTTCAAGTTTTCCAGCTCTGTGAGGCACCAGAATACCTCACAGGTTTGTGTGACACTCAGTACCAGCCCAGCACTGGTGTGTAGCTACCTGCAGGCTCTGTAGCTCAGCAGGTTCTCAGTATTCCTGTCCAAGCCCTTAAGGGCTCCTCCTTTTTTTTGGATGGACTAGTAGCTCCCTGTTCTTGTTGACTTCCATGGGGAGTGAAGGTTGCAATCCCTCACTGAAAACTAAGGGCACAAAGCAGAACATTTTTGCCAAGGAAAACAATGAGGAGTAAAATGCAGAAACCTTGCAATGGAAAAGGCTATTAAACGAATGCCCTGCTGTTTGGACGTGGCATTGTTCTCTGGTTTGCTTTTAACTAAGGCTTTTCACAGTAGCTGGAGAGGGTAAAAGGGAAATTTGTGATGGAAAAAAACCCCTACATGGGCAACTGTTGAAGTGAAAGAGAGCAGGAAGGATGATGCTTCGATGGACACCATGAAAGCCGGGGTTCACTGGAACAGCACTGTAATTAGATAGCATCTCATTGGAGCAAAACCTCGTGGCAATTTATGTCCTGTTTCCTGATGAGGATGTATCTTTTTTTAATCCGTGCTGTTGTGGAAATGCAAGATGTACTTATCTGTGGGAAAGGTGGGGAGGAACCAAGCCAAGTGTGCTGTTGTTGCTGGGAGGTTGATGTCATCTTTCAAGGATGTTAAGGGCCCCTTTCCATGTTTTGTGGAGGACGAGGGGTTTTTTGGTGTGGTAACGATGTTCTCTCTTCTCCCTTGCAGCAAACACTGCCCTCCTAAGGGAACCTTTGGGAATCATATAAGACTTTAGGGAAAGGATGGGCAAATCCCCCCTTCTTGTACCCACTCAGGCAGTCACACGTGAGAGATTCATGCCTGCAGCACTTCTAGGTTTTATCTGCTCACTAAATTTTATTTCCCCTCTGTGAGTGTTTATATTGCTTAGAGACTGCCAAGGTTCATGTTAATCATAAAAAAAAGTGGAGGTTTATTAGGTATTGCAGCTCTGTGATTCTTTGGTGTTTGAATGTTAATGAGGTTTTGTATGCTCTGGATCTTAGCTCTGGCGTGGCAAAATATCCAGGGGGTGGATTTTTCTTCCCTTTCCTCTGCATTTTAACATCTTACATGACATTTCATCCCAGAGCAATTTTACACTATGTATCATCATGTGTAATATTGTGTCATGCTGTAATTTGGCCAATGCAAGAAACAGCAGGAGGGAGGTGAGAACAGGCTCAATTACGCCCCCGAGAGATGGGAGAGCTCAGCAGAGGGACCTGCTCCTGGGAGGTCATGAGTTGGGTGTCAGCACTTTGCCAGAGGCAGAGGGGAATTTGTTGGGTTTAGGGGATGAGTAAGCAGAGAAGAGGAAAGGAACCAGTCAGATCACATTACTAATGGTCATTTCCACAGGCTGTGCGTGTACGTGGGACTCAACCAAAGAAGGGACATGTGTGTTCCCTCCAGACAGCTTGGTTCTTTCTTCTTCTGAAGGCTAAGGGAAGCAAATGGCCATTTTAACTGCCTCAGAATGAGAAGCCTTCAAAGCAACTTGGGTGGCGAGTCCTGGGGAAGGCAGACACAGAGTCATTCTGGGTGAGGGAGACATCTGACAGTTCAGGGATATTCCCATTTCAGCCTCTTCTCTGGGTGCAGTCAGCCCTAACAGATTTCTCTGGGATGCAGGAGCACTGATCTAGAGGGGGAGAAAGGGACCAAGTAGACATTAGGGCAGGAGGAATCCTAGCACGGGATGTGTGTGTCCTGCTGGTGTGCAGCTCTTGCTGGGCCTGGTGATGAAGGTTGTGTTTACTAAAGAAAGTTAGAGGATGAGCAGCTTCTTGTCTCTCAGGAACAGGAGGTACTTTCTCACTGAGTTATGCTCTATGGATTCAGTGTAATTTCATTGCCCTTTGTCTCTTCCTTTGCCCTGAGCACAAGTTTGTTCCTTCAGCTTAACCCAAGTAAGTTTTCTTTTTTTATTGTACATTGTATTTAGGGCAGAGCAACCAAACTGGACAGCTGAATGTTTCTTCCTTTCTGAATTTCTAGGCAGGGCTGTTCTCTGAGCATTGGCTTTGGTAGAGCAAGATGTGCATCTTGCTTTAGTGCCTTCAAACTAACTTCAAAGGGCACTTGTGTCATTATTATCTTTGTATTGCTACGAAAGTTGTTACTGGAGGAAGTACCAGGCCTAACATGATCCCCTTTTAAATGGGAAGAATTGATGAACATGTATTCTCCAGTCAGAAATGCTCTTCCACATTGGCAACCCAGAGTTGGGTTGCAATGGGTCTTTTTGGAGAGGGGTCTTTTTTCCCACATCTCCTGCTGGAAAAAGAGAGCATTGGCATACCCAGTCCAGAAAGTCTCTCCTTTTGGCTGTACATTTTCAAAGCTTTTTATTTTTCATTTTTTCACTTGTACTATAACTTCTTTATGAGGCAGAAATCATGGCAAATTCCATTTGCCTTGATTCCAAGTGAGACTTCATCGGCACTATGAAAAGGGATATGACTTCCCCAGGTTGGAAATCCATGGGCTACCATAAAGCTGCTGTGAAATATTTCTATTCACACTTGCAGGCAAGTGTGTTTTGATGGAGAGGAGGTGCAGCCCATCTGTTCTTGGTCAGACTAGTGCAATTCATATAACTTACTCCTTTTCTACCAGCTGCCTTTTCAGCTCACCAGGACTCTCTTACACGTTCTCTTATGAGATCCAGCAGTAAGTGTTTCTCCCTTTCCAGCTGCCTTTTGCTTAATTGACTCATTTTGCAGCAGATTAGGCCCCAAGGAGGAGGTTAATATGAGCAGTTATTCTAAAAGGCAGGTCAGGGCTTCAGTGACCTGTTCATCATTGGAAAAGCCTGTTAGCCCTAATCTTCTTACCTTTTTACACTATATTCTAAAATATTCTGACTTAACAATGAACTTATGAATCCCTCCTGTGTTAGATACATTCTCCACACCTCTCTCTTTCCTGAGTTTTGAACTGGATGTGTTGGGTCAGATTTAACACCGTGCATGCAGATTTACCTTCACACTTTCTTTTTGTCTGAAAACAGCCACCAAAATTGTAGCTCTGGATCTCCCAGCATTGCAGGTGGCATTGCCAGAGCTACTTTAGCTTCTCTGAGTCCCAATGTAGGACTAATCTCATCAGGCAGTGCATCTTCCTGCAGGATTGGTGAGGGTGAGAAGTCTTTTCCTGCACTGCAAGCAATTAGTGGCCCCTTTGAGGCTGTTCAGGGATTGCATATCACACAGGTACTCAGAATTACAGCTGCTGCAATGACTGAAGGAGAGAAATAGGGCAAAATCCAGTGTGAACCAGTATTAAACGATGTGTATCTTTATTAATACAATATTATTAACACTACATAATATTATTGTTATATTAATAATATTATATTGATGAATTCTGAGATGTGGGCAGCTTGCTCTTTATTAGCTTCTGTTCCTGACAAGCCTGTCCACTATACTGTAGGAATTACCTCTCTGTTTCCCCACTTTCTACCATCACCAGTCTCCTGTACGTTAGTTAAGGAACAACTTCTGCCTGTATCTACTATTCAATTTCCTTGAACACCCATACAAGAAAATAAAGAGGATTGTGACATAACTGTAACAACAAAAGGGTGGATGAACTCTGAATGTCTAGATGGAGCTGAAACATTTGTGGATCTTCCTTGCTAGGGCAGTCAATGCTAATTATTGCCTTTAGTACAGGTAGGTGCAGCCCTGATGCTGGGGCAGGGACGTATTTTGGAAGCTGAGTACGAGTGGTGTGGTGGTAACGTGCCCGCAGGCAGGGGGATTAGCTGAGGTCAGGCACACATTCCCTGCACTGTTCTACCATTGTGGTTCTCTAGTGGATGGCTTTTGATGTGACCAGGGAAAATTTGCAGCCTTGGGCTTGGCCTCTGGTGTCACTATGAGAAAGTGGGATCCTGAGGCAAACAGATTTTCTCAGTAGGAAAAAGCCTCACTGATCACTGTCCCTCCTGTAAGCCCATGCCCAACCGCAAACTTTTGCCATAGGAGCTTCCTCAGCGTGAGCTGTCACAGCTCACCGAGCACAGCAACATTGCAGTCCCTTCCCCATGCAGGCAAAACTCCTGCAAAACCTGTGCCATGGTGCCCAGTCCCAGAGCAAGCTGGGGAGCTGCCACAGCTCTCTCCCCATGCTGCTGCCCATGCCACGGCTTTAAATGTTTCCCCTACTGCTGTTCCCACCCCTGTCATCTCGCCAAGTGAGATCATTTGATTAGGAACTCTAGTTTGCATGGTAACACTGGAGCCCCAGGGATTATGATTATTTTTTTTCATGCCAATCCAGATCAGTGTGAGGCAGCAGCCTGGGCAGGATGGGTTGCTGTAATGTAGGCAGCAGGAATCCAAAGCCATTTATGCTGCGTTTGTGGAATTACCGGCTGAGACCAAGAAAGCTTTGGGGAACAGGGGGAACGAGAGTGCATTTGGGACCCTTGCCCAGTTGTTAGGGAGGACACAGCTCAGCCAAAATCAAGACTCAGGGCTGCAGTCCAGACATCTGGATGCGGCCAGAAAACTTACTGTTGAAGGAACGATTTAAGAGGGACCTGAAAGGGCTTGAGGGAAGTAAGGTACAGCAAAGAAACAGGATGATATTGCAAAGTAACCTGCTTGGGGATGGGGAGAGAGGGAATATATGAGCCTCAAAGAAGGTATTGTGTCTGGTGCCTCCAACATGGGCATCTGCTCTTGGACATGCTGCAGGATTTACATGCTGGGCTTTGGTGGTGGAAGTATTCTCCTTTTACAGCTTTGATAAATGGAGAAGGATTTCCTTTCTCCCGCCCTCCTTTCTGCAAGGTACTCAAGGCACAACTTCTCCTTAGTGCATCACCCAGAAAGAACAAAGGGATGTATGCTACAAAGGCTTCATTCTTCCTACCTGCCCACCTACCTCTGCTATCAGACAGGCAGGATGGTTATAAAACAGCTTATCTGCACAGATTAGACCCTGAATGTGGGCTCTGGCTGCTGGCAGATCCTTCTGGGCCAGGAGATGCTGCTGCCAGTTGAACAGCTGAGAGCATGGGAACACAAAGCCACTGAGGATACCAGATGCCTCTGCAAAATCTGTACATTTGCAAGGGGTTAAACACAGGAATGTGCACTCCTGAAGGTCTGGGGGGATGGAATGATGTGGGAATTCAGGACTATTGGATCTAGCATTCATTCAATTACCATGCTTAGTTAAGTACTGCACAGTGGAGTGAAGGCTGCAGTCTGTTAGGATGGCTGTTACTATAAGTCATTTAATTACGAGGTTGCTCATATGCCATTTTAACATATGTAGAGTAACACTATCCCTCTTTTGTAGGTCACTATTCTCATAAGTCTGGCTCTTGCATTCCTTGCCTGCATAGTGTTTCTTGTGGTATACAAAGCCTTTACTTACGACCACAGTTGCCCAGATGGATTTGTTTATAAGGTAAGAAACTTCAGACGGATGAATTGCCTGAGATAATGATAGACTCTAATTGACTACATGGTTACAGCCCAGTCTGTTTCTTTGACCAGGCCAAACAGAACATTTGGCAAGAATGTGTTGAAATGGGAAAAGTGCTATGGGAAATGTGGGCTTGCATCTGCCTCCATCAGCTACTGTTACACTGTAATTGTTGGGATTAGCATTTGGTGAACACGACGGACAGATGTTCAGGAACAATTCCTCATCTTTGTGAATGGATTTATTGCAGCTGGAATCCCATGTTTCCTTCCCACACGTTTAAGTGACCAAGGTTTACTGGCATACATTTTAATGCATAGCAAACTCCCAGAGTGCTGGCCCATGTGTCCTTTGTGAAAGAAATCTGAATTTGTCCATGTAGTTCATTTTTAGGTGCTTTTGAGGAACACAACCACGTAGCAATTGCTAAAACCCAACTTCTCAGTAATTATGAATTATTCTCTTGGGGTATATAAAGATGAGGTTAGGATGGACTCATGAATTTCAGAATCAGATCCAAACCTGAACTTCTGAAAAGGTTAGAGGTTTTGGACTCAGATTTCAGCTAATCACATTGAACTGGAAGTTGGAGTATCTCATAATTTAGTAATAATTGTACCCGGGGCCCTTTGTGTCCTTGGTGCTACTTTGACTGCACTGAGTACCAACCAGTCCAACATTTGTTTACCACTTGATTGCTCTTTTACAGCTGTGGCAGGGCATGTAGTTTTGTCTGTGCAGTTCTTGGCACACAAATGTCCACAGCAGCACAGCAGAGATGCGTGGGCTGTGCCTGCACAGAGAAGGAGCTCTGACAAGGGCTGGCCAGTTGGGCTACGCCTCCTACCATCCCCGACCAAGGTGGTCATCCTACAGGTCAGAGATAACACACTGTAACAGAGCAGCACGTAAGCAGCTTACTCTGCCTCTGCCTGTCCTCTGCTTGTCTGAGGATTAATTCTGGACTGTGCTCTACAGAGCTTTCAGTCCAGCACGTCATCAGAGCTGCTCAGCCAGCCCTGCTAGGACTCCAGCAAGTGGCCTCAGTCTCTGTGCATGCCAGTAACGTACCGCACCAGTCAGACCTTCATTTTACAGTCCCCATTCCCCATCCATGGATGAAATCAGCCTGTAATCAGGGTTGCCAGTAGCAACAGGTTTTGAAGACTGCTGCCCAACTAAACTTTGTGCAATCCCAGGGTGCTGACAGGCAGTCGGGGCTGTGCAGCAGATGCTCTCGCTGCAGCAAGTCCGAGTCAAACGTCACCCGTGCATACAGCTAACCTGAGATTTTTAAAGTGAAAGCCTGAGGCTGATGGGACCACTCTTTACTTCTCTTGCTTTCTTCCCCTTCCCAGCACAAGCGGTGCATCCCAGCCTCGCTGGATGCCTACTATTCTGCACAGGATTCCAACTCCCGGGGCAGGTTCTACACCGTCATCAGCCACTACAGCATGGCCAAGCAGACCAGCTCCCGGGCTGTATCGCCCTGGATGTCTTCAGGATCCGTAAACCACGAAGCCAAGGCTGCCAAGACAGAAGGTCATTAAAGTTAACCAGTGGTGATGGGCAAAGTGAAAAGGTGGGGGGACAACACCATGTCTATACTGCATTGCTCTAGCTGAGGGTGCTGTGCTGACAGCACGACAGGAATAAGTAAAACCCAAGTGCAGGAGTCATCTTAATGGATATTTCTTTTCGTGCATTGTTCTCGTTGATTTGTAACTGAGTCGAGCTCTTGTACAAAGGCATGTTTGATGTTGACTGTACCTTACAATGTAAAAATATTTTTAAATCATTGCTTAACTATTTGTTAGAAAAAGAAATTAAAAAACAAAAAAAGCAAATTAGTTGAACGGCCAGAGAGGATAAAAGCAGCAAAGAGAATCCTGCAAAGTTTTATCATTGCTGGAAAGCTGTGGCAGAGGCTTAACATGCAGCAAAGAAACAGCTGAAATCCTTTCAAGGGGGGGGGGGTAGAAAGAAGTTGTGATGTTGTTTAGCTTGGCAAAGGGGAGTTATTTTGCTGTCAAATTGAAGCTAACATCTGTGTTCATTTGTTGATAGAGAAATACAAGCATCCCCTCCTCCCTTAAACATACACACGTGCAAACACACATACACACAGCCCTGCACAGTGGCCTAAGTAAATCAGAAAGATCTAGGCCTTCATAATGAGCCACCATGTGCTGGTGATCTTGGCTGGGCTCTGAGGCTGAAATCCTGGTTGCTGTTTGGATATGCAGCAGGATGGAAGCAGCCAGAGGCTGATACAGTGAAATCATGAATATACTTCTGAGCACAGGACGAGGAGTCAGGAGACCAGGGCTTCATTTTTGCTTCTGGCACAGGTTTCCTGCATGACCTTTGGCAATTTACATGAGTCTTCATCCATTGGGAACTCTCTCCTGAGGGTCACCAGGAGACAAAGAAATACCATTATGAATTGAGGAACCTCTCAAGAGGGGTGATAGTGCAGAACAGTATTGAGCCTCTTAACTTTTCAGCCCCTAATTTTCCCTTGCCCATGAAATGGGACACTCCTGCTTCCCTCCTTCAGCTTCAGGTACTTCAGTATGTAATGTCATTCTAGGTAGTTAGAGAGGGATGGCTGTAGCATGCTCTCAGAGTACAGGGGTCCCAGCAAATCTCTGCTTACAGACACAGACCAGACCCCGGGCTCAATCCAGTCCTGGCCAATATAAAACATCCTCTCCCCACAAATGGCATGTGCAATTAGTGCAGTCTGGTGGGATTTAAAAAAAATAAGGATATTTATTTTTTTTCAGAGTTGCAAGTAGTTGCTGCAAAGCAGCTCTGCTCCTTAGTCCCACAGGCAGGGTGGGACTGAGCAGGAGCAGAGTGCACAGGGAAGGCAAGCTTCACATTTGACCAAGGCTGCTTTTTCAGATTTGTGGCTAGACTGGGATGGAAATTAGGAACTGGCCCCTTCTTCCCCTGCGTTGGGCAGTTTTGTCCTCCATTTTACATACATAGACACTAGAGGGTGTAAATGAGGGCAGAACTCCTCGGTCCTAACAGGCATCATGATAAATAACTGTATAGTGTAGCTAACAATGTAGTGCCAAATGCCATTGTCTGATTTCCTCTCCTTCCTTCCCACCTGTAAATTCATTTCTCACTCAAAATGTACAAACCACCCCCTCCAACAACAATCAAAACTCCAGCAAACCACTGAACAGTTTATAATTTTGTGGTGTATTTTTTGTCAGTAGGTAGCAGAGACTGAAGTATTTTTTGGTGTAATTCTTGAACTTTTCTGACGGGATTAAAATAAAGCTAGATGTGACTGAGCGTCTCTGTGGCTCCGGCAGGTTTATTTGGGTGATTCGTGCACTGGTCTGGGAGGTGGTGGGTGCAATGTGTGTGTGACTGGGGCTGCTGAGTGTGGCTGCAGCAGAGACTGCACCTTTGCATGGGACCCAAGGTTTTCAGGAGGCATTTTCAGAGCTGTTTTCCACTTAAATGGCTGGGGATTTGTTCCCAATGTTCCTGCCCATTTTTCAGTTACAGATAGAAAAATAGTAATTAAAGCCAAGCTGATCTTCTATTGGTGATTCTTGGCCTTACAGTGGGACTTCCCCTCCCTTCCCATTTTAAGACCCACAAATGATGATAGAAGCTTTGGCTGGCAGCAATGTCTCCTTTGCCCTCTACTCCTGATGCAAGTGTCCGTGTGTGCTGGAGCAGGCCCCATAAGAAGGGCTGTTACACAAAGGAGCACTGCTGGGAAATGCAGCTGACAAACCAAGAGCTGCAGCTGAACTTGGAAGAAGTTGGGCTCTGTATCCAAACTCTGCAGCTTGGTTTCTAACAAAACCACAACTATATTCATCTCACGTTGTTCAAAAGCAGATTGTATTTCCCAAATCCTTCAACTCCTTGAAATGGAATGATACCCTGCCATTAAATTGGCTCGTTCCCAAAGGCTAGAGAGTGGTTTACAAAAACCTTTGGATGGCTTTCCTTCCAAAAAAAAAAGTATATTCAGAGTTGTGAAATTGAGCTACTGTAGGAGAGAAACCGCTTTGTTGTTAGAGGTCACCACTGAGTACTCGTGAAACGTGTTAAAAAGGATTCAGCACACTTTGTAGAATTGAGTCACAGAATAATTTGATCATGGTGTTTCTATTGCCACTTTCCCAGTAATGCTCTAACTGTATGTTTACTTTAATCTAAGAAACCCAGGAATCAAATAATTTGAATTAAAAGGTTCTAGCTATTATTAGATAAGTGAGTCAGTGGGGATAACCATTCCTATTAATAAAGGAAAGATCAAAATCTGTATGGCGCAGAATGGAAAAAAAAAAGACCCAAGGAAGACTCATGGAAGAGCAAAAGAAACCGAACAACCCGACTCCAGCTGCAAGTTCCATTACTGTGATGTTATTACTGTTTTTGTACAAGCTGCAGTAGAGCTTCCAAGATCAACCATGTATTTTAATCACAGTAACAGAGAGAGGGGGGGAGAGAGGAGAGTAAATTGAAATTGGAGTACATCTCCTTATTTCCATCTTTAAAAGCCTTCTTCAAGGTTGATCACATGTTTTCAGTGTTGATTAAAGTAGCATATTGGTGATAGTGCGGTCTCATCCTGGCTGTCATCTCTTTGTGAAGTCTAAAGCTCCTGACTGGCTCTACAGAACATTTTTTTGTGAGCTAGTGCCTAAGCAAGGACTCAGCCTCAGCTCTGAATAGTACCAATGAACAAAAGCTTTCCCCATGCTTCTCCCAATGCTTACATGATGGCCAAGTCAAGTCTGCTCCAATCTCTTCATCTGTGACTGATCCTGCTAAAGCATGAGTCCCTCTGGGTGATCTCTGTTAATTGCTGCAGAGGGCTCAGATTTTGAATTCTCAACCAAAATATGCTTGTGGACCTCTGGGACTGGAAGAGTTGATTTCTGAGACAGTCATGCAGGAGATGGATGTCTGGACTGTCTGTCCTAGGTGGAGTAACTAGGAAGGGATGAACAAGAAGTGTCAGCACATAATAAGCTCGTCTTCCAGGGACAAGGTCATCCTGAACGGGCAGCAATTCTGTGCAATGACTGTCAGAACATGTGAAAAAAAAAAATAGTTTTACTAAAGGTGTGGTGATGCTCTGATGGGAACTCAGCTGCCCTCAGCCTGGACTCGGGAAGGGAAGGAAGAAATTGTGGCTGTTGGAGCCTGAGAAAGATCAAGAGCAAGAGAAAAAGAGATTGCTACCAGCCAAGACACAGGAGCAAGCACTGCTTTTCTGTCATAACCCAGTCACCCTAAAGCATTATATCCTGCCTGAATAATACAGACTGTCTTGTTTTGGAAAAGCTGCCCATTGTTGCTACAAATATCTGCTGACTGCAGCATGCCCCGAGGGGAACAGCTCCGCCACTAACTCAAATCCTCCTGGACTGCCTGCAAAAAACATGTGAGAAAAGGAGGTGCCGATGGCAAGACCCAACGGCTGGCAGGGCACAGCCTTGGCAAAAAACAGAGGTGTCTGTCCAGGGTCTTGGAGGCAACTTCATGCCTTGGATCCCTGTTAGAAAGACAGCTCAAGGTGCTGCCAGTGCCTCTGTTACGAGATCAGAAAAGTAGCAGTCCCTGTCCCTTTGATTTTTTTTCCCCCCTTTATCCTCCTCCACGCTTGCCAGCTGTTTCTGGTTTGTAATAATACCTCAAGTGGTAAGTGTAAGGGTCGTGCACTGAACTGTCTACAATCACATTTTATACGATTAGTCAGGGGTTTTTTAAAGCACCCTAATTATTACAGTCAAACCGGATTAAGCTATTCCTCTAATAGATTTTCAGTTCCTGTAAAATAGGCCAGAGAAAATGACTTACAGGAGGGGATGGGGGGAGGGAAGGCGTTTTCCTTCCATCTCTTTGGCCTTTGCTTTTTTAAATTGCCAGCAGCGGCAGGAGCATCACAGGGATCCTCCAGAGAGCACTGGATGAGTGCCCAGCAAAGTCAAGGGTCTCGTACTCAGCTCCCCATCTCACCTGGACTGGTGCCCTTTGAAAGGAAAAAAAGGTAAAATCCTTTTGATTGAGAACGTTGCTTTGCTCAGAAGGGTGGGTGACAAATCATTTGATGGGTTGTGGGTCCCTCCATCATGGAAAATGGTCCACGACAAGTTGAAGTCCAGGAAGGTGATAAATGCAGTGGCATTCTGCCAGAACTGCTCATCGTCTGCAAGGGCTGGGCTGGATTAGTGCTGAAGAGGCTTTTGTCCTGCAGCGTGAGAGGAAATGGAAAAGCCTCTTAATGGCAGGTTACACAGTTCATCCTGGCATGGCCAGTGCCCTGCTCTGACATGGTGGGATTGCCCGGGCCTGTCTGGTGGGTCTGTGCATCCCTTCCCTCTGCCGAGGGCTCCAGCCTGTGCAGGGCTGCAGCTGCCACAGCCCCCATTGGCGCAGGGGCAGTGGGTTGGGAAGAAGACACCCCGTGGCTTCCCTTGCTGGTGATACAAAACATGAGCACCACTGGTGTGAGCAATAATGAAAACACTGCAAACTGAGGCAGCCATTAATAAAATATTTACAGCACTCGGTCAGCGGCGGTTTAGCTGAGCCCTGTGCTGAGGCTGCCCCGTGGCAACCGGTGATTGATGGTGACATTTTTACTTGCTGCTCCTCTGCCCTCCTCCATCAGCACAGCTTAGTGAAGGCCAGTGCTCTCCAGCTGCAAATGGCCAAGGAGAGTCTGGCCTTTCACAGTCCTGGGGGTTAAAAAAGAGACAAGTTCATGCTACATGGGGCTGTGAAGTCACAGCAAGCCCAGCTCTCCTTTAGAGTCCCCAGGTCCATGCCAGCAGGTGGCTTTCAGCAGCAACACAGTGCAAATCCGAGGGACATCCTGTCTGCTGCAGCAAGAGGAGAGCTGCCCAACGACGATGCCAGCTTGTGCCAGCAGCTTTCCAGCCACTGCTTGAACACCGTGGAGGCACCAGGTCTCTGCAGTGACCAGTGCTGGGGACTCCACCACTACCATCGCCCTGATGGGTAAGTGCACAGCTACTCGTGGCCTTTGGACAACCCAAAGTCCCACACTCCCACAGTCACTAAGTATCTCTTCCAGAAGCTTCTTTGCAGGCCTGTGGGTGAACCCTGCTCGCCTGGACAACAGCCAGTGCAGGTAATTAGCTCAGCCTGTCACTCAAGTGGCAGCAGCACTGCGCGGGTTTCTGCTGAACAGTTGCTTATTCTCAACCCCTCCAGTCGTGGCTACATTTCAATGGTGGGTAAATTGATTTCTGTGTATATTTTGTATGCCAGGTTATTACAATTACTCTTCAGGATCCTTTGGGATGAAAGGCTATTATAGAGATGAAAGCTCATTAACAATAAATATAAAGGGTCAAAACTCCCCATAAAAATATATTAGAAACAGATTCTAGCTTGAGAATGTAAATATAGCATTTGGCAGCAGCCCGGCCTGGCTAGTCTGGTGTGCAAGACAGCTTAATCCATTGGGAAAGTGTGGCTATTTTTACAGCAGCCAGTAGAATTACTGTGTGAATTATGGGGTTTTGGCTCACTGGAAAAACAACACCTCCCTGCCATCAAGAAAAAAAGGAATTGTTGGGAAGGAATGGAATAAGATCATTTTTTCTTTTAAAACCAGACTTTTTGTGGTAGAGCTGGAGCATCTTTGGGAATTTACAAGTATAAATGTTAAAGAAAAACACAAAAATAAAGGGAATTGTAAAATGATAGTAGAAGGAATGAAAGTATCTAAATGGTGAAAAAAACACCATTTTTTTTCAGATATGTTTTCATAAATTCATAAATGAAGTGGAAACGAATCCTGTTATTTTCCCAAAATATTTGGCCCACTGACATTTCCAGTACTTTTCCATACAAGTACCTTGAGCAAACTCCAGGTGCCTTACACAAGGGGTGTAAGGGGTGTAACTGAGCCCACACCATGCCAGCTTATGGGTTGTAGTCCTCCCAACACATCAGTCCTTGGAGGTGTCATCTTGTTTTGCAGTCTCAGCTGTTATTGTAGAGGAGCCGTGGCTGTTTCTTGTAACAAGAGGGATTCCTGGGGACTCTGCAAGGAAGATGAAGGCAAACACACATGGCAATGATTTGGAGATACAGACTGCTCTGTGCATTTAAGCAGGACCAGCATTTCAAATGTAACCTCATTAGCTATTGGGTCCTAATGGCAACGAGCAGGTTGTAGATTGCACAAGCTCATTTGAGTGCAGTTTTGGTTTGATGCTGCAGAGTAATGGGTATTTCAGAGAAACCATTTTTCTCAAGCTGATCCTCAGGCTGAAGGTCTAAAAGAGAATAACAGGCAGAGAGAAGTGGGTTTATGATTTTTGCTGAGGAAGAGGCAGTGTCAGCAGAAGTGGGCTCCTGCAGGGCTCCAGCGTTGCTGTTCAGCCTGGCTCCAGTTCATGGAGGTGCTGCAGTCACTTAACCTTTAAAGATGTAGCATCCCCTGCACGCTCTACCTTATCCCTTGGGAAGACATTTTTCTGATGGTTTTGATCAATTGTCATAATCACTGAGACCTTACGATGAGTAATTAAGATGTTAAAGTCTTTGGCTCATACAAATTACATTAATCTGTACACACTCCACATCCGTGCTGCCATCCTGCCTTGCAACATACCCCATTATCTTTTTATTTGTGTCTTGACCTTGCTAAAAAAAAACCGATGCTCTTTTTAAAAAAGCAAACCAGAAGATATACCACTTTAACCTCCTCAAACTAAATAAAGGGGAGAAAAATCTATTCTGCTCCTTATTCAGCACTAGGGTTTTGTTGCTCTTCCCCACAAAAAAACCCACGTACAAACAACAAAAGGCAACACTGATACGCTGTAAGTATGTTTTCAAGAAAATAAACAGCTTCTCCCATTACTGTTATTGTTACTGTAAGGGACTTATGGTCATAATCCACCTGCTAGAACCAATTCTGATTCAATGGGGATTTACTGCTATTAAAGAAATGGGCCTTACACAGTATTTTATGGGCCCCATATATGCTTTATTGCTGCATGAGGAAAACCTGAAGGTCCTAAGTGAACTCAGTGCTTCCCTGTGCTACAGCCTCTGCAGACACACTGCAAAAAGACAGTGCCTCAGAAAGATGTGATTGAAGAGAGTGGGTGGTCGGAGTGGTACCTGAATGGAGGTGAAATAACTCACCAAGGGCTGACGATGCTTGAACACGGTGAGGCTGGGACAAAGCAAACCCACAGTCTGACCCGGTCACTGGGCAGTGAAAAGTCCTGTTGGAGGTGAACTGATTTTAAAGGGATTATCTCAGAGGAACTGCAGCTGTAGGAGGGACCCCTCCCCTGCTGGATGCCCCAGGGGAGGCAGGTGCAGTGAGCGACACCATGTGTCCACACTCCCAGTTAATCCACAGAGTCTCAGCATGGGTTTATTCATTTCAGCCCTTTTCTGCAGGAAATGGCAGTCACTGTGCTGGTCAAATACTATGAGGAGAAAATAAACTCTGCAGGAATGATAAGCCCCATGTACCCAAGCTCATGGTGTGTCTCTGAGCAAACAGTGAATGGAAATTCCAGTTCAGAAAGCAAAGGATATCCAGGACTACTTTCCTTGGTCATCACCCTGCCAGCATGGCTAATATTGCGTCTCATTAAAATGCACAGAACACAGTTATCTGTAACAATTTTGCTTATTAAAATTAATAAATGAATGGCACCAGATGAGGCTGCTAGTTGGTTTGGAGTTGCAGTGAATTTCTGTAGCAGATTATAGCCTGACAATGCATTTTAAGCATCAAGAACACAGGTAATTTAGCCCACAGTCCAGACTCAATTTGATGACATCTGTGCAGAGTAAGTTAAAAAAGAACTGGGCTTTAAAAACATAACTTGAAAAAATAGGAAACATTTCTTCATCCTCCTGCCAAGTCAAATAGAGAGAGGCAGGTGCTAAATGGAGCAGTGAAGAATTTATTTATCCCTTGTTTTTTTCATGTTTCCGCCCTTGCAGTCCCACACCACGGCACCAGGCACATACCTGCCTCAGTTTCCCTAGAGGGGAACCAATGAACCAGATTGGGCTGCAGAAGGGGGGTTTGATTTATGTTAGTAAACAATATGTAGAGAGCTGAAACACTGGGCTTTGTGTCATGTCAGTGAATTCAGGAATCACAGGTTTATAGGAAGTACCACGTAACCAATAGAGGAACAGCAAAGTCTCCAAAAGCTTGGATCAAACATGGTTTTTTGCAAGTCTTTGCACAACCACAGGGTAGAATAGGTAATATATTTCCCTAAAACTGGCTTCTTTTGAATAGTAAATGTGTTAATTGTGAAATTTTCACTTTCAAGTAGATTTCCCCTACCTCCAAACGGTTTTATTGCTGCGTCAGCGTGTGGGCTCCTTTCAGCAGAGCACTGGCTGGGCAGAGACAAGACCACGGGGGCAACAACCTGCAGGGGAGCGTGGGGCACCCAGGGTGTGTTTGTGGAGGTGACACCAAGGAAGGGCAGGTTGCAGGGCATGGGCAGCCAAACCCTGTGCAATGTGAGGCCATGTGTTAACCTAAAGAGCAGCAGCGAGAGAAATCGTACCCAATCCATCACGCTCTGCCTGTGCTCAGGACAGGTCTTCAAACAACGTCAGATGCTCCCGGAGGGGAACAGCAGCTTTTCATCTCCTGACTGGAAGCCAGGAGGTACTTGGCAACTCCTCTGCACTTCCAGTACCTATTGCTTTCTCATTTGTTCTTCAGGTTGTTTCATCCTTTCTGGCCAAGACTAAGTGGAAACGTCTGTATGAAAGATGGGCTGACACCAGCTACAGCACAGTGCACGCAGCATTTGCGGAGCTTCACTGCCAGTTTCCATGGTGCAGACGGTGTCTGGACATGCTGCAAGTCCCACAGCATCCTGGGATCTGGGTGGAAACATGTGGTGGGGCTGAGCACTCACTCCTGCATCACCAGTCAGGGCTGACCTGCAGCACCACATTGAACAGTCGTGCACAATCTGGCTGATTAAACAGAGTTTCCCCTCCCTCCTTTTAAATCTGCTTGTCTGAAAAAAAGACACTACATAATTCTCAGACAACAGAATCCTGTATTACCTAATTCCAACTCCAGTCTCACCCTGGGCTCCCTGCAATCGAGCCCTCAGGAAAAGCCATGTAAACAAAACCTACAGCCCTGTGGTGGAAGAAAGGCTGTTCCGAGAATCTGAGTGACAGCTTCAGCTGAGTGTGTTTAAATCTGCCTCTGTTCTGTTGTGGGTAATAAAATTGTTCCTGGGGGAACCCTTTAAATTTAACATAAGACAACTGAAAAGCAGGAGAGTGGTGATAAGGGGAAAGTTTACGGGATAGAAAGAGAAAGAGAGTGACTGAAGAACAACCAGGAGGGTATATAGAGCTTTACATTTCAGCAGTATTGGTCAATACAATCTTAGCAAGAGCAGAGCATGCACAGCCCTGCACTGAGATGAAGTCTAGAAGCTGCTGCTCTCAGCAAAGGCCCCGTGCCCAGAGCTGCATTGCTCTGGAAGTGGGGGGGGGATAGGCAATCCCCAGTCAGGAAGAAATCTAACAATTATTAAAGTCATAAACCAGGAATTTGTGTTCTAGCAAGCTGCTTCCTTTTATTTGGGTACTGTTTGAGCTCTGGGCTCATCTATGAAGTCTGAGAACTTAAACTGGGAGACCCAGTTGCATGATGAGAACCTCAGATGAATGCCTGAGGCTCCCTGTAGCACAGCCCATGCAAGCCCCTCTCCCGTTTATCCAGCAAAGAGACAAGCACTGGGTCACTGTGGGGCCAGAAGCACACGTGCCCAGCAGCACAACCCATGGCCGCACCAGCAGAAGACAGGTCCTTAGGCTCAGGGCACTGCATGGACTCAGTCAACCATTTGGATCTGTCATATTTGCATTTAATGGCAGGTTCTGGACTCTGCTCTCTTTCCCTCTTGCCTTAATTGTGCCTTTAGAAAGGGGTTCTCCCTCTGCATTCACCTGGCATGAGTTCCTATGTCCGGAGGTATATATCAGAGGTGGAAACAAAAATAAATGGTGATTTGTGCCATCTGTGAGCAAGGGAGCAGATGCCTGAGTATTGCCAGGTATGCTGGTAACCCAACAGTCTCTGGCTATATGCTCTTTAGGTCAGATTTCCTGGCTTCCATGAGAGTACACACATTTAAATGATAGTGTGTTATTTTTTGTTTGTTTGTTTTTCTTTTTTTTTTCATTACCAAATGGCAATTTTCCTCTTCTGCTTATTGAGAGCTGCCAAGGCAGAGAGGTGTTCCTGCAGTGTGGACAGTGCCATGCATGGAAGCGACATGAGCTTAAGCCTTGGTGCGTGTTTAAAATCAAATAGCACAAATAGGCTCTTGAAGCGCACTGAGGCCATGGTGAGGGTGCTTTTATCTGAGATGTATCTGCTGTGAGTAATTCCACCACTCACAGGAGCGAGGATCTCTCTGTAATCACTTGTGCAGGGACTAAACAAGACAACCTAATTACTTTCAGAGAGAACATTTTACAGCATGTAATTGGGTAGAAAGATGAGAGAAAGTTAGTTGGTGTGGTTTGGCTGCTGGTCTGGGAGCCCTGATTACCACTGCCTGGGACGCGGTTTGTGCCGGGGAGCTGCCTGCTGTGAGAAATAAAAACCATCTCAATCATTTTAGGAAAACAGCCTGATGCCACATTCTGTCTTGATTGATGGAGAAACAGCACCTCGAGGTTAAGGCGAGAGGTAGAGGCTCATGATGCCACAAGGGATTGTTGCTTCTTGCTCTCAGGAGATGTAAGACTCCCTCACAACGGGTGGGAGCAGCAGTAGGGGCTCGACAGGGACTGGGGCTCAGCCCTCTCCAGCCTCAGCAGAGTGCTCAGCAGGGTACGAGTGGGGGATACAGGATTTCAATTTGAATTCTATTTCTCTGGGCTGTTTGAAGACCACTCAATTCAGCTTCCACTGGAAAAGAAAGTATTGCAATCGAGGAGAAATGCTCCTACTGGTTTGTTTCTTTCTTTCTTTCTTTTCTTTCTTTCCTTTCTTTCCTGTCTTTTCTTTCTCTCCTTTTTCAATTTATCCTCCTCAGCTGCAGCATGGCTTCATGTGCTTTTTCAGAAATCTCTTCTGTGCTGTCATCCCCTTGTTTCTAAAGTCTGTTGTTCATTTCCTTTCCCTGTACCAGGACTCTATAATGGCATAAAGAATACAAGACAATTAGCATTTTTCAGACCCAAACAGAAGGTCTCCCTCCCAGTCACCATTTCCTTCAGACACATGGAAATGAGAAAACACAAACTCAAGATCTGTGGCCGATATAAAATCCATTTCCTGCAGGGTTAACTGACCTGGAGAGGGGCTGGATGCCCTGATCAGGGGTTTTCCTAAAGCCAGGCACAGACATACCATTCTTTCCCTAGTGAAGACAAGGGTGCTCTGCTGAAGGATCTCACCAGAGGCTGGATTTTCTTAATTTTAAGGACTTAATTTTTTAATATTTGTGCGACATGACAGAAGTTTGTGAGGCTGCAACTTGAGACCCACATAGATTGCCTTTTATAACCATGTGTCCTCTGTCCAGGTAGGCTTGATACATCACTTTATTTCGGAGAGTTGGTGAGGGCTGGAGCTGCAACACCCTCTGCTTAGAGCAAGGAGCCAAAGGAGCAGCATCTCTCACTTACCTTGCAGCCCATGATCCCATCCGCTTGGACTGGGAATGCCACCACCAGCCACAAGAACAAGGCTTGGCTCCATAATTGAAAAATCACATTCAGAAAAACCCACCTGGGTATAACCTCATGTTGACTGTAAAATCTGGCTGGAAGGAGAGTGAGTGAAGTTTAGGGAACCTTTCGTCATTACTATAAGACAATGAGTGGTGAGGTGTGTTAATGGCTTCCTGCAGGTTCCTTGGAGATAACAGCAGACATACAGGCATTATTGGATTAATTAGCAATGTAATGAGTCTGTACTATAAAAAGGGCTGGATACCGTATAACCTGGAATGACTGTGGGCACCTGCTGACAAATGGCTGTATGGAGAAATAAGAGGATGTTACTGTCTGATCCTCCTGAATATAGAGCACACCAAGGCTATTGAATGTATCCCAAACTAATCCTGCCTTCAAATTGTTATGATGGGAAACGGGTGGGTGGTGACTGCTGAGGCATGTAGAAAGGAGAGAAGTGTTGGTGCCAAGGGATTTTCAGTGATGGTCCTTACACTCTCCATCAGCTGGCTCGATGCTGCTTTCTAATTTGAATTCAGCATGGGGAGTTTCCTTTCCTATGTTTGAAGGAGAAGCCCACTGAGAGCAGCAGCTCACTACCATGTGCTTTATGGGGAAACAGTGACCAGTCCCACCTCTCTGAGTTCCTGTGCCTGGCCTGGGAAGATGTGCATGGCCACTTCTGCAGAAGGCATCATTTAGGGTGTTTTTGCTGGAATGATAACTTGGGCAGGCAAAAATCAGCCCTTCACCAGGGAAACTGACTTTTCTCCAAGAAACCCCACTATATTTCCAGGCAATTATCTCACAGCCATCCTCCATTCAGAAGTGAGTATCCAGATTTTTAGAAAACCTGAACAACCACAATGAGGTCTGATGCCACAAGGGAACCAAATTCTTTGGAAAGAGCATCCATGTAGCTCTATCCCAGTGGGAAGAGGAAAGTCTTAGCTTCACAAGGAGCTATTGTTCACCTACCACCATGCTAGGTCCCCACAGTGGGGAATGTTACATTAAGCCAGGCTCTTGAATGTGTTGAGATCAGCAGAAAAATATTCTATTGACTGAAAACCCCTAGATTCCATCTTAGGTAACTTTCAGAGATAGAATGACTATTTTAAGGTAATTTCAGGTGTTTCAAATGCTTCTCTCTGAATTCTGTATGATGCCAAGAAATCTTGCTTTAGGGTTTAGTAGTAAATAGCATCAAGGATGTATTTTTAGCCTTCTAAAACATTTTTCAAACTGTTTTTGATAACACATTTACCACACACAAAATACATGATGAAGCAGAGTGGCTGAAGGGAATTCTCGGCATATTGTAATAGTAGGAATGATTTACTCCCAGCTCCACCACTAACAAATACCACAATCATCCCAAATTATACTGAGACAGGTTTTTTGTCTCATCCTTGTATCACCCTTCAAAATTGTCTTGTTAAACTCACTTGTAGATGTCTATATATCCTAGTGATGCTAAGGACCCAGACGGTTCCCATTAAGGGAGGATCTGGCCCTCTGTTTTTTAATAATTCACACCATTGATTTTTTTTATCCTGTCTATGTTCTTGCAATCACCTGCAGCTTTGGTAAATTACAAAGTAAACCCAAACTGTTGCTTCACTGGGCTGCACTAAGATCTATTTTTCTAATACTGTTGTATCATTTCTCTCCTCAAAGGTCCATTTATACCAGCTATAATTCTTTTTAATAGTCTTGTCCATTTTAAGGAATTTTCCTACTCAGGAGCTAAGCAAAGTGAAAGGAAATTATTTAATTTAGGGAGGTGGAGAATAAAGAGCAACTGTTCCTCCTGTTCATTAAAGTATTTTATTCTCTGCTCTCAGTACCTACATTTTGTCAAAATATCAACACAAGGTACTGGAGTAAACACTTTTATCCTGTATTTGTTGCATTAGTGTTCAAGATTAAATCTCTGGCATTCCAGAGAGAATGTATATTTAAAGGCTCACTGAGGAGGCCTGAAGCATGACACATTTCCTCTGACCTTGGTCTGTTTGCCTCAGCCAGGGGAGTCTCAAACTGAGCTTCATCACTTTTATTCCCTGGAGGAGAATTCCCAGCCCGCGGAGCCTTCTCTTCCCAAACTCTGCTACCGCAGCAAACCAGGGTGTGCAGACCCAGCCTTTTGTGCATGATACCATAATACTAGGGGGAAAAAAGCCCCACTACTTTTTGAAGAGTAGCTCATTTTTTAGGTCTGAAAGTTCCTAAAGATTGTGCTGAAGAGCGTGTGTGCAGGGAGGAGGCGTTGGAGGGGAGTACAAAGTCAGAGGAGGAATTGGAAATGGAGGATGTTTCCTTGGCACTCTCCTTTTCATATGATCAGTTCCTTTTTCCAAGCACTGGAAGATTTAGCACTTCCACCCACCCCCCGCGGGGGGTTAGGAATAAGAGAAAGTTTTTGTTGTTGTTGCCTTTGTCCCAGCTTGTTCTGCCACATGGAGACTATATCGGCTTTAATGTCCTCCAGCTGTTAATCAGGATGATACACAGGATATTAAAGAGCATTTGTGCTTCTCTTAACTACGGGAGGCTCCAAATACCCTCAGACTGCTGTCTCTCCCAATTAGACTCAGTGGCAGCTCCAGGCATGTGCCAGCCCCAGTGCAGCCCGTTGATGGAGAGGGGTGGACAGGGCACAGCCCAGGCTCTGACTAGGGTGTGAGAGAGAATTGGAGGAGACAGTTGTATGGTATGAACCCCTCTGGTCACCTTGATGATTGCCAAAGACAATGAGAAGCTTCCTGCCCTACTTTGCATAGGCTGGACAAGACCTTGTCAGTGGAGGTTGTATTGCAACCCATTGACATGTGATGGAATCACCCTAAAAAAAGTCTAGTGGTGAGGGGTATTGCATATTGGGCTACAGTGATACTGAATTTGATCTGGGAGAAGGGAAAGGGAACTGTGTCATAACTTGCCTTTTATTCTCTAAACAGTGCAAGTCAAATGCAAAAGTTTATTATAGGGGACCAATTGCCTCCATCACATGTGATTTTGGAAACATCAAGAAGACAGAAAAAGCAAACATTAACCATGATCAACCAGCACGTGCATCACAGCTCCTGGACCTGCACATAGAGTGGGTGGAGGGTGGGAGGGCCCCTGCCTACCTGAGAGCAAGAGTGAGGGAGGACTGGCAAAGCTAAATAGCCTGGACATAGCTACGAGTGGTGCTAATGTATAGGAGAGGGGGAAGCAAATAAACATCCCACCCCCACTCCTGAATCACAGTCGCAGGACTGCAATTGCAAACATTGTGTGTCCAAAGCTGAAGAGAAAGTCCATGGGGCAACTCCATCCCCAGGAAGGATCTAGCCCAAGCTGACCCCTGTGGTCCTGGCTTTGGGTGACTGCACACCAAGGTGACTTACCCTTTAGAGTGAATGAAGCAGCTGTACAATATACCTGTGTTTATTAACCCAGTTTGCAGCAAAAGCCTGTCGTTTTTATACAAGCACATATATAATTTGAGAGTCCCTTTCAAAAACGAATGCACACTGGGAAGCCTTGACCCTCAAAGCACTTGGCTGATATTTATAATCCAAAGAAAAGATACACAGTCACTGCACTTCTGTTTACAAGGCAGACATTCGTGCACCTTGCATAGGCTCCTAAGTGTATCTTTGAGGATAAGGCTGTAGTAAATTGTGCTAGCCAGCAAAATATGAATTGCTGAGCATGGCATCTCGAGATAACTTAAGCAGAAAGTCTAGTAGCTAGGCTAGGAGAAAAGGAATGGCTGTAAATGGGCAGCATGGTAATGACTGGGAGTGCAAGATTCTCCAGTGATGCTGTTCCTGGCTTTCCCTGTTTCCAGTTTGTGCCACTACCATGACATAACCATAAGGAGACAGTCATCATCACTCACTGACTGTTCTGGGAGCACAAGTATAGGGCAAGGTGAGCCAAGGAATCTTATTAAAAGCTTTCCTCCAAATTTGAGACGCTGCCATCAATACAGCTCTCAAAAGGGCTCAGGAGATTTCAGTTTCTCAGTTGTGTGGTGTGATGTGTCTTTCACAAGATCCCAGGTACATGCAAATAAGTGGCACAATTTTCACCCTTCTCATATTTTTTTACAACCCTTACCAAGTTTATATATATTTGTGGTTTTGGATTTTTTTTTTCTGTTTCCAACAAAACACACTAACTGAGTGGCAAAGCCCACATTATGCTTGCAACATAGTCCTCATTTAGTTTTGGTACCAGGAATCTGTTAGTCTACTGTTCATCTCTGATAGAGTTTATTATCATTATATATTCTGATTCTGCAGCACCCACACATCTTTTCCTCTGACCTTTCTGTCAGCATAAAACATATCTTCATATAACTTCACGATTGTGGTGTTATACACTGTGAATTTCTTCCTAATCCTTCTGTTTACTCTGTCCAGTTTATTCTTGCATCTGAATATCATATATATACTTCTTCCCTTGTCTATACCATATATGCTAAACTTATGAGTTTAGCTAATAAAGATTTAATTTTATTTTACTTAACAGCTTTCTCATTCTGAGGAGCTTCTAAATGATTATAGAAGGTAATTCTCTCAGTGCTTCCTAACATCCCATTAAATGGTCCTCCACCACATTTATGCAGGGCTTGTTAGTACCCACACTTGTTTGACCTCAATATTCTTCCCATATATTTTAGAAGAAGAAAAAAAAAATGTCTGCGGCTTTAACCATAAAACTCATATCAGCTCTGTAATTCTGGATTCACTACTAAAAGAAATGCTTTTGGCATCTCTTTTTTAGGAATTAAATAGTCCTTCTTTGTACGTGTGAGCACTGACTCTAGTATTTAACTTTGTACAAATACTGTTATTATGAACGTTGCTGCACTTGTTATTTCCCTCAAGGAAAGTCAAGAAAAATCCTACCCATTTCTATTCCTGGTATAATTTAACTCCTGTTTGGCAAAAGCCCATCATTATGGTAATGGCACCAGGCATGATGTGCTGTGGCAAGGAGCCAACACAGAGAAGAAAATGTATGGTCACAGCACCAGCATAGAGGCTCCAACAAGGGTCAGAATGTCAGGAGACTGGTGTCCCCATCCTGTTTCTCCCCTGGAGCAGCAGTTCAACTATTTGCCCCACCGATGTGGTCGCTTCTGCCTGAGAAAGGGTGAAAGGAGCAGCCCCATCTGAGCAGGTCGGTTGGACCCAGCAGCTGATCAACAGCAGCCACCTTGGACAAAGCAGTAAGAACAAAGAGGGCATCTCATTTCCCCATCTGCAGGTAGTGATAACAAGTTTGCACAGCTTGGAGAAGCTGATGTCTTTAGTTGGATGTCTCTCTGGAAACTGAGTTAGCCTATTAATTGTGATTGGCAGTGACTGCTGCTCACCGGGGACAGTATTAGCAAATCCTGCTTATCAAGGGCACATTTAGGTACTGCCATACTATTGAAAGTGGTGCTTACTTAGTGTTGTAGAAAACTGGCCCTGCCCCCTCAGTTTCCTTGTAATGTCCCAATCCTGACACTTCCAGAAGTTGTGCCAGATACCCAAAAAAGAAGAACATGTAAAAATGCAGGAAAAATGAGCGACCCAGCCCAGGCAGTTAGTCAGGGAGATAGTTAGGGTGGTTTTTTTAAGGAATAAGACATATGAAGAAATGGTAGCTTAGTTCGATTCCTATTTATAATCCCCTTTTTTCTCTGACTCGTAGGCTTTTTTTTTTTTTCCCTCCTGTGGCCTAAATACAGTGGATTTTTAAAAGCATCTTCTTTCAGGCTCAGTAAAACCCTACAGTGTATTCCTAACCCTGTGCCTTAACTGAACGTGTATTTAATCTGGTGCTGAATCAGATTCCTAATCCAGACAAGGAGACAGGGCTGATGCAGCTGCTGGCTGGGTTGGAGGGAGATGAGGATGGAGGGGGCAGCTGGATGGGACATGATGAGATGGACTGTAGCAAACAAAATTTCTCCTCATGCTCTAGAAAATCCACACTCCTGCAGTGTCTGGTGGATGAAGTCTCGTGTTCACCTCCCTCAGCAGGCATCCTGGGGGGACCCAGTCCCTGCAGATCATAAGCAGCTCTGAGACCCTCAGAGGAGAGATGTTCTCATTGCATAGAGCAGTATTATGACCAAGAGGTGTGGGGGCTATTTCCCAGCTGCAGGAGAGTGGAAGAGCAGGGGTATGCACAGGCTACCCTGGGGGCCTTATTGTGAGGCCTTACAGAGCTTTAGACCCAGAGCAAAGCCCTGTGCTTCTGCCCTGCACTGTGCTTGGTGGAGGACCACCTCGCAGATGAACTCAGGGCACTGCTCTTCAGTCCCACAGTTGAATGGACCAGCAGTGAGGCACCACACGGCTCTGTCTGGGGCTGGAGGGGAGCTGGCTGCTTGCCTCTGCCAGACACCAGGAAGAGTACAGATTGCTTTGTTTTGGCAGGGACTGGGAAGAAAGATGATCAGGGTGGAGGATACAGTGATGATCTCCCCTAAGGAGTGGTCCTCAGTAAGAGAAACTTTACATATTTTCTCCGTGCGGATGAGAACAGCCAGAAAAGAAAGTGGAAACAACACTGCAATGATGCTATTAGCAGAGACCCTGCAGTTACTGAGGTTTGTAAGGACATAAGGAACACCCAGGAGATGTTGCTGCCATGGGCACTGTGAACTGGGGATCTTTGTTGCTCACAGAAGAACAATTTTGCCATTTTAGAAGGTAATGGGCAATAGTTTTGGCTGAAGAAAAGAAAACTGCAGCATGGGGTTTAGGGAATGGGAAAGTGAGTGCCTCTAATCTACTGGTTTTTCTGCCAGGCAGGGATGAAAGGTACTGTACAAATGGGGAAAACTCAAATCTCTCTGAACTGTTTGTTGCAATGCCTTTTCACCTACTGCCTTTGAATGGGGCTGTCCATTACAGACGTACCATTCATTCAAAACCTCCCCTTGCTTGTGACGATTCCTCTGGGTTAGGAAGAAGCAGGATGATGTTTTACCTCCTCAGTTAGCTGTTACCTGCTGTTCAGCCCTCTAGAACCAAGCACCAGAACTGTCCTTACAAAGAGAGGGAATGTCAAAATTAAGCACAGTGCTCAGAATACAAAATGAAAAACGTAAACCATTTTCCTGCAACTTTGAGGCTGGTTAATGATGAGAGCGAGGATTTATCTAATGGGCCACTTTGATCATTTACTTCACACAGTCTCATCCTGCAAAGGGCTGAATGCATCCTGTGATGAGCAGAGGATCTTACACTCCCCGTGCAGAGCTGAGGATGCTTGACATCACACAGAAAGGGGTCCCCAGAACTAATTTGATCCTGACAAAGAATTCTTATAAAGAAATAGCCCTATAGAGCTTTACATGCAATAAGGTAATTAACAGATCATAGGACCACTTGGGACATTAAAGACTCAGCATACCCAATGGACCAAAAGGGCTGTAAATTCTGCCAAGGCTAATTCAACTGTGATGCATTAAAATAAGAAGTGAGAGAACAGAAATAAATAGGTTCATAGTTTCAGACACAGCAGCTCTGAGCTTTTGCTTTTTCCTACCATCTGGAATCTTATTAACCTGCAAGCAATTTTTTTTTTTCACCCCCGTTTTTTTGATTGCTTGGTTTGTACTACATCCAAATGACTCTGGGCTGTATGACTTCTCAGAAAGCTTTTGAAGTAGAAAAACAGTAGGTAGAAAATAGTTGTAAACAGTAATTGAAAAAGTTAAGAAGAAAGCACCATCGGCCTTTTTTTAACAGCATTGTTCACTAGGAAGTTCAAACGTGTATTCAGCTCATTTTGCATGAAGGAATTAGAAGGAGGAAAAAAAATCCTCTTGGTCTTTGTCCTGCCTGTCCAGGTGAGATGCCCCACAATGCAGGCTCTGCCTCTTATTAAAGACATTGAGAAGTCTGAGCAAACAGAGCTCTCATTGGCCTTCTTGGTCTAATGAGCATAATTTCAGATAAATAAATGGAAAAGTATCTGCCCAAGATCTCAGCCTGCAGAAGAATTGCTGCAGAATGGAAAGCAGTGATCTGCCTCAGGCATTGAGGGATACAGAGGAGCCCTGAGCAGACAGGGGGTGATGTCCTTTCCAGCATGGGCAGCAGCAGCAGTACAGGTGCTGCCAGGGGTGACGGGCAGCAAGGGCACCCATCTGTCCCTGACAAGGTTTCTGATAGCAGACATGAGAAGACTGCTTGGGTCCATTTGCCAGTCAGTTCCCATTAAGTCTGGAATTCAACTCTCCCTTTGCAGAAACGGTGCTTTCTGCCCCCCATCCGTCTTCTTCAGCTTGTCCCCTGCCTCCCATCTTCCACCTCCTGTCCCCTGATTTGTTGTCTCCTGCTGCTATTTCCCCCTCCCCTCTTCCCAACAGCAGGGGAAGCAGCAAATGCAAAAGTCCTCCAGAGCTTTCGCTGTTTGCAGGCCACTTGCACAAAAGCAGCCTTTAGGTCACCAAGATGCCATAAAGTGCCAGCAGCTGTTGAGGAGATATTTTTTTACAGTGATGTATGACAGAAATGTCAGCTAGCAGAAGTTTTAAAATGAATGTTTTAAAGAGCTTAAAGGACATTTTCAAAGATCTCCAGCAGCTACAGACCCAAGTCATGAAGTGGAAATCCTACTCAAGACCCAGATTTTGATTTGCCTTAGTTCTCATTTAACCCTTTTTGAGGGACTAATGATTTTGCTTATTTTCCAGCACAAGCCCTTGCTCAGTGCCTCACAGAAAGTTACAGAAAATCTCAGGAGGAAATTCTTGGAGCTGTCTTCTTGTTGCGTTACAGCAGCACTGAAAAGATCCAGATTTTTTGTTGCTAAGTACTTCATACATTCGTAATAGGAAAAAACAGATCAGGGACAGAGAAAAGACATTTTGGCTATTCCCCATCAATAAGGCTGGAACTTACATCTAGATACATGGGGCAGCTTCAAAGGGCAGGGCAGGAGAGAAAGAATTTGTGAAGAGAGAAGGAAGAACTGAAGCCAGATCTCCTGGGTCCCTGCTCAGGGATTTCAGTCTGTCACCCTGAACACACACTAGAGGTGGGTGAGGAACTCGCAGAGAAGTTCTTTTTGCATGGGATCCCCCTCTTGTTTCCAAGGAAATTGAGAGCAAATGCTCTCAAACTGGTAGCTCTCTGCAGGTAAAGCAAGAAGTCATTAACCAGGACTGTCCTGCAAGGACCCATGGGCTCTGGTGGCCAAATTTGGCAAAGCTTCCCTAGGCTCCTGTCACTAGTATTTCTACTTGAGTGAGGAAAAAGAGTCCTTATCTCTTATCATTCACTCAGGCTGATGTATTGCTATATTTGTCACAAAAATATTTTCCAACTCTTCCTCATACACTTCCTCTTTGCAACTCCAGAGCTGCTGCTGCTGCCTGAAAGCCCGTCAGATGTTCACTCTTAAGTCTGGAGGCGTGAGGAATAGCTGCAAGGGCAAATGGATCATGGAGAAAATTATTTTCCTTTCCTGACATCTCTATTTTCTCCTAAGAGGCTCAGGCAACTTGGTGTATTGGCTGAGGACATCTGTTTGTATGAAATACTACAGCATGCACCTGTCTCCTGGCATGCGTGGGCACGCAGGTGTCGTGTGGAGTTAGGTTTGCTCAGCTATCAGAGATGCAGTTTGGCATCCCCCTGGGAACAAGCTATAACTTTCTTTGTGTCAGAACATACTGGAGAATTGAGGCCATATTTTATAATTATTTTTTTTTTCTGATGCTGATCAAAACTGTTTTTACTGTTGCCAGTGGAGTGGTTTTCTTTGGAAATGTCAGCATTTGGTACTACATAGTTTCCAAAAATGGGACATTGAAGGAGGGCCAATTGGTGGGAGAACAGCTGTGTTATCTTAAAAATAAAAACTAAAGTAGAAATTTTGGCTCTTCCCTTGTTGACTTTCTAGTGATGCTATTGTGCATCGGGTGTGCATGCTGCAGGGTGGAACAGCCAGCTCATTTTTAATCTGATAAATAATCTGATGTCCCAAATTCCTCCTGCAGGATGAAAATGATTAAGACTTTTGGGATCATTTCTAAATGAACATCTTTCTTTAGCTTTTCTAAACCTACTATCGCTATACTGTCTGGATGTCAACATAAATAATCATTTCTCCAGAGCATCTTCATAAGACTTCAAACATTTATGGAAATAAAGAAAATAAACCTAGTTATTTTCTGAATAATCGCTCATTTATTGATGGAGACAAGGATGCTCATTTTTCTTGCTCTCTAGTGATTAGATTATGATAAACTGTGACATTTACTGATAAACTTGATATGGTTGGTTACATTCCACTTAAAAAAGTGTCTATCCAATTATTCTTTCATGTGCTGGCAGAATGCATTAACCACCTGTGAAGGAATTGCAAGGGTTACGAAGCAAACAGCACTCTCCTCTCTAAGCGGCTGTGATGAATGCAAAGGTCACATATGTGCTCTGGCCCATGGATATAATTTGTGTTGTCTCTCTTTGCTTTTCCATGTTCCAGCAAAATGTGCAACCCAAGTCAGAATGATAATGAAGACTGTACATTGGCTGAGTCAAACATGAGGGTAGAGACAGCCAGGACCAAACTGGGAATGCAAGAGAAAGCCAGTTTCACATGGTACACTAACTGGTACACTAGGCTCCGTGTAGGCTGATAACTAAACATCAATCCTAAATGTTGCTTGGAGAGAGCCTGCTAATGGATCCCAGAGTAAAATTCTCTAAGTGGCTCCTTTCTTTAGTCAGAAATGAAGTTCCCGCTTTTTAACCCCAAACAAGGACAAATTTGCAGTCATGCAGAGTTTGTGATGGGGATTGCTGGACATAAACTGCACAAGGATCAAAACCAAAGCAATGCCCCTGTGAGGAATGAGTGTCCCTGAGCCACACTGGGTTACCTGCACTCAAACAAACAGCAGCAAAGCAGCTGGAATCCAACCTTCTTCCTTTTAAGATAGCCTCCCAGGTCTGCTTTCATGTCAAAGATTGACTGGGTATCTTTACCTATATCCCTGACACTACACACCCACCCCTTCATGCTGTGATTGCAGACTGCCACTGTTGTCAGGTGCTCACAAGATGCTATTTCCTAGCAGCTGTGGAAAGGTGACTCCGAAACCCCAGGAATGGAAAGAAGACATGACTTTCTGTTTTACCTGGAGAACTTCATAGTATAGGTCCTCTGAGAAAACAGACATCCAGTGACAGGTGATCCTCTAGGTTTGCAAGCCATCTGACATTTGCCTTTTCTGTTGGTAAGTCCTCCTTATTTCTCAATTGCTCTTCTTCATTGAGCAAAATCATCTGTATCATCAGGAGTCTCCTGTCATGAAGCATGAATTTTAGAATGAAACAGTATCTTGGCAGAAGCAACAAGGCATGTGGGCCAGCCAAGGAGTTAAACCATCCAAATAAGGTGATTTGGATTAGTTTCAATGAGGAAAGAAATCAGCAAGCCCCTGAGGGAGCAAGGTATGGATAGACTCAAAAGATGGCATGTAATTAAATTCTTGGCTGGGTGTGTGCAAGGTTTAGAGGAACACTCCTTTGTCCTTCTCTGCTCCTTGCCCCAGGCAAAGAGCCTGTGTGGGAGTTTGTCCGCCTTGACTGCCTCTGAGACAAGAGAGTAGGAGCTGCTCTGGGCAGATCTAGGGCTTCTGGGGGACAGCTCCTTACTCTGTGTATTTGCTGCTTTCCCAACTGTGTTTCAGTGTTTAAACCACGCATGGCACAAAAAGGTTAAGGTTCATGGAGAAACAAAGGTCCCTGGCTCTGCACTATGCTGTTTGTTCCTTGTTGTGTCCCTGCTCCCCCTTTTCCCCCCTTCTGCAGGCAACTCGCTGCCTGTGGCTCTGCAGCCTGCGGAGCTGCAGGGATCCTTGACTAATAACTGAATATACCCAGCTCCCTCGCTGTTCCACCACCTGTACGCCTGAGCCTTCAGCCTAGCAACTGGAGGATCATATATAACCCTCTCTCTACAGGGAACTGCCTCTGTTCATGTCCAAGCCTCAGCTTACTTGAGGCTCGCTCAGTTTCTAAGCTCCCCAAAGAAGCTCTCCATTCCCTCTACCTGGAGTCTGCACATCCCTTTGCTATATCAGCAGGTCATGCAGCTGGTTTTGTTTTTACCTGCAGTTTGCAGAAACTGTCTTCTCCTCTGGGGTGACAGGGGAGATCTGCTAATCAGCCTGACCTGAACCCCTTGCAGCTAAAGCTGCTGCCTTTTGAGTTTTCATATTGGCCCAAGGAGACAAACCCCAGTGCTAAGCCAGCCTAGGAACCCTGAGTGTACTGAGGAAAACCAGCATGAAAGGGAACTGCAAAAGGTTTGAAAATATACTTTCCTCCTATCTTCAGTAACTCTTTCTGGCATCACTGACTCACAGTAATAAGCATCAACAGCAAGGGCAGTTGCTGTGGATCAGGATTTGAGTCCTAAAGCTCTGCAGTTCCCTGCAGTGAAAGATTGCTGAGCAGCAAGGTGTGTGATAGAGCAGAATACATTTAAGACCATAATAAGGCACTTTGTTGTCCTAGGGTAAATATCTCTTTCCCTTCCTGTCCCCAGCTCCTGCAACCAGCTGAGGCAAAGGCAGCTCTTCTCCCCATACTCTTTAAGTGTATCACCAGAGGTGCATCTTGCTAAGGTAAGACACCGCTGCTAAGGCAGTTTGGAGTCCAATTAGGAGCAAGCAAATTCTGCCCTTCAAGGTGATGGGTGTTTGCTTCTCTGCTCCTCCCTTGCTACAGCCCTGAATATCCCATCCGTGCAACTGTCACTACCCCACAGCACGTGCTACCCTGGAAATGTATCTGAACATAAGGCATAAGGCCTCTTACTATATTTATTTCTCATGTACTTTAGGTTTGCACATATGACGTGCGCTGCTGCTCTGCAGCATGGCACAAGCTCTAGCACAGAATATAGCAGCATATTGCAGCACATCCTCCTCTCAGATGGAATTTTTAACATCCATCTTGAGTCAGCTGAGCAAGAGTGGCACAGGCAGGAGCAGCAGAGAGGCTGCTCAGCTCTCATTGACTGCAGCATCAGAAAGGCACTAAAGCGTTGGTAGCTCACCTGCCACAGCTGCACATGCCTGGGGTGACTCGACATCTCACAGCCTCGGGATGCTGGTGGGACTCCTGAGGCTGGAGCTCTGATTTCATCCACATTCATCTTGCCAAAGCAGAGCATGGAAGAGAAATGGAACAAATAGATCTGCTTTGTTAGTACTCCTCCAGAAACCAACTACTCCTTGTAATAATAATAACAATAAATAATATAAGTATTCCAGTTTCATATCAGGAAAATATGAAGTGGGCTGTAGAGTACAAATAATGTATTCTGACTCACCAGAACATTAACTCAAGTCTAAAACAGGGGTGTGGGGTCTTTGATATTTATTTCCAAACTTGTCTTTTTGGCCTGTGCTGGTCTTATTTTCCTTCAACTACATTTGAATTCTCCCTTTCCCCCTCCTAATGTAATATCTAGCTTTTTATTCCTCCTTGCAGCTCTGTATTTCTTTTGTGCGTCTTACTTTATGGTTTTGCTTTCTCTTTTATTCTATTCCTCTATGCTGTTTTCTTTCTTCTCACCTTCTTCTTCCCCTCAGCCAGAAAATCCAGCAAACCATTCAAGCTTGTTCAGAGTTTAGCTTGTGATTAGGTGCTTCCCTTAAGAATAACAGATTCAAACACTGGTTTCCTGAAGGAGACTCACAGTGTGAAGGAACCCTGAGCTTGACCTTCTTCAATCATTTTCTTGGGAGTGCTGCTTTTCTCTCTTGCTTTCTCAACTGCTTTAGTTTTAAGGCAGCTGGGGTATAAATAATCAATATCCTCTTAGATGAGGCTGAGTGCTGAAGCTGTAACAGCCTCCTGCCAGGCCCAGCAGCCCAGTGAGGCACAGTGCAGGTAATTCCAAGTTTATAACGCTTCAAGAAGTGGGAAACAACTTTTCCGAGCACCACCACCAACACTTTCCAGGGATTTCTTTGGCTGTCAAAGTATGGGAAATAGCTGATAAACAGTATTGTACTGAGTTTCCAGGCCATTGTCCCAAGAACTATACACTACGCTGCTGGAAACAATGCTTTATCCCACTGAGTTTGTTAATTATAAAATGAATGGGCAACCAGAAACATATTAGCAAGAAAAGAAGAAACAAATGTGCAGTGACTAAATGTTCCTGGAATTTATTCTAAATATTCTTGAGCTATTCAGAGCCATACATCTTTGACTTTTTGAATGTTTATAGATTTTTTTCCCAGTTTAAGGCCCAGCTAAGCACACGCCTAATGTTAAACTCAAGAGGAATTCCACTGACATCCTCTGGGTTTCTTGTGCATATTCATTGGCCTGGCAACTGCTGTAATGTGGCAATTCCTTGCAACTAAGCACCAGATATAACTAGATTATAGGATTATGTTCTCTGTGTGTGATGTGCACAACTGTGAAGTCTCCCCTCAAAGCCACCTGGGGCTACACAGATGTAAGACCCAGAGACTTTCAGTTCCATGGGCTCCCATTGGCAACCAAAGGATCTTTTTTCCATCTAGGCTTCTACATTGAAAATACCCACTCACAATTAATGTTTTATTTTGGTGATGGCTCGCAGCATGTCCTCTGGCAGTACATAAAATGGTAGTGGAATAGCAAGAGACGTTTGTTTGGGGATGGGTGTATGTTAGAGATTTAGGAAAGAGTTAAGATGTCAAAGAAAAAGTACCAATAATTACAATGGCTCTGTTACTCTAAGTAATGCTCTGCAGAACTCAAAACCCAGCAACACCTGGAAGTTCAGGCAAAAGGCTTAGGGCAGGTATTTAGCTCTTTAGAGCATGGCAGAAATCACTGGGAATACACACAAGCTTAATAATTGAGACATTGACACCAGTATTTTCCATCTGTTCAAAGCTGTCACACAGATACTATTTCTGATCCTGCCCATGGCCGAAGCAGGAGGGTGTGTGTGCAGGGATTCGCAGGGAAGCAGATTCTCAGTGCACGTGTTCAGATCAGACGTACACACTTAAGAGAGGGTGAAACCCCACATACACCCGAATGTTGGAGCTTTTGGCACCTTGGCAAAATGACTGACAAAGGCAGTGGAGGAAACAGCAAAGCAAAGCTGACATCCGAGCTTTAACTCACCATTGCTCATTTGCTATGTTTCTCATTTGTTTGTCACTGGTCGTGTTTCACAGCGTTGCTGATGATTGCACAAGGCTATTGTGGAGAGACATTCTCAGCTTCTTGATTGAAACATCTCTTGTATTGCACTGGGCTCAGATTATAGGTTTTTTTAATTTAAAATAAAATTTACAAAAGTGTGAAAATCTCCTAACAGGATAGGAAGATGTCTGCACCAGCCTTACCTGTGTGCAGTGAGCACATAGCCCTCAGCTGGGCTGGGGGCTTTCATCTAGTGTTGATTTTTGTGAGTGTGTTAAGCAGCACGATGTGGAATTGGTTACCAGTGGAAGGGACCAGCAAGCTGCTGGGTAGATCACCCTATTTCTAACCTGTCAATAAAACATCTGGCAAGTTTTAGATTATTTCAGAAACTGTAGTATGCTGAGCTTTGTTAACTGTCTTGGGAATAGAAGCTCTCTTGCTGCAGCAGGAGGGACAGCTACTTAGATACTCTTAGATCATATTGTGCATTTAACCTAGGATTACGCAGAGGCAGGAGCACCTAGTGTTTGATGGCTTGGTGTTGCTTTGAGCGCAGACAAAAAAGAGAGATTTTAAAGAGATCTCACAGGGGAAAAGAAGCAAAAACACCTCCTAGTCCTTGACTGCATGTGAGGAAAGAGAACATAAAATACCAGGTGTTAGCTCCCATCACATCACAAAGCTCAGAATTACACAGTAATTCCAGCTCTGTTCCTGGCCCCTGTGTTTGTCAGAGACTGTCAACCCCTCTCTGACAACGCAGCCAGGTGAATTATCCCTGGCCCAGGGAACCCTAGGCAGAGGTGAGAAGGTGCTGGGGGGATGGGGTAAGGGGCTAGGGGAGATGGGCAACATGAGAATGTCTCCAGTGGATTCCTCCTCGGGTTTTGAAGGAGCTCCCATCCCCAGGGAAGATGCTCCATCCTCTCTCCTGGCTCGCGAGCAGCATCGGCGGATGGTGAGGAGAGCGAGCGCCTGGCAGGGAGCTTGCCTGCTGCCAGAGAAGAGAAATAGCAGCCTCTTAAAACAGCCATAAAAAGGGAAAAGCAATTATAATTTGTGAAAGTGATAATAGATAACCAGTTACCATTTAATAGCTCTACCAAGATATCTTGGAGGATATCTCCTATCCACATATCTTAGAATTTATTCAATTTCTTTCATTATTCAGATTAATTTTGAATTCAATGCCAAGAGCGCCTTGGCACTATGGAGGACTTCTAATATTTTGATTTGTCGTATCAACAACCTGCCTTGGAAATGAGCTTCAACTAAGCAGGCAGAAGACAGATTCCTTGCCACATACTTTGTTTTTATTTAATAGAGGCCAGAAGAAAAAAAGAGGAGAGAGGAACTGGGATAGTTTGTTCCTATGTCTTTAAGATTCTTTGGAAAATCAGTTATCAAGAGGTGGCCCTTTTTGGGAGATTCAACTGATATTATGATGTTCAATTAAGCTTATTGAAAGATTAGGAGATAATTTAATCACAGTTTGTGAGCACCTACATAGGGACAGCATTTGAGACGAGGGTTCTTTATTCTAACAGACAAAGGCATTAAATTCCTGCAGATGAATTCAACAATGATTAAATTAGAAATAAAAAGATTAAAATTTATTTTTTTAACAGCAAGGGCACTTTACCATTGGAACTAGTGATCAAGAGAGTCTGGAAATCCTGGCTTTAAATCAAGATGAGATGAACTGATATGCCCTATTCCCATAGATGCTCAGGTCAGGGAGTGCTGACCTGGGTGCCGTGTGTGCCCGCTAATGGTAGGTCCTTGAGGACAGTCTCCTTTTTGCTGGGCTGAGCCCCCTGCAACAGAGTCCCTTGGGAAGATGAGAGCCTGAGTCCAAGCTCAGACCAATGTGATGTGCCTACAGTGAACTTCAGAGGTGAGGGGCTGTATGCTGCCTGTGGCACGGCTGAGCCTCTCGGCAGGCTGGGAGGTTTGATGTGTATCACACAGAAATCAAATTACTCAAGGTCTAGCAAAAGTTTCTAGCAATGTAGATTCAAGGACTAGCCTGATCAAAAACATTGACTGTAAGGAAATTAAAAAGAAAATGCAAGGCTATTTTAGTCAAGGTCTAAAATCCTAAACTGATTCCCATCCTGAGCTGTAAAAATGTAAGCTCCATTTCCCAAGCACAAGCCATCTCACATCACAAAACTACTGGGAGCCATAAAACTCTTGGAAGAGAACTTATTTTTCTCCTAATTTTCATGTTAGCTGCAGTCCACTGTCTTCCCATTACCAGTTTTGGCACCTAGGTGTAGAAGTGATGTAAACATCAATATTTTAATGTCAAAGAAGAATACAAAATGAAATTGAATTCCAGCAAGTATAAAGGAAATACAACAATGGCTTTCCTGTTGAATTCTTTGCAGATTCTAGATAATGGATTATTCATAGACCTTCAGCTCATAATAAGGTGCCCTTTATTCCCAGAATTTGAAGCGTTTCTCTTTTAAATGGTGATTATTTCATGATTCCTTTACCAAGTTCAGTTTTGACACAGTGGTACAATTTCTTTATCTCTCTCTTAAAAGTCACTGCATTAGACCGTGTAAATGAAGACAGCAACATTTTCTATGTGCATTTTTTTCCTTATGTGCGAAGTTTATTAAAAAAAAAATAAATCTGGGGGATAATTCATAGCAGAGCAAAATGGTGTGCAGTGGGAAATACAGCTGTACCTTTTGCAGGTGCTTCGAGCTGATATATAAACAACATTGCCTGGCCATACACAGCAATAGCTTTGAACAAACAGCAGAAGCACCTGTAGCTCTGACAACAGCTACCAACCTGAAAAGACAGCAGAGATGAAGAATATCTGCAATTGGGGACAAGCTGGTAATTGATCCCCATTCAGCTAGGAACATCACCTCTTCCCTGGCTCCAGTACACACCTGACCATTCATTTGCCTCAAGTCAAGTGTGTACACAACTCCCTTGCTGATTGTGGCTTATTGGGGATGAAAAATGTCAACTCTGGGGGTTTTGGTCTTTGTTTGTTTGTTTGTTTTGTTCAATACAAGGATCTATTTCAGTTTGCCTATTCCTTGGGAAACTTAGCTGTGAAAACACCTTGCAATTCAGAAATCACCTGCTAGCTGTTGAAATCTGTACTGCTGTTTAGAAGGTAAAATTTGTCTTTCACAGGTCAAGAAGTTCCCTAATTACTCCACCCAACACAGTTTCCCCATGCTTATATAGATGTTCTACTTTTATGGCATTTTTTTAAGCATAAAACAAGTGTACAGATTGATTTCCCTGCTATCACCATACAAAAATCACCCTAACGCTTTTTTTTTTAATGGGATTTAAAAACCTCTATTGCATACCATTCAGTCTATTATTCTTTAAGAATAATCCTGTATCAAGAGAGGAGTGAATCAATGTTCTCATGGGTTTTTCCCCTCTCTATATTTTATGATCCTTTGCCACTGATGTTCAGACTGGCTTTGGACAAACTGAACTTTGATGGCTCCATTTTCATTTGTGAAATGCATGCTAATTTGACAGGGTATTAGATGACTTAATTAATATTGCAAAACTTTGATAGGTTCAGATGTTAGCCCCTCCAGAAGAACTGGCTGTAAAGCAGATAAAACCATAGTCCACCATCAACTATTCCTTTTTAATGGATTTCAAACCCTGATCACAGGCATGCAATGAGATCTGGCTGCCTTACTGCCTCCAACGCTGCCATCCTGTGATGCTGATGACCTGCTAGTGTTACTTTGAGGAAAAAGCACAACTAAAGCAACTTCAGCATTGAATAGCTGCCTGTTTAATAGTAGGGTTTACCAGAAGCAGCTCACTTTGCAGGAGAACTGCACAAGATAATTGACCTTAATACAGTTATATGCCTTTGACTTTGATTTGGGCCACACAACTAAATTTGTGGTCAATTACAGAGCCTGTGAGAGTGAGCATGAAGGCATAATTAAAGGTTAGTAGGAGGTGGACACAAAAGGAGTAGCTCTGAAATTAAAGACCGCTAATTCACTCTGGTTACAGGGACATAAACAAGCTCTCAGCTATGCTGAGTTCAAAGAGCCACTGCTCAGGTAGCCCCAGCTTTCCATTGCCAGAGACCTCCAGGGCAGCAGAGACACCACGTACCCATTGCACTAAATGGATGAAAGAAACATTTTTTTGGTGTGACTAAGTTTTCTTTCAAATAAAGAAAACTAATTTCTGTGTTTCTTACCATTAAGTAGACAAGACATAGAACTCTAACCAAGCTCACCGTGGCTCATAGCCTTTCTGATCCTCAGAAAAAAGCCCCAGTGGTAGTACATCAATGTACAGCCCTCTGGATAAGAAGGATGCATCATTTAGAGTTCAAATTAATGAAGTCAGATTTAGGAGGCCAGAGCTATGTTTGATTTCATGTTATCCTATCCTCTCCAATGTAGTTCCAAGCACAGCCTTAGATATGTCACCTCTTCTTCTCATTATTTAAATTCTCTACCCATGGAGTGGAAATAGTAATATTTATACACCTCTAAGGAGTGTCACAAACCCCCTTTGGTAATGTACATTTGGAGGTCTCCGTATGGAACTTACTACAGTAATTACAAAGTGTTGCAAGAAATCTTTCCAAAATAAGTTTTTTCAGGATTTTGTGATCCATTATAACCTAATAAAATACAACTCTGAAAGGAAGCAGGATAAGCTCTTGGTGTAACACTGGAAGTTTCTGAAATGGTTGCAGTCCATAGGGACAAATCAAGGGCAGTTGAGAATTCATGAGTCCACACCTGCCTGGAATGTGCAGAAGTACTGAATTCAGAAGAGATATATATATACATGTTGTGGGATGATTGCTTGTTGTGGTGAGAATGCAGAGAAAGCAATATACATCCCAAATGATTAAAGGAAAGAAGCAAAAGTCTACTGTAAAAGCAGCAGCCCAGAATGTGTGTCAAAAGTGAATTATTAAAATAGCCTCATTCATCCATGGCAATTTCACAGAGCCATTCTGATAACAGTGAACATGACAGCGTGCAATAGGAATAACAATGCCTAGAATTATTTCAACTGATATATTTTTTAAGGATAGTCACTTTAGTTCTCTCTTAGCATCTGTAAATGGTAACTAAATTAATGATAAATATGAATTGAGCAACGAAATATTCTGCATTACATTCTATTATCTGCTCTCTCTTCCCGCCTGGAAGTGCTATGAAGATATTCCTTACAACTGAACTGCAGATGATCTTGTACCTAGTGAACCATACTTTGTACAGAGAAACTAAGAGGCTGGGGAAGAAAAAAGCCCCTCAGGTCACTTGGCGATTGCCTGCAAGGTTGTAGGGATCTGTGTAGTTTAATATTTCACTGTAATGCAATTTCCCTGCTGGGATCTCAAAGCACTTCACAGACACTAATGCTAAGATTCACACATGGTTATTACCTTGCATGGGCAATTTCCAGGGCTGAGTTTTGCTGCTGTTATTAAGGCAGAGTAGGGCTAGAGTGCTACTGAGGGACCTTGTATGAAAAGGCACCACTTCATATCAGTGAGGATAGACATGATCAGGCCTCAGAGCAACAGTCTGAGTGTGCAGCCGTACAAAAGGAGAGACTAACACTGAGGTACTTCAATGGAGAGGAAAAAACTGCTTCTATGTGTGAGCTATGTCACCTTCATCAGATTGACTATTATGAAGCAGAACATCAGCATGGAAAAGCATCAGCTCCAGTGTGAAAGGAGGTCTTTAGGCATAAGGGATTATTGTTTTCTGGATGCAGCTGGGAGGTGGCTGAAGGGCAGTAGGGGCTGTTCAGGTTTCCCTAACCCTTAAGTGTGAGGATGTGAATGGTGCAGCAACAACCCTCCCATCACTCCATCCACTTACTAAGCCTGGCCTGTGTAGAAACACAATGCAATATGTACAAGGTAGGCAGACACTCATTGCTTCTAGATTTTCTCAGGGGGTCCTATATTTCTCCTTCTCCCACTACCTTTGTTAGAGAAGTCTGTGCATGTCAAGTGATATCACCTTGACAGCGCTTTCCCACTGGAATGTTTCCTAAAGTCATTTAGAGCCCGAGACTCCAAAACTGCCTCTGCTCATCTTGGCTTTGGCCACTGCCACTGCAGATACTTTCTCCCTCCTCTGAGGTTCTCATAAGACCATGCATCTGTTTTAAAACAAACAAACAAAAACCTAACCAGGCAACAAAACAAGCCCAAACCCTGCTCATGTTTAGACAGGTAACCTTGCTATAAGCATCATACCAAACGCCACCCATAGACATTATTTGCCTCCTACATAGGCTTCACCCCTCTGTCTGGGTGTTCTGATTGGATTAGGATCCCTCACTCCAGAGCACAGCAGTTTGCTGCTATTCTTTCAGAAATTCAATTTTACCCAATGTTGTGGGGAATAGCCTGCATTCAGAAAGTAAGGGCATTACTTTGCTTTTACCAGTCTGCTTTAAACAAATATTAGAGAGCAGTGCTCCCTTGGGTACCATTACATCAAACAGCAATTTTCAAGCAAGCTCCAGAGTAGATTGCTCCTGAGATGCTTCTGTACTTGTAGGATGTGTATTATGCACTTATTGTACTTGTGAGGGGTGTGGTAGTGGGGAAAATGTTACTGACCTTATACAAGACTGACACTGTGTCAAACTGATAAACTCTATGATTTCCTTAGTGTGCACAGGGATTTCACATAACCTTATTTTTAATTTCCTTTCTGAGCGCAGAACTAGGACCCCTGTGCACAAAGAATAGGGCACAGTAGTAGGACACAAGATATTTGCTGTCCCTTCCTGTGACATCACTATCCCCCGAGCCCTCTGTCCCCATGCAGAGCAGCAGCATCAGTTTACTCCAAGCAACATTTCCCAGTACTCCACAGACGAAAGTGTGTGAGGAGTCAGGAAACCTCACATGTGGTGGGAGTGCAGCCAAACCAAGAAGGGGCCTGGCTGCACTCTTCCAGCCCACACTCAGTAGCACTTTGCACCTTTTGCCTCTCTTTCTTCCAAATTGCCTTGTCTCTGACTCCTACACCTGCCTTTTTTGCTTGTCTGCCCTGCTTGGCTCTTGCCATGGAAATGGTGATGATTTCCACCCAGCTCATCCCCTTTCCCATCTCCCTATTCTTGCCCCCAGGCCATTTGTCTCCATTAGGTCCTGCTGTGGTGGCCTGGGTCTGGCTGCCCTGTTCAACAGAGCCCTGCTGGGGTAGACTCCCTGCAGCAGCTGTAACAGAGAGACGCTTCCTTCTACTCAAAATTTGATACATACAAGGAAATTACAGCGATTGCAGATCTGTTCCTCCTATCACTAGCAATAGGTATCTATTAGACTTCAAAACCTGGAGCTCACCCCTCCTCTGTCAAGGGTCTCTGCAGCAGAGCTCAAAGGCAAGTTTCTGTAAGGAGAGCTTCATACAAGTTAAATGTGCTCCTTTTTAGTAAGCTGCTAAACTGTGCAAAAAAAATGATGTGTGCCTGTCTTCACAGCTTTCTAGTCATGACAGGAAGAGAACTCCAAGCATTTCTGATTTATCTTTCCAGAATAAGAGCCCACAGAGTAACCAGATGTTCCCCTATTCATTAACTCAGGAGGTCTGGTAGTGCTGGGCTGGGGCTTGAAGCTGGGTGTTCTGCACACAGGGCTGTCCCCATCCTCACTGATCCAGCTCTCTCTCCTGCTGCTGGGACACACTGTCAGGCAGAACTGATTTTGCTTAGAAGTTTGGTCTCTAGGTATCTTGGCATGCGTGTAGTGAGGGGAACACGTATTTGGTAGGGTCTGCATATTGCCTAACACTGGATCAGGCCAGCTGTGAAAATACAGTTGCTGTCTCAGATGTACTTCATTGGTATTCTGGAAGCAGCTGGGCTAGAGACTGCACAAAATTATTTTCAAACAAGGACTATAATTGGAAAGGCAAAAAGAGAGAGATGGAGAGAATTCTGGGGGCATTTGTCAGCTGAGAGCCCCAAGGTTGTATTCAAGCTGCCTTGCTGATGACAGAATAAACACAAGAAAGCCCGAAAAAAATGGTGCTTTGTGGATCAAAACAACTAGAATCTGCCACAGATATTTAGTGTTAAAAGGCTTTTCGTTGTAGAAGAAGAGAATGAACCTAATCTGAATCCAAGATGAATGGAAAAACAAGACTCTTTTCTGCTAAACACAGGCTAGGAAGGGAACACTGGTCGGGGTAAACTCTACATGTCCTTCTAAAGCCACATTTATGTGACAAAGCAGCAATGTTTTACATGTTGAAGCTCTGTTCCCTTCATATCTGCTACTGGGCTGATAGACATGATGCTTAATTCTGCCAAATTTGTCAGTCTTGACCTGCAAGCCTGATCTTTGGGAAATTCTATTCATTGCTGAATAAATAATGCATGGGCAGTCATGCATTTTTCATGCTAAGACTTTTAAAGGCCACTGTAGTGATGCATGTAAATTCAATTTCTTCCCCACCCCTCCCTCTCTGCACACTCAACTGCTAAATAATTATTAACATCTGACTTGCAGTGTGGTGAGTGGCTGCACCATCCAGAGAACCCACTGTTGCTTTGACATTGCTGCCTCCTCTCCACCTCCGATAAAGTCGAGGAGAGATAATGCCAGGCAATAGCAAAGCTATCTCTCTTTTTTCCTCCCCCTCTCTCCCTTCCCTCCCCCTCCATTTTTTTTTCATTTCTTTTTTATAAGGCTCAACAAAAACACATGTGTATGAAGTGGAGCAGAACAAAGGGACCGGCTTGTGGATTTGATATTCTTCTGGAAGCACACTAATCCCTTCCAGAAAAGCAAAGCTGGTGCCTTTATTTGTAGCTGTTGGCTAATCTGGGTGTTAGAGAATTGAGCGGACAATGGGGCCCGGGGCAGCTTTATCAGGAGAGTGAGTGAAGGGCTGCGACTGAAGGAGGGAGAAGCAATGCTGCTAAACAAGGGCTTAGAAAACAAAGCCAGAGAGCAAATCTGGCATGATGGATGGAGGTTGGGAATGCTGAAACACTCCAGGTTAACCCCCTGTGCATTGGTGTTGGTTGTGGGTGAGATCAGGACAAGAGTAGGGCCCTCTGTGGGGCTTGGGGATGCTGTAGGCAAGGCAGCTCTGAAACACAGAGTGTCAGCAAAGGGGTTGTGATGAACAAATCAGTGGGGTTTCTCCCAGCTCCAAGTGACACTGCTGATGCAGAAAGGATCAGGAAAACACCCCCCTCCCCCCCACTCCTTCCCTGTGACATCCAGCCTGCTGGATGAGATTCATCAGGCAACTCAGGTCCCTTTCTCAGGATGGTGATGAGGCAGAAACCCTCCAAACCTTCTTTAGCTTAACCAAACTTCAACACCAGCCCAGCAGAGGCTTGCCAGACAGGCTGCTGAACAGTAAATATGGAAAAGACAAGCTACTGAAATGCATTTCAGTCTTTATCCACTGGGAATGAAACCACAGTTTTGCTTCAGTATCTGCTGCAGCAGAATCGAATGGGCAGCAACAACAAAGGGACACATAGAGGACACCACTTTGAGTATCAGTGTGTTGATATTTGTGTAAAGAGTAAAAGGTAAAACACCTGGATTTTGAGCAACTTTCAGACCCCTTGGCAGGAGCAAAGTGCTCATGCAGTGGCTGCAGTTGCATCTGTACTTGAATAATTTCCCCTATAAAGGTTTAAATGTGATGTTTTATGCATGTACTTCCCTGATGTGTTTATGCACTAACATTTTGGGCTACTAACTCCCCGCTCTGGTGAAGAACATGATTGTGTTCCCCACCAAAAGTGTATTTCTGTACACTCAGTGAGATTACTCATGTGCTTAAAGTGCATGTTTAAATGCTTTGCTGCCTTGGGACCTAGTTTTATCATTATATGCTTAACTTGATGACATTTCAGACCTAAAATCTGATGTTAAATCAGGGTGAAACACTGCAGAGTTGTCTGCTTCACTGCTTTTTGGATTTTTCTTATGAAATTTGTGAAGCCATTCCACAGGTCAGAAGAGGTGAGTTTGTTTTTTCAGAAAGAATCAGGGCTGCTTTCTGAGAGAAAGGCACAGGACTGGCTCTCGTGTGGAGAACCACATCAGTTTTATTTAACACTGGCTAGATGAGAGGAGGAGCTGGGGAGAAGAGGAGATGAGTGCTGAGGTCACTATGGAAATGGAAGGACAATATGTCACACAGTGGTACCCCTGCTCTTGTCCTAAGACGTGTCATGTGTCCATAAGAGCCTGGTCCTCTGTATTAACATATATAATAAAGCAAAGAGGAGGAATGTATCCAGATGTAAATTAATGCTTACCTTTAAAATAGCAGCCTGCATCGAAAGATTTTGACTAAAGCCACTCACAAAACACGTGCACACATATAGAAGCTTTTTACAAATTCTCCTGTCTGGGCTGAAAAGCATTTTGAAATACGGAGGAGAGATGCCTGCAAACACATCTAGAGAATTCAGAGAGAACCCTATCTGAGACAAATTATGGAAATGAAATGCCCATCTTTATGGATCAATGCAAGGGAGTCCCTGGTGAGGAATGTATAGATCATTTAAAAGACCTCTCATCCTGTTCACTAGAATTCAGTTCCAAAGTACACTGGCTGATGTGAGGCTTTATTAATAGCTTTGGCATTAGGGAATCAGGCACCTATACATTGTCCATGGACTTCTCTTGCCCTTTTTATTTGAGACTTTCATTTATAGGCTGTTAATAGATTTGCATTTAAATAAAAGTGGTCACAGTAAGAATGGAAAGTGAAGAAGGCCCCTTATTGATCCTAACAGTGAAGACTTCCCCTCAGCAGAGTATTTTAATTAAATGATAAATTGCTCAATCTGTCTAGAAAACGAACCCCTCTCCTTCATTTGAAATCCTGTGCCATGTCATTCTTTGTCCTGCTCTCATGGTGCTGCTCTGTCCACATCTCTCCCTCCCTCTTGCAGTGCAGCCGCTGCCTCCTGCACGCAGAATTATACCCTCAGACAAAGGTCTCTCATTTGAACCAGGACATCCCTTTGCTAATATGCCAAACCTCCTTTCTGGCTGAGTTGTCCTTTCCTGCTGCCTCAGAGCCTGCCTGTGTGCTCCCTGTGAGAGGGAGCTCGGGCTCGTTTCAGGAAACCCACATGTTGTCTGCTCCCGCATTCAGCACAGTTGTCAATCTTGGTAATGAAGAGGCTGAGGACTGGGGTGGAAAAGCTGTTAAATAAATCATAGCCATGCTTTGCATTTTTAGTGGTGTTTTTCATGTCTAGCTCACAGAATGCCTCGAGAAGGGAGGTAAATATCATTGTTTCTCCTTCACAAATGGGAAAACTGAAACCTGGTAAGATCAAGCAGCTGACTCAAGGTCAACCACCAGCCAGTGTCAGAGGAAAGGCTCCAGCCTTCATCTGTTGCCCAGGCTGAAGTGGTAGGCAGTGCTACCTTGGCTGCAGGCTTGAAGAGCTGATCATTTGAAAAATGGGCCAGGTGTGATTTAGGGGGCACTGAATAGTTGCCGTGCAGCCAATTTGAAAGGGCAGCCCTGTCAGGATGCGATGCAAGGGCTTGAAGGAGCACTGCTGAAGCTTCCAGCAAAAGCCCCACAGGTTGTGAGGATGAAGGCTGAGACCATAAATTGCAGAAGATTCCCTCTAGTCACCATGTGAGTCTTTGCTCTACGTGCATAAGGATGTGATTAGAGACAAACTGTCCTGCTAATACAGAGCATGTAGAGATCACTATAAGATGCTCTGACAAGACACACATTTTATCTTCAGGTGTAACACTCTTCTCCCCAGTCCTAACACATTTCAGGTCTTGCTTTCCACCCCAATCATGCAAATGGTACATCAGCACCCCCAAATTCATGTGATTAAGCAGTTCCTCTGTCCTATAGAACAACTGGCAGCAGGATGGAGGTATCAATGCAACCAGAACCTTGGGTACAGTCTGGTTTTGGGGCATGAAGGGAGAACTCTCCCTCATCCTGCTACAGCCTCCACCCCAAGGAAAATCAGTTCTCCTCTGCTTTTAGCCTGGACCAGAGTCAAATAGCTGCACCCTGTTGCTAGGCTACCTGGCTGCTTCTGCACATCCCTATAGCTGCTGGAAACCTTGCATCAAATTGCAACTCACATGTTGATTTATTTTTATCTTTTGGGGGAGATGAGGGATGAATGGATGGCAGGGTGGAAGATATTCAAGTGCTTGGATCTGCTGGTCATTGAATTATTTGGTGTGTGTCTGAAAAAACTTGTGAATATGAATGTGTGTGTTTCTAATTCCTTAAATAGGTAGAAGCTACATGGGATCATAATGAAATATCTGACTGACTAATGAATATCAGGTGACATCTTGTGCTATTTTGAATCCTTGATAATTTGTCTTGTGTTCTGCAACAGACAGGAAAAAGCTGGAAGCAGCTTTTCAAAATACACTAGTGCACCAGAAAACCTATGAGGGGCTGGCAAGTGTGGAATAAAAAGCTCTTGGCGTTTACATAGCCACAAGATCCTTACATGTTGCTTGGATTCAGATGATCTCATCACAAAGGCGGCAATAAGATGAGGCAGAAAAGTGAAAAATGGTTGCAGAGAAACAATTTCTATCCTTCTGAGAACAAGGACTGTACTCTGCTGTCCTGAGCTGCCTGTTACCCAGCCCTGAGCAACACCGGGTGGTTCCTGGGCTGCTGCATGCAGCAGTCTCAGGGGGCTTCAGTCTGCAGTGAAGGACTCAGCAGATGCAATAGGAAATCCATGAGCATGCAGGATCTTTTGCAGCACCTTACATGTCCAAAGGATTGTGTCTATACTGTTGCTAATGTGCAGCATTGTGTATTTTTCTCTGCTTTTTTTTCCCAGATGGGGAAACTGAGACTTGCAGAACCTGACAGCTGGCCCTGGAGGCTGAGGAAAACCATGGCTGGATCCCATAAATCGCATCATGGTCTGTATCCCATTGAATTAAAAAGGCCTATATAATATATCACCTCATTTCTTCTGTGTTGCTTCTAGGATTGAGGGCTTTCTGTACAGACTAGAAATAGATTGCAAGAAAATAAAGTTGCTTTACAGTTTTTTCTACCCTTTTTCTTCCCATAAAAAGTGCTGCAGCTGTATGAGGTAAAAAACCCACTGCAGCTCAGATCATCCTCACTGCTGTGTGCTGGCTTACAGGAAAAGCTTTTTGATTCTGCTTTCAGTTTCTTTGGAAAGAGAAGAAAAGAAAAAAAGGCTTAAAAACGGTGTTTTAAATCCTCTCTCTTCTCAGTATTTGCATTAATTGAGGTCCTCACTTCGAAGGTGGATGCAAAACACCGGATAACCTCACCCTAACTGCAGGTGAGCTGCCTACCAGGGACCAAAACCTCCCAGGGTAAGAGAGCCTGAGGAATAGCTGCTGGGAAATCACCATCTCCCAAGTAGCAAAATGATGCCCACAGGTAATGCAGCTGTGGGATGCTGGCGAAAGGGGGGAAAAACAAGGGGAAAAACTCCACTGTCTGGGATCCGTTTAAACCTTACCTCCTGAGAAACCAGTCCTAGTACTGTCAGGAGAGGGTATTCTTTGCTTTCAGTATAAGGTGGATTCCCCTTAAATCATGGCTGCCAATTATCTATGAAATAAATGCAAGCCATAAAACTCAGCCCAAATCAGGTTTCCTGCCCTCATTCCCTCTGTTCTCCTGCACATCAAACAGCCACCCAGGGCAGAGACCTGGCACCTCCCCACGGCGCTGGCAGGAGACATATTGTTGGCAGTTGCAATCATGGGCTCAATCAGCGACAAGGAGATTATTTCTATTTTCTCAGCAGCTGTTTGAAGGGAAATAATCCTGGAAGAGCCTAATGAATTAGCGCTACGAGAGTTATCCAAACTAATGAGAAGGAGTGGAAATGGGCTGAGGAAAAGGGGCTGCTTTTCAAAGAAATGCAGTGCCTTTATTGGCCCTCATCTGCTTTGGGTGTTCAAAGACCTTTTTTTTTTTTTTTTACAGCAATTTATTTCCTGAGTGATTGAAGAACAAAAACAATTACAAACTGTACCAATTTCTTTTTCCCTCTCAGCTTTCTCATTTTCACGAAGCAAGATGCTCAAAATGATGACGTTCCCATCCCCCCTTTCCCTTCCCCTTTCTGCAAGACCGGAATAATTAGAGACTAGCTAGAAACAAAAACAAATCAGAGTAGCAGAAGTTTTCTGAGCTACACAGGGTCAGGTATTGTGCCACGGCATGCTAGTGAAATGAAAATAGAAAAGAAAAGGAAAGAAAAAAGAAAAACATCTTTCTAGTGCCTCCAAGATCAAAGGAGCAGCCCTTGAAATTTGATGGTTGGGAACTTCTGAGAAAGGAGGTTGTTAAACCAGTCCTGACTTCTCTGTCTGTTTTATCAGCAGGGAGACAGTGACATTGTTTGAACTAGACACTGACTTTTTCCCCACAGAGGTTGTGCGATGATTTCTGAGTGTGTTCCCCAAGGCTAAGGGTTTGTTATGAGAGTTCAGGAACAGGGGCTATGCTTGCAGTTAAAACACATGCCTTCACAGATGCAGCTAAGGACCTGGGTGCTCCCTGCATTGCCCATATCCATGGGCCTTTGCATGAGCAGCCAGATATAGTTGTGGAGCTCACACGTAAGTTTGTGCAAGCTCCACACAATTATCAGACCTTTTTTCTTTGACTCTTGTGCTTACAGTTGATTGTGCTATCCTACGCAGTCAGCTGCAGCACCAGGATCAAAGTCCAAAGATGCGTGTGCATGTGCAAAGCTGCTACTTCATTTACTCCAGGCTGCTGGCTGCTATTTCCCTGCCTGGCACTCCTGATTTAGCTTCATTACTCCTTCACCTTCTCCAGGGCTCACAACACAGCTTTTGCTTCCCTGGAAAATATAGCCCTCCCTCCTTCCCAGGTTTTTTTCTCTTCAACATGCAAATTATTTCATGGCAAGATGTTTGCTGTTTCTCTGCATATTAACACTGAGAAAGCCCCTGTGAGGGGCTGGCAAATGTGGAATAAAAAGCTCTTGGCAGCTTGGATAAGATGCTCAAGGATATGATGTAGAAGTAGGCCAGGTATAGATAGATAATGGTTGGACTCGATCTTATAGGTCATTTCTAACCATAGCAATTCTGTGATTCTGTGATATTAAGGGAAGGATTTGAGCAAATGCAGCCCTGGATCTGAACCACCTCTCTGAGCAGTTGGGACTGATGCTGTGAACACAAGGCTTCTTCTGGCACTGAATATGAAGACTGGAAGGAAAGCGTCTCCACCATCTGCCACCTGGTCCTCACCGTCCTTCAGCTGTGGCTGACCTTCTGGTGTGGTCACTCCTTAATGACCTTCAGTCAAAATAAATTAAGCCAGTAGTGATCTACTATTTAAAGTAGCTCAGCTCCCTTCACTGAAATAAGCTAAAGAGCAACTGGACAAGCACTTGGCAGGTAGAGGTGAGAGGCTGGTTGTGATCTGCTGGTGTGATAACATTTCTGGCATAGTAGCAGCCAGACAGTTACAGACCTATTGCTAACATGTCCCTCCTCCCTGGATCACCTGTTTTTAGCACTACATACATTGGTTTGTTCTCTTCCCATTGTTATTTTAGACAGTCTACACACAGCTTCTGCCTCACATGCTCTTCATTTCACTCATGGGTATCTCTCTGTATGTTCAGGCTGAATTTTCCCCCCAGGAGTCACACACACGTGTCACCACATCACGCTGAGGTCAGCAGGAACACGTGAGGAAATGCAGTGGCAGGATTGAGACTGCAGTTCGTTTTATTCCATGTACAGAGGGAAGCAAATGAACTGTGTGACACGGGAGCACCCCAGCCTCACCACGCTGCTGTAATTTGGGGAAGGCATTGTGGGAATTGTAAAAGGAATGGGGTCAGTGGAGCAGTGCAAAAGCTTTCTGGTGGCTCACAAAGCAGCATGCCCTGGTTTGTCTGTGTCCCGGGATGCCACAGTCTCCCTGGTGTCCTGCCCTTTTGCCCACAAGACCTGGAAGGCATCCAGAGCCAGTTCGGTGATAATTTTTCTGGCATGGCAGAGGCTGGCAGGTGGTGCAGAAATAATATGTTCACTACTATCCACTTAACTCCAGTGCAGAGAGGTGCATTGGGATCGGGAGAGGCATGATCTGAATGCAATGTGCTCTAAGTGCACAGAGCTGGCAGATGATCCAATAGGGGTCATGGCCCAGCAGTGCAAATTAGAGCATCCCCAGGCAGCTGTAAAGTGTGCAAGAGCTTTGTGGGGTCAAGGTCTTCTCTAGGGCACAGAAATCCCTAAATGGTATCTCATCTGCCTCCATCAGCAGATCTAATGATTAATAAAGTCTTTATCTTTTGTCTGGGTAAACGTAAATTCTAGGAAGGAAAAAATAGCAGCAACCATACATAGGGAAAAGGATTTGGCAAGGCCTCCTCTGAATGCTTGTTCTCTGCTAGTGCTTTACTGCCCAAAAAAAGCCCCATACTTCAGAAATGTAAAAATAATACATGAAAAGCAGAAAGTAGCTTAAATAGTTAGAAATAGGAGTAAAACCAACTGATGGAGGTTCATAGCTCAAAGTGAAATGTGTAAAGAAAACATGAAGCAAAAGAACGGAGAAAAGTTGAAATGTAAATTCAAAGTTTAAAATTTTTGTCTCGTTTACAAATCTATGGTGGGGAACTTGTTTAGAAATACATTAATTTTATGCTCTCTGTCTCTAAAATTATAGTTTTAAAATTACATGAAATATTCATGGAGGATAAGGAGGGAACTAATATCACCTTTGCTTTGCTGTTTGAATAAAATAAACTGAAGTGAAAAAGACAGTAAGTGACTGAAGAGCTTTTCATTCTAGGAGAATATGAAAAAAGAAAATTTCACTTCCCTGTATTCAACGATTACAGTGATAATGGCTACATAAGAACCTAGACAGAGAAATTTCCAGCCTCTCTGAAATTCTTTGCAGCTTGCAATTACACATAGTCAAATTTATCATGGATGCCAGATGGCACAGCTAGCACATTGGCAGGGATTTTTGAAAGAAAAGAGGAAAAATAGCTGTCCCATTCTGTGCCTGGTTTGCCTTCCTTTCTCCCTCCCACCCCCAATAACCTTTTACTTTCTCTCTGGATGTAAATTTTCCCTTTTCTCTGTAAACCAGTAATTTCAGGAAAGAAACAATCCAATTTATTTGAGATTAGGCTTTCTTCTAACATACCCATAGATTCCTGAATTGTAAATGGGTGAAAACACTTAGTTCAAAGGCTTTTCTTGCAACTTGAAGCCCTATTATCTTCACTAGTATGAAGATGAGAAATAAGAGTAGAGGGTGACCTTGCAAGAAAAGACTCTTGCACTGTAACCAGAGTAGGCTGCTCACTGGACAGACAGAGGGACAGGCATGCAGGTACTGGTGTAAAAACTTAACGTGGTAAAGATATTTCTTTGGGGTGACAACTACGTTTGCAAAAAACTCCAGATCAAAAGATGATGTTGATCTTGTGCACCCTCAAATGCCTGATCCAGGATTTCACAAGGGCTTAGATTCACATTTGTAAGTGCTCAGCAACCAGCTGCTTCTCTTGTGTCACTTGTGGCCAGATTTTCAAACCATCTCAATACCCTCCAGGAGCATTGTGACATGCAATCTGCTCCCTGTCTCAAAGGAGACAAAATTCCTTTGAAAATCTGGCCCAGATGGTCAATGCCAATCAATTTTGGAAAAGCCTCAATGCCTAGCAAGTACTGAGATATGCATCTCAGAACGATGAATGAAACAATGGCTCCAGGAGGGACCTGGACCTTATTATCTTTAATAAGTTGAGGAATTCATGCCAAATCCCACTAGAGTTCTTTATATTGATATAAACTTAGATCCTCCAAGGTATTAATTTTATATACTCCTTTTGATTTCTTAGTTAATTGTTTAACTGCATCCGGAGATACAGACCCTCGTTTATCTATTTATCTGTGTGTTTATTCCTCCCTCCATCTCTTTTATTTTGCTTGATTATTCATGTCCATCATTTGAGGGTTGCATTCACAGCTCATGACTGTGTTGTCAGGTGTAGCATTTCCACATCATTTTTTCTGGGCAGTGTTGTTAATTCTCACTATCAGGATATTACAGGTTAAAAGCTTTTGTCTTTCTTTGTGCACACACTCTATATGTTTAAATGAACATCTAGGGGTAAAATAAGGCAGAAATTGAATGATGCAATTACTCTAGTTGTCTTTAATCTCAGCACTTGTACATAGCACTGTTCAAAGAAAAACCACTAACCCTGCAGATACAGACCTGTCACACGGCCTCAGCTTTTTGATTTACATTTCCTCCCTTGTGTGGGTGGGTGTGGACATATCAGAAGTATGAAAGGAACTGCACAGGCAAGAAATGGCTGCTGCCTGCTTTCAGCAGCCTGTCTGAAATGTCTACAAGAACACTCATTCTTCAGCAAGCCCTGGAGTATGTGTTTGCTTCCCCTTCTGGCCAAGTCTCACTGAAGCCTATCACTCATGGGTAGGTGGGTTTACAGCAGTTCTGCCACTCTTGCACTCCCCAAGTCTTTTGCCACTCAGAGCTCCACGTGCAGGTTTCAGCTCTTAAAAGTGTAACAGAACCATTGACATGCCTAAGAGAGGTTATCCCTCTATGGAGTTAGGATAATGTTGCTAGTTCTCCACCTAACCCCTCATTTCTCCTGGACATTTTTTGTTAGAGACTAAATTAGAGACCTCTACACTCAGGCTGGTCTTCTCTTAGATGCTAATTTGCAGAATATTGGTGGTTGCTGTGTCTCTGTATGCGTGCACTACTCCTCCATACACTGAGAAATCACTAGTGATTATGAAATAGTGTCCAAAGCACCATTTGGTGGCAAGCAAGCCAAAATGAACAATTACAAACCCCAGAAAACCCAAGACTGAAAAGAAATAGCTGGAGGTAGAATGAACCAGTCACAGCTGTAGTGCGATTATCTATGCAAGATTCTTATGACATACCTATAATCCAATTGAGATGATGTGTCCTTCCCACACTTAAAACAAGAGAAATAATACAGCCTATCAAAAGCCTATCTGCCCATTGCTCAATTACTCATGCAATCATGCTTCATTTCAGTCTCAAATTTACTCTGCAAAGTCAGGTGTGATTACCTAGATTGTTTCTTCTAGGGCCAGGTCCTGATGGCTCTATTCAGCTTCAACAATACCCTCCTAAGCACCCACCAGGAGAAGATGAGGAATTGAAATTAGGCAAACAAGTGTTTGTTCTGGGTAAGGCTCTTGTTCTGTCCAATTACACAGTGGCCCTCACAGCTCAGGTTAGTGGCAAGAGCAGAATTTGGGACAGGGTGGTAGAGATTTGCTTTTAACTGTTTCAGTGCCTATAACACGAACTTTGGTGACTACTTCTGCCTCTATGTGGAAAGACCAGAATCTGGCCTTTGTTTGATAGTTGCAAGTAATCTCAGGCCCACAAGAAATGCTATTTATATGGCATTTTCTTAATGCTTCCTCTGGTGTCTTGCACTTCTTGTCATGAAGCTCTTGGTGACTGCCAGTAACCCATTCCCTGGTATGGGACCAAGGACATCTTTAGTGTGGTCTAGATAATTCTGTTTCATGTAAAAAAATGAGAAGACTGAAGCATCTCCATATGACCCTCCTGCAACAGTTGTTGGGGGAAATGCCATCATCACTGTCACTACCCTAAAGGAGACTACCACAGCTGGCCATAACAGATCTCTCCTGAGCTTTTGAGAGCCTGATGTGTCCTGGCTCACACAGATTTCTAGATCATTTCCCTAGGAATCATGGACTTTAAAGCAGCTCCCTTAGGAGGGTCAGAGAGACTGCTGTAGAGGCTGGAAGACAGAAAGTGTGTGAAAACCAGAGGTGTGAGGGTCCTTCTGTCCACCTCCCGAGACAGCCTGCTAAAGCCCTGGTACAGCTGAGACCCGGCTGATCATCACTGGTCTAACACCATCCATCTCTTAACCTCCTTTTCTTTGAAATGTAGCAGGAGATGGCTATGGCTCAGGGAAATGGGGCAAGATAACAACAGATGGGTCTGCTTTGAAATTACAAATTTCTCTGCCTTTTCTTCTTTCCCTTTGGTTCAAATCAAAGCATTACTGAGCAGTAGGGAGGCCATCCCCTCCTCCATGCTTTTGGGCTTGTTGTTATTTAATAGTGCAATACTCCATTTATTAAGTCCTGCCACTGTAAATGTGTTAGAAATGAGAAGTTTCTATGTGTGTGGGAGAGCCCTTTGAGAAAAGGAAAACGAAGGATAAAAAAAAAATGCCACAAATAATTGTCTTGGCATTCTAGAGAAGAAAAGCAGAGATTTATGCCTGGAAAACAGTTTGTCATTTGTCTTTAATAAGGAACAACTGCAAACAGATTTCCTACGGACACCGGCCATATATATTGAACTGATTAAAAACCATGTGCTTATTGATTGTTGCATTCTTTCCCCTGGCTACCACATTTCATTCCCTCTCAGGAGGTCTGGCCGTGTCGTCCCCGTGCTTCCAGTGCATTACTGAGGGCCATGCTTTGTGCCAGCACACAGCCACAGAGAGTGGCCAGGGATACCTGCCAGGCTGGACTGATCTCTCAAGAGGGCCTGTCCAGGGTCTGAGGAAGATAAGAAGACCAGGGTTTCCAGTTTTCTAGTTGCCTGGCTGGAGGGATGCAGATAAGGCACTTGATTCCTCCATGTGCAGTTGCTTTCTCTGCCCAAACAGCCTGGGTAGATTTTTGTCTTTTATCAAAGGTTGTGAGATCTTTTTGGTTGAAAGAAATACTGCTTCTGATCCTGCATCTTTGTTTTTTGTTCTAAAGAAATACTGATACGGTTGACTCTGGGTTAACAGGGCTGAAATACACCTCACCCGACACAGGGTAACGGGGCTGCTGGGAGCCTCAACCTTGAAGGGAATGAGTTAGAGCTGAAGGCAGCACTGAGAAGTCCCAAAAGAGGGGCTACAGCCCCCCCTACCATCCAGCTAAATCTCTGCCTGTCTTAAAACAGGAACAGATGTACAAACAAAGCTGTAAATTAAACCACAGTGTCCTAGACCATTCTTTGACATTCACGCTCCCCTCTCACTGCCTACAGAAAAGATTGTTGCATACCAAGGGTGGTCTCCTACATCCAGCCTTTTCCTTCCACCCTTTATGTTTACATTGTCCTATAGTTGGGACTCGGGCTCATGGGGCACAGAGGAGGTAACTGCAGTCCTGGGCTGGTGGTGAAGCAAAGCTGAATCTCTAGCTCTACAGAAAGCCCAAAGTGACCGTGCTCCTGAGGTTACTGCCAAAACTCTCACCTCGTGTGAGACTGGGTGAATCTAAGACATGGCAGGGTTGATACTGAAACACTTCTGTGTTGAAATTTCAGTGAATCATTTCACTCTGAAGCCAAGGGTCTCACCAGAAATTGGCACCCATTTCTGAAGTATCTGAAAAAGACTTAATTGCTTAAAAAAAAAATCCCACTTGAGCAACCTCCCTCCGAAATCTGGACTCTGCCAAGCTAACCTACAGGAGCTAAGGGACTCTGAATCACTAATCACAGCTAAAAACTGCTCTCATTTCAGTCCAGGGTATTTTAATGGGAGAAAAAACAATCCAAATCAGCAAGTCTGCAGCCAGTATTCTGAACTGCAACGATAACCGACTGTGTCACTGTAGAGAGACAATGTCTGAGGAAAGGGTTAATTCTGTTTTCATGCTTTTTAAAAATAATTATTTGTTGTCACCGTGAAGAGTGACTGATAATAATAATTACAGCTCAAGTATACTGTTCAGTTGCTTTTTGTCAAAGGGGCTAAGTGCAAATCAGCTAGTCCATGTTTTTTTGAGAGTGCTCGTAATTAGGTTCCTAACATATTCCCTCTTTTCTTACAGGAAGGGGGGAAACTGCCTTCTGAAGTATCAGAGAGAGTTTTGCCTAATAATAGAAGGCTCCTCTTGAGCTTGAAATCCTTGAGGGAGGGGAGAGAATGAAGCAAACAAGGGCAAGATTTATCCTGCAGCATCTATGCATTGTCGTGTTTTTTTTTTTCCTAGCCTTGTAATATTTTAAAGAGAATTATAAAATGGTGCTTAGTTTAATACTGCTCAGAGCGCAGCTGAATCTCTTCCCTGATTATGTCACCTTTTCATTCAGTGACTCCATTTCTCATGTGTGAAGTGGGGATGATATACACTTCCCCTCAAACCCCATCTGCCCAGTCTATTTAGCCCACAGAGTCTTCAAGACAGAGTATTTCTCACCATTATACTGCACAAAGTACATGGAGACTTTTCTCAACTGGTTCTCAAATATATAATTACAACAAAAAGCAGGCTACAGAGATGTTGATGAGAGATGCTTAACCCTGCAAAGACATACAGCCAAGTGAAGTGAACACAAGGAACAGTGGAAAGGTACAAGTAGATATCAACAGACAAGGAAGAAGAGATGTTTTGTTTGAGAGCTACATGGTGAAACAGTAGCAATATGGGAGAAATTGCCATGTTGTAACTCAGCTTTAATGGAAAAAGTCCATGAAATAATATCTCTACTGATATTTTAAAAACTGGTTTGCAGAAGAAAGTGCCAAAGCATGTAAGACAACCTGCTTTGGATTTCTTTTGTCCACCTGAAGCCTCAGCCTATTTCAAAAGAAAGGTGTTCAAACAGGGTCAGTATCAGGCCCTTGAAAAATGCATGGAAACCCTACGGCATGAGCTTCCCCCAGAAAGCTTGGTGCAAGAGTGGGTGGCTTTATGGCAATCACATGAATGCAAGACTGGTCTTGAGAAGAGAATTTTGTAAAATGCCTGGTGGACATGTAGACAATAGAGGAGTGTCTGCAATGACAATGGAAAGCACTTTCCCTAATGGGAAACATCCTCATTATTCATACCATGCCCCTGCATTGTGTGGTTCTTCGGGTGGTGAAATGTAGGGTGGATCCAAGACCCTGAGTGCAGCTGATCCAAGTTATCGAATTGCTGCTAATGTTTGTCTCGTTGGTGGGCACAGGAAACTTGTGTAATGAAAAACAACATTAAAATAGCACTAGGATTCTGTCTTACAGCACCAAGAGGAAAGAGGCTCTAGTCTTTCTGCATTAAGGATGCCAGCCACTCCAGCTCCCCAGCCAACTCTCTCTGAACGTTTTGTACAGTATCTGCAACAATACTAACGAATGCAATTAGAATGAATCACGTAACAAGGATGAATCAAGGGTACAAAGGGAGGCTGGTTGCTCAATAAAAATCCAAAACTCAAACCACACATTGTATCCCTTTCAGAGGTGGAATGGTGTAACCAGATAACATTGCAATACCGTAGCTTTCTGTTCTTTGGCCAAACACTGTAGCTATGGCCATGGAAGCTTTTCTTACTTTTAATAACAGAACCGTACATAAGTTCTCTTAGAATGGATCATCAAATAACACACTCTGAGCATCTGAATGGTGTAACACCAATTTTTGACCAGCGACTTCTGTGCAAGGCAAATGACAATGAGTATCCCTGTCACTAAAGAAGGGGATGGTTTCAGTTTGGGATGTCAGAGTTTGGCTGGACAAATAAGGCACTTTCCATGCTTATTCCCTTCTGGCAGATTTGTCTGAGACCCAAACCCCACCTTTAGGCTTCAATCCAAAGCCTGTTTGCAGCTATCAGGGTGCATTAACACTATCAGGGAGGCGTGGATTCAAGTCCCCTTTGCAGATCAGACTCTAGTCATGATGATAAAACACCGTGTCCATGCTAAGAGGTCAGTATAGCTCGAGTTTTAGAACTTTATAGACAAGAAAATGCAACAGCGCCCAATGAAATCATGCTTTAGCCTGACATCCAGCACTTACTCATTTGGCAGATGATCAGGATAGATCACTAGTCTGAGCACATATACTGAAACTACATTTGCACAGCATTCATACGGCACAATCGATGCTAAGGCCAGGCTGACAGCCAGAAATATGGAGGGACAATGTGCACAACCCCACTGCTTTGTCCTCTCTTTCCCTAGTAGCAAATACCAGGAGCTTCTACTGCTGGGTGCCTTCCTGTAAGCTCTCGGAAGAGGAGGAAAAAGGGTGTGGGAATTTATAGTTACGATAAAAACTAGAAGCCAGACATTCTGTTCAAAGCTACCTGGATGTTGCTGTGGACAAGAGAAAACATCAATCATTCAGAAGGACAGCCAGGAGACAAACAGAAAAGAAAATTCCCTTTCCCCAGAACTCATCTCTGTACTGTTGGGCAAATTCTAAGCAAAGAAGACCTCTGTCACTTTGCATTCTTCACTGATGCAGTTGAATAAATACTGTTTGTTATTTCCTTTTTGGAATATGAATTAGTTGATTTTTAAGTATCAGGCCAGTAGTCCCCAAGGGTGTGCTGGAAAGAACCAACTGACCAATTTCACAGCAAATAATTTATTCCACAAACATTGCTTCCCTTCCCAGCTCCTGAATTGGTTCTGGATGGTTCACAAAAGTCTCAGATTTATTTGTTATTCAGAATCGCTTATAAATTTCTTCCATGAATAATGAAATTGGGCTGGAGATTGTTCACTAACAGCCTTTTGTGAATAGTTGTAATTCACTACACAAAATTCATGTTGTTGTTTGATGTGTTAGCTATGTTTTGTGATACTGTCTCCGACTGTCTGAATTACATAGCTCACCAGGGAGTGGGGAATGAATTGTGATTGTAAAAGTCTTGATTGGCCATTTCTAGGCAAAGTGGGGAAAATAATCTAAGCGTGGATGTTTGTTAGTGGCAGGTATGTTTCTCCATCCACTTACACTGAAATAATTGGGAGATTGCTCCACTGATGTCAGCAGAAATGCTGACTGTAAAGCTGAGGTGAAAAAGGCATTACAGTCTGAAATAATACAGTCTCTGGGGGCTTCCTAGCTGGCATCTGGTCGCAGATGAAAATGACAGAAACAGCAGAAAACTCTTTTAACCATTGTTTTATATCATTTATATGGGATTTTTCCCAGTGAATCTGGTTTACTTGTGTATTCGTGAGTCAACAGAATGGGTTCACAAAGGCTTCTCTAGCTGCTCTTTGCTTTAGAGTGGTAGAGGCTGAAATGGAGCATTTTGTTCCAATTGCCACCTTAACTCCGAGTGATCAGGAAGAGCAAATATTGGATTAAACCACGTCCTTCCTGCCCCAGAATCCTTCCTCAAGGTCGTGGCCTGGGCTCTTTTGCCCCGCTTTGCCCGTGCCCCCTTCCCTTCGCTGTTAGCTGGCTCTTCCCCCAGCACCTCACCTGGGCTGCGGGCTCGCTGCTCCTCCTGCACCGCGGGAGCCAGGGTAGAAGCCGACACCCTGCTGCTCACTGTGTTAAGGGGAATACTTTTGAACCTCTTAAGTACTGCCAAAGCCAAACACCCTAAATAGAGAAGTGCAACAGCTCTGCAGCTCCCCCACCCCCTGCCTTTCTTAAAGGTGGCAACTGAACTGCTCAGAGAAGGGGTGGTGGGACAATGCAAGCACCAACCTGTTTTACCCAGCAGAAGCTGTGCATCGCTTCCTCCTTTTTTGTGGCTTTTTTCTTTTTACTAAAACAATTTGATCCAATTGACTTTTTAAATTGCATTTCTTTTATGTGTCACAAAGGTATAGGGCAGCCCAAGGTGAGAGGAGGAGAATGCACAGCCACACTTTCTAAATCCAACAAACTCAATTCCCATGTCAGGAATATCGAACACAGGCTCTGTAAGCAGAAGCACACACGTACACAAACGGATAAAGCTGCTTTATAACTTCTCAAATGTTGCCTGGTCCACCAATTGTATTTATATCACCAGGCACTTCCACTATGGTCCCACCAGAAGGTCTCCCATTCCCAGCTCTCTCTCCCATTTCCAAATATTGGGAAAGGAGACAGCACTGAGCTCTGCGTGTATATGCAAACGGGCTCATCTGAATGCTGAATGTGCTGCAACAGCCATGTTCACTCCTCCAGTGCATCTCCAGTTTGCATGTTTATGATCCCTCCCTCTTCAATTCAGATGTACAAAAGCATTCACTGTTTTGGGGTTTTTTTTTTGTCTAAGACAATTACATGAATTTTAAACCACCTTTACTAATGAGAAAAAATCCAAATAGACTTTTACTAAAAATGAGGTGGAGGAGGGAGATGTTGCTCCTAATTTGACAAACCTTTTTTGATTTGTGGCAGGATTTTTTTTTTGTTTCGTTTCCCTCCCTTGCTAATGAAATTCCTAAAGATGAGATGGGTTGTTGTTGCCATAGAAACTTAGCGCTGGCAGAAACTAAGACTGCAGATTTATTCATGCGGCTTGTTAGTCAAACTTGATGCAATACCAGAAAATTAATATTTCAGTCTCATCGAGACCTTGCAGCTTTTGCCTTTCTTCAGAACCTGCGAGCAGAAGGAAATGCTAAACTCTGCACTGCTGGGCTGAATTCCTCCGTTCTCTCTGGGCATTTGCCCTAAGGGCAGCTCTGCTTTATGCCCAGGGAGGGGTGAATCCCCTTGCTGCTGGCTGCAGCTGGGGTGCTATCACTGCTTGTCATGGCAGGAGCAGGCCTGAATGGTGACTGCAGGAAATGTGTCCTCTTTTTCTTTCCAAAGCCTCTGGGGAGAATTTGGCAGAGAACTGGTTCTTGCACTTAGAGACATCCTAATGAACAAAGGGTCTTAAACCTCTTGTAACACATACAATATATTTTATGTTCGCAGCATGTATTTTGCAGCTGGTGATGGAGGCATCCTTGCCCCATTGGATAAGTGAGCATTTGTCCTCCTGGTGACAAATGAACTGCAACGGGAAGGAGAGATGAGTTTGCCATACATGTGGCAACTCCAAACCTACCCCAGCAGAGCAGAATTGGGAGTGGAATTTAAGATTGTTCCTTAACAATGAGTCTCTCTGCATGTTACTCCTACCTCTATTTCTCCTGCTCAAGATGATGGGAATGCAATCATGTATTCCCCTCAAGCATCACTCATGTTTACTTATACACAGCTCTTCCAAATCAAAATGATGTGACATCACAAACACGCTTATAACTGTAGGAGGGGAAATGTAATCCAGTAGCAAAGTCCTAAGGGGTTAGAAAGAGGAAATGTTTCCATCATGAAGTCTACTGTTACAGCTTAGGCTACTTATGGGTCTTGAACACGAAGTCCAAGAGATGCCATGAGTTTCAAACCACTTTCTTTCTGCCTCCGAGACACAAATGAACCAATCAGCATAAATCTGTGACCAGAACTGCTCAACTGTGAGTCTGAAATTCAGCACTACTATGAGACAACACAGAGACTTTTTTTGTCAAATCGTGAAGAAGTTAAGCCTTTGAAGGACAAAGGCTCTTCTACTGATAGCATCCCACAGACTGCATGAAAGAAATCAGTGTTTTGAGATGTTCTTCCTGTTTCAAGTCTGATTATATCAAATTTATTTTTTATTTGATGGACCTTTTTTAGATTTACCGCCCCACACACCCCTTTGCGCACTTCCCAAAACAGTTCACCAGGCAGCTAACTACACATGGACACCAAGACCAAGGGAAGCACAGGAACACAGCAAACCAATGCTGCAGTCTATCCAGCGCACCCATTCAACCCAGAATAAAAACCAACCAAAGACACGACTCCTATCCCATGTCCATCTACATGCAAGTTTACTGCAGATATCCGAGCAGTTCAGTGAGTTCTGGAGGAAACAAAGTGGTAAGGGTCATGCCAAGACCATGGAGAAAAGGCACACTCTAATGTTCCCATCACCACTTGAATATGCCTCTATCTGTACGTGTTTGCTTACACAGACACCAATTTTTTGTACCTACATAGGTCATTGTGCCCTTTCACAAAAGACATACTACAGCCAAAGTCTGTCTGATGGATCCCTAATATAAGGATGGAAAAGAGCACGCTAAAGGGACTAGCTGAACTGGCTTTGAATCATGAAAGGTGAAGAATATTAATGCTCAGCCAGGATTTAACTGGACCTGTATTTTAATAAAAAATATACATATTTCTGCCACAGGATTAGCAGTTTAAGCCCCTCACCAGCCTCTCCTTATTATCATTCTTCTCAAGGAAGCAAAGTTTTTTCTCTCTGAGATGAGTGGGTGCTTTGATTTAAAGATGCAGAACAAACTGGGAAGTTATTTGTTCTTACAGAGAACTCAGAGCAAGTAGGTGTGAGCCATCCTAATCTGTCAGTGCTGTTCTGAGAGGGTTCAGACTGACTTCCCCTCTTCTCAGAAACCTTCAGTACCGAACACACAAACCTAGTCCACAGCAATTGATATAAGTTAGCGAATTCAAATCTGAAATCAATAAACCTCTGAAAGGAAAGTCTTATTTATAAGTGCTTCACCCTCAAATTACTCAGGAGACATCAGGATACTGGGTGAGATGTTCTCCTCTATTTCACTGGAGTTCCTAGAGGTGCAAATATGTGCAGCATCTGCCCTATAATCATTAGTAAAATAAATTAGAATGCTTGAAGGAGCAGCCTGATTAGGAAGTGAAGTGATCACTAGCAACTATTGTCAGTGTTGTGTGCTTTGTTCCACTTACAAGGCTAATTACTGTAACAAAGTGGATCATTTTAAATGGAAATTCTGGATGACTCTCAATGCACATGTTCATGATTTTTTCCTGGATGCATCACAACCACATACAGGAAACAAAGGACAATGGAAATAATAAAAACACTACTAAATTGAACAAACTATTCAACAGACTGTTGTTAGAGCTCATTAAAAATGTGCATTTGTCCTCATTCTTTGAGTTCTTTGTTTAAGGTCCCCTATCAAACCTTACCATCTCTGCATCTCTTTGCAAAACATCATTATCCACCCAGCCTAGTATACTTTCTGACTCCAGCTTGAGGAACCCAGTTCACCTCCCAGGGGAATCACTGACTGACCTCCCATTAATCTCAGTGTCATGGGATTGAGCGGAAATTCTTCGCTGGGTCACATTGTTAACTGGTAACACACGTCCACCCTTACTCAGCACTGCTCTTCAGCACTGAAGTTGGACTTAAGGAAAAGCTATGAGTTAATCACATGTTCAAGTGTTTGGCACATAGAGCCCAAAGCCCATATTGCCTGGAATAACCACCTGATATCTGGGCAATGTCATTCTCCCGTTTGCGGTGACTGAGCTGCTTGCTCAGTGATGTGACAGCTGGGTATGTGGAGAGTCTGCAGGACTCAGCCAAATAGTGACTTGTTTTCTTGATTCATAGAATTCTTTCCTGACTCAAAAACCATCTAATATACAGGATTAAGGAGAAATACAGTTTTCAGGAAGACGTTCTGAGCATATGCTAATCTCCTTGAATCGACTTCAGTATACTGTGGTCCTCATCCATTCACCAAAAAACCCAAGGTTGTTTATAACAGTGCATGTGCTTAGAGAAACCTTTTTCATTTTAATATATAGCTCCTAGCCTAGTCGTTCATTTCTAGAGGGGAAATAGGAGAGAAAAATTCTCTGTACGTTTAGACAATGAATGAGAAAGCTGTGAAATCATTCCCTGCCAAGGCAAAATCAGATTCTGACATTCTCCTTTTCCTCCACTGTATTTACTCCTGATTTGAGAGGCAATGTTTACTCATGGGAAAAGCACCTCAGAAAAACTGCAGAAGGATTACTCTGCATAGGAAATTTTGGCAAGTTTGGACTGACAGCTGTTTATTCTTTCAGTGAATACCACATGTCTGGGGAGAGGACTGATTTGTAACAAGCACAAAGCAACCACCTAGGATCAGTTCTCTTCTAAGTTGGGTTCAAAGCACACAGACCAGACATGCATTCACATTCCCACAGTTAATTCCTCTGGGTTTTAAAATAAAACTGTAGGTTTCCTTTCATAACTGATAGATGTATTTTTTTGTGAGAACCAAGGGTAGTCAAGAGGCTTGCAATTAGTCTCATCACTGTCTGCCCCTGACAGAAGTCTTCCTTTGTGCAACAGACATTGCCATTGCTTCAGACCTGGGAACGTGGCATCCAAGAGGCCCGATCTGAAGCCAAAGAGCAGCAAAAGCACAGATGTATTTCTTGTAGAGGGCACACGCAGACATCCCAACTCTGTTGTATTAGATGGTCCACTACTGCTTTTAGAAATAATCTACGTGTACACACAGGGTTCAATCCATCCTCGGTACAGCAGATGTGCTGCAAATGCTCAGATCAATTGTATCTGCACAGCAAGTCTGCTTGAAATCTATTGGCCTTACCCTTTTTTAGGATGTGCCAACTTGGTTTGTCCATGTATAATTGCATAGAACTGAAAAAAATAGCTGAATTGGACTATTTCACCTCAGGCAGTTCTGTCTTTATAAAAGGAAAAAAAAAGAAAAAAACAGAGAACACATTAAAATTTCTCTTAAATGTACAATGTCAAACACTTTTCAGGCCACCAGTGTAGTGGTGTCAATGGTATTTTACTGGTCTGAGTATTATGTCAAGTCAGTAAATGAGGAACAGTTATTGTGATTGCTGTCATTATGTGCTGTAAAACTGGTGTAAGTGGGATGAGAGTCAGCCTGGCTGTGCAAGCAGGAAACAAAACAAATGTTTGTAATAAAGTGCAACTTCAACTGATGTGGCTTTTAGTGATGGTACAAAATGAATGTAACTTATATGCCACGGGCAGGAGTGTGCAGCAAACAAAGCAAGGGTGTGAAGGACAATCACTAAAATGCATCATTGGCTTTTCAGTTTTTTGACATCTCTGTAAATCCACTGACTTGAATAGAGTTACCTCCAGCAACTAAGGATGGAAGGAGAAAACATTGTCATTATTTGAGAACCAGAAGATTAAAATTATAAGAATAAAGAGCAAAACAGATTAATCTAAGAAAAGCTGAGCTCCTTGTCTTTCCTAGAGGAGCTCAATATGACTCTGTTTTCAGTGGTGTCTCCCTTATACACCACCAGACTCATTAGTAGCATGTCCTCTCACTGGGGTGAATTAATTTCTGCTTTTGCCAAATGAGTGGCTTCTGAAGAGACTGAGGGCAAAGAAAGGTAGGGAGTGTTAAATCTAGGAAAAATATTAATATGACATTGTCCTAAGTCAAATATTTGCTATCCACAGTAAAATATTAGCCTGCCACCTGTGAGAAGGTGGCAAGCAATTTGCCCTGGGTAAAACAGTAGTAGTTGCCTGGACACTGAGTGACAGTAAAACACTCTATTTTTTCATTTGTGGGAACATGTGGAGCTGAGTGCCTGTTCTGCTGGGCTCTGCCTGATCGAACCAAGAGAGACAAGCTCTAGCCCAAATCAATCAATCAATCAATAGAGTTGGTACCTAGTGACATTTGGCCCAACTTTGGCCCAGAAGGTTTTCTGAGCTCTTGACTTCCATTAAAATCAGTTATATAATTAGGGTATTCCCAAAAGTTTCACCAACACGGCAGAGGGATCACTTTCAGTTTTGACACAAGCACAGCTCTATTAAGCTGACAAAGCTGCATAGCTGCATGCCTGTGGCAGCTTTGGACACAGAAGTACATTCTTGATGAACCTAGTTGGGAAATCTGGCAGCTCAGCCAAGAAAATAAAGACCAAGGACTGTCTTTGGGAATGTATGGGAAAAGAGTGATAATTAAGGCCACGTACTGTAGTTGGACAGCCCTGCAGTGTTCAGCAGCTGCTGTCTAGGCATTTGCCAGTTGACAAACCACTTGAATACTGCTCTATCACAACAAATACTTTCCCCTTGAGAAAATGTCAGCCCAGTGAAGGTCAGAGCCAGCTTTGGAGGACACTCAAGTTCATAGCTGCTTAGACCCAATTTTTGGTCAGGTATCTCTATTTACAGTGAGTTTAGTGGCTGAGGTTTTGCCACACCTTTTGTCAGGTTAATCTACTTGCATTTCTCCAGGCAAGTAGTGCAGTGCCCGAGTCATCTTTGGTCTGTTTTTGGATGATGTCTTTTCCCTGTTCATCATTTCAGTCACCTTTTACAGCTCGGTGCAGTGACTAAACAATTATGGCACAGAGACTTCCTTCCCTCATATCATTTTGCCCTCAGGGATTGCTAGATACAAAACACCTAAGGCCTATATGGAGAGCTAGTACAAGAAAAAAGAGCTTGCTCATTTTTAAAGAAAACAAGACTTCACATGATTAGTTGCTACTCTTTCGCCATATCTTTTGTAATCCTCTAAACTTCACAGTCTTCACAGAAGACTAAAATTATCCAGAGCTCAGTGTAGCTTCCTCCCACACTATCCCCAAAGCAAGCACGCTCCTGGATCCCATTGGTCAGAAGAAAAAATTCACTGCTCGACACAAATACACTATTTTACTGGCAGTGCCATGACCATTGCAGTAGGTAACGCAAAGTCATCATGACCTCAGGCAGATCCCTCTGGGATGCATGGCCGTATTGCTGCTGAAGGTAATTAGCTTACGTATTTCAGTAGCGATTCAAACAGCATTTCCTCTTCATGGCCCTGACTTGGTAGCTCAGGGAAGCTTGTTTTGTCACAGACTGTTCTGCCATGATCTGCAAGGATGCTTGTTACAAGGAAATGAAAAGGTCACAAGTATTCTCCTTACATCACCAAGGAGATGTGGAAAGCAAGTGCTATTATTTAATGGAGCAAAGTGGGGTGAGAACATTATCAGCAGGGCTGAGGAAGGAAATGAGTGGACAGGTAAGCCCTGTGGTGGGAACCTGCCATCTTCATGCTTAATCTTTACTCTTCGTCTCCCTTTTAGTCAACATGCAGCAGCTATTTCAGAAAGTTAATTATTCTGGAAGGCACCTCTCTAATCATTTGACAAAAAGCCTGTGATGCATGTTGAGGATAATTATCACTTGTTCTGTGTCCTTAAATATCTCTCACAAATGTCAGCCCCATCAGATGGAGAAGAGGCCTTGAGAATCCCTGTTTCAAAATGCACTGGGAAAGCAGCAGCCATTTCCATGCCTGTTAGAATAGTGCATATTAATGCATTTTGTTTGTGCAGGAGTATTTTTAGGTTTCAGAATTATGTAAATTGTTCTCCAAATTACACACAGCCCTGAGATAGCAGCTAGTAGCAGTTGCAGCTGTCAGTGTCATATGGTGTTGAGCACCCAGCAAGTTGCAGGAGAGAGCATGGAAATGGTTCTGGGCATCACTGCAGCCCCAAATATCAGCTAATGGGAAGGCAAATCACACACGGTGCTGATGGGCTTGACGTAAGAAGGGAGACAGCGCTGAAAATCCACCTCTCCACTAATGTCTTTCCATGAGGCTTCTCACCAGTGGTGTTATTAGATTTGTTGTTTCTCTGAGACTCAGGGGGTATTGGATGCCATTACCAATATGAACTAGGATGGACAGTTTTATTACCAAGGTCAACAGTGCCATTAAAATACTTCCAGGCATCAATCCTCCACTCCTAATGGAAAGCAACACAAAATAAATTAGTTCACCACTTAACCAGCTGGTATTGAGGCAGGAGAAGGACTGGACAGAATGGCAGGTTTATTTCCTGTTTGTTTTTTCAGAGGCAAATCTTTGGAGGGCATAGATCTGTCTGTCCTACAGAGAGTGCACTGGGGCTCTAAGCTCTAAAGGAATTGTTGCAGAATTTTCCTGTTGAATTTGTCTGAAAGCTTATTTTCATGGGACTAATGACTGCACTCTTGAAGGAACTGCCTGGTGCTTGCCTCAAAAACTGATATCCTTGTATGTAGCCATATCACAACCACTAATGGGACTCTGCCTTGCTACATTACCTGGAGCTGGAAATTGAGGCATAGGGCAATAGTTCATCATTAATGATTTGCCCAAATTCACCCAGGACGTCTGTGGCCGAGCTGAGAACCTTGGCTTCTTGAGTGCCAGTCTAGTGTTTAAGAGTTGATGATGAAGGGAGAAGTTGCTTTCAATTAGCCAAACTTCCCTGGCTTACAAAAATAGAGTTGCTATTTTACCCTGGTGGCAACCACTCTAATTTCTATCTATAAAACCTTCTATATGGCTGTCCTCTATTGAAGAAAACCACAATGAAAGGACAGATGCCAGTCAGTGATAGAAGATTAGCATTAGGGGTGGTTCCTGGTGGAGATTGAATTCCACAGAGCTCCAATTTGTGTTTCCTTTTATGCTGGTTGTTTTTTTAAAGAAAAAAAAAATTCATATTAAAACAGCTTGACTGTGCAGTAGGTTCATGTAAAGCCTTTCACTTTGAGAAACCTGAGATCAGAGCCTGACTTTTGTAAGCCACTGGCATGCTTTTCAGACTTACCCTTACTCTTCTCCTTGAATATCAGCCTAATAATCACTAGACTTCACAGAACTCACGAGCTCAAGATCCTGTTAAGCAGGCAGTGAGTTCTGGCTAAGGCTGAGCTGTACTCACTGCTCAGGGAAGGAGGAGCTGGAGCACCAAAGGTCAGGAAAAGTAGTAGGAGAGCACAGGAACAACACCCCATGAGCTCAGCAGGACTGCTAGCTGTTGGCTCAAGAGCTTAGGGGAGGCATGCACATCCCTTACTCATGTTTTTACCTGATCAGGGCCATTTGTACAGGGCTCATTCACATTGTTATCCACTTCTTAGTCATGAGGAATGAAAATCAGTTACCTTTTTTTTTTTTCTTTCTTTCTCTTTATGAAAAGAAAAACAGAAAATCCAGCAGCCCAAAAACAAACAATGGATGTAAATCAACAGGAAATATTTTAAGGCTGCAGAGAGACTCCTATAACTGGGTAAACAGGGGCTAGAGGGTCAGCAGTAGCAGATGTTAGGAATGAATGGGATAGAAATATAATGTTCCAGGAGGGATAGGCAGGTTGTCATGATAAGTCTTGTGGATCGTTTACTAAATTCTGTTTACAGTGTAAACATTTTGTTCAAGGGCTGCTAAAAAGATTTAAGAGAACTGTGTAAAAATGTTCTCTGCTCTATAAAGCGCTACTGCTTTGCCTTCTTGTCTGGAGAGCAGAATAAATGAGAGCTACAACAATACTTCTGCAACTAACCCCACACATCATTTTTCAATTGTTGAAACAACAGATCTGTGTATTTCTCTGCTTTGTGATGGAAAGAAATTAAAGGGAGGGGGAGACATAACACTTTGGAGGGTCTTGAAGTGCTCTGACAAAGGGTGGCACTTGGGATCTGCTTGCTTAGTTCTGTGGTTTAATTGTATGAAGATGCCTAAGTGCATCATGTGGTTGCAAAGCTCATTAGCAAAATTAATTCACTGGGCTCTATTCATTTTTTACAATCCTGACATAAAGCCATGAAGAATTTTGCATCTGGAGCTATTTGAAAACAAAGTCATTCTTGACGTATTTTTTCTGGTTGAGTTTAGTAGAATATAAATCAGATGTTTATGGAAACCACAGATTTTTTTCAATACGGGATCTCCCACATAACACCCTTCATACTGAACAGACAAATAGCACTATACCAAAAGAATGAGGACCACAGGGGCAAAACAGACGCCTTAATAATTTAAGCTTTAGTTCAAATAAATGATTTTGATATGATAACTGATTTGCATGGAGACAGATCATCCACTAGTTAGGAGATAAACAGAAGTGTGAAGCCCTGCCTTCCCATATTCATGTGCTTTGTAATCATAAGAAAGTAACACAGATGCTTATGTTCTGCTGAAATGGAAAACGTGGTACCTAGCTGGAGGCAAGTTGCCTGAAAATCACAGATGGATCATCACCAAAACAGGTGCCTGTGAGTTGGCAAAACCACGTGGCTACTATATCTTGTGGGACTTGGAAGAAAGATTAATCTTATCATGTACAAACCATACAAAACTTGTCTGCAAAGAGTTGGGGACAACTACAAAGTTTTGTTATTGGTGTGAGAGATAATAAGAATAAGGGTGGAGATGAATAAAACATCTTCTGCCATGCTAAGCAGAAACCCAGTCACAGCAATTCAGAAGACTCCTTACTACAATCTAAGTGGCTCTGTTTTTGCTTGCCATCTAAGACTTGGGTCCCCTGCATGGGTACCTTTTTAAATTGGAAGCTCTAATTCATCCAATCAAGCCTTCCGTAGAAGTAGACACCTACCATTTGTGTATGGTGCTACATAGACATATTGCTTCAGGATGGACTATTTTAAACTGTTAATTGATTAAGATCTCTCTCTCTCTGAAATTCAACAGGGTGTTTGCTCCAAAGCCATTAATGTGCTCTTACGCAAAACACTCCTTCTGTACTTAATTAGCTATTTGTGTGGGCATTTATTTATCTACAGACATGAAGTCACGGCCAGATCCTCAGATGACATAAATTAATCCAACTCATTTTCTACCAGTGAAAGACTAAGCCCAGAAGTTGAACAGGCAGATAGCAAACTCCCAACTCGTGGGTGGTTCCCAGCCCTTTGCTGTCATTTTCCTGCTTCAGACAGTTTTGTGATCTAATTGCATTTTCAGGCACTTGTGTTTTAGAGATATTTCTTTTTTCCTTCTAACAACCCCAGTTGCTCCAGGAAGAGTCAGTTGTCATGACTCCCTGCTTTTAAAGCTGCTGCTGCTACTGTTGCCTGACAATAAGAGGAATGGAGGACCAAAGGAGACAGGGGAAAAAACCCCCTAATTATAGCCCAGACTTCCTTTCTCTCTAAGGTGGAAGGGAATGTAAATTATCATTCCTGGATACAAAATCAAATAGAATTACTTATCTCTTGAAATCCCTCCTGATCTGGCCACCGTACAGTTAAGCAACATGCTGCCTCATTATTCCAATGACATACTGCTGCAGGAGAAGAAACTCCCAAGCAGTGCAATAAACCAGCAAAAATACATAGAATCATAGAATTGTCTAGGCTGTAAAAGATCATGGAGTCCAACCATTAACCCAACATTGTCAAGTTACCACTAAACCACGTCCCCAGATGCCACATCCATGTATCTTTTAAATAGTTCCAGGAATATAGGAGATGGCTCATAATTTTCCTCCACTCCCTTTCCCAGGTAGATTTTCATACTTCTCTTTCAAATTAAAAACTATTTGTGTTGCACCTTTCCCCTGGATCCTGAACAAGTGTGTTCTAGGGAGAAACATGAACAAGTGACCCCTAGAACAGCAGACAATTGAGAAACTAGAACATGGTCAGACTGCAGTAGGCAAAGCCTGCATCAGGAGTTACCAGTTCCTTGATTAGGTTATTTTCTGGAGAGAACTCCTTCACTGTGTGGAGAAGGAGGGTCAGTGTTGCACATGATTTGCTCACGTGATAGAATAAATCCATTGCTTATCTATGTCTTTCACTGCATTATCAATTTATAAAGGTATTTGGATAGCTGAAGGAACAGCTAAGTACCTATGAGGATATGCAAAACAACCACACACTCCTTACTTCTCTTGAAATCAATGGGGATTAGAAACAAAAGGACTGGGACACACTCCAGCCTGGAAAAGGCAGTTTAAGGGTGATACAATATACTCAGGAGGGGTCTGAGGAAGATTTTACCAAAAAACTTGCCTTCGCCTTGCTAACACTTGCTGCTGGGTGTGCAATCTTTGGTGGGACCCAAAGCATAAGCTGACATTAGGGCAGCTTGGTATGAGGGAGAAAAACCCACAGTCATGTACGACAGAGCTCTGAGAGAAAGCGCCCTCCAGGAGAGCTGTGATTTAGACCTTATTGAAAGCATTAGCAAGTGGTTGGGAAAATCAGAGGACGGCACACACTGCAATGGATTTCGTGACATTTCTATTGCAGGGCTGAGAACAAGGCACCAAAGGATTCAGTGTATCATAAACTGTAAACATGAAATACAGCAGGGGAGCTGCCACCTCGGAACACAAACCAACCCTCCCTAGAAGTATTCAGTCACACTTTCAAACCCACAGAAAATAAATCTCCTCTTCAGCCACAGCTTACAAATTCAGGGCGAGATGAGGGAGTGCACACCCGGGTTACTCTCAGCCTCTCTGGTGGAAGGGGTTTAGCTCACACTTCCAGGCTGACATTTCCAGACAGCCGCCCTGCCCTGCCCACACAGAATGTTTAATAACTCCCCGGCTGCAGCGGTGGCACAGCCCACACTGAGACCCCCCTTTTGGGGCTATCTCCCCCCACTCCTGCTCTGCACCCCCAACACCCTCTTTGCTCCTTGAATGTGATGGGAGTGACTTGCATGAATTGAGCCCACCTTGTAGATCTCCATGTGCTTAGCATTGCAGCTCTTTTTATGGAGCAGGTCTAGGGATTTAAGAGGAAACAAGCTTTCTTCTTTCACCCTTTACAGGATATACTTTGGAGAAAAAAAAGATAAGACCTTGAGAAAAAAGGTTCATCTGACTAAGTGGTTATTGTGGGTTCCCCCCTGCCCCAGATTGCAAAGAATTATTCTGCATAGTGCTCCTGAGGCACCTCCAGTCATCTACCAAAAAAAGGATTTGCTGCCCTTACTTATGCTGGAAAGATATTCTGAATAGTGTGATTGTTTCTGCTTGGCCTGGGGGACACATGTAGCTGCATCTGTAAGGAGTTAAATAAACATATGCCTGCTACAAGTCTGCACCTCTACCAGCCTTTTCAAGGCCTGTGAGCTTTTAAGTATGGAATGACTAAACAGACAATACAAGCGAATGTTGAGGCATATGCATGGTCACAATCACAAACACGCTTTGCATTGTGCAAAACAAAATTACTGGAGAAAGTAATAGTGATAAACATCTTGCCCTGGCACACCTGTGCTTCTCCCTGACTTTTTGCTTCCTCCTTTATTGCATAATGTGCTTTCCCAGTAGCATTAACTGTTCTCAGGTGTCACCTCAGCAGTTGAAACATAACGTGACTCTAATATATCCTGCAAAGAGGCTGTTCTCCTTCAGAGCAGACTCACAGAGGAAGATCTAATAGACCTAACACCCCATTTTTTTTCCTTCTATCACTCCCAGTCCTTTTGTTTCCAGTTAGAGCCTCAAAGAAAACTCAAGAATGAAATTAATTAGCTTCTGGTAATAAGGATTGTCACATTTTCTGTGTAACAGAGTCCTATCCACACAAATGAGATGCTGCACCAAAACTTCTTGGCCACAGCCTGGATAGTTGCAGCAGAGCTTGAGAGGCAGAAATGACCGCTGGTGTTCTGCCCACCAGAGGTGCAGAGACACTAAATATATTCCTTGGGACAGCCTTGTCACGTAAGCCATCCATTCAGCTCAAGGCACCAGGAAATCACACAGCATCCACAAATTCCCTTGCAAAGGATCAGAATGAAGGAAGACAACTGTCTAAAGGACTGATGCTGTGGAACAACAAATGTTTCCATGGAGACTTTCCAGCCACTTGCAAAGGAAGAGAGAAATGCTGTTTCTTTCCTGCTATTAAGCAACTGTGTATAGAGTTTGTGGGGGCTGACACCTCTCGTGTTATCTCAGAGATGGAGCAGCCATGGTAACACAGTGTTTCTGAGGGAAACAATGACATGCAACACCACGCGTCACTCCTTGAAAGAAAACAGGAAAACCACTCATGTTAATGCGAAGCAGACACTAGTCAGAGGAGTTTGGGGACCTGGCTGGGAGAAGACTGGCTTCTGGATGTAATTCACTTGCTTCACACAACAAATACGGGACAAGCCAAACCTCACTAGGACCTCACCTCCTCTTGCACATCCCATAATCTTGTTTCACTAAGAGAAAAACTCTACAGTTTGATGCACCTGTGGTGGTGTGGGGATATAAGGCTCTCAAGCGGCTTGAAACACTATTTCACAGCTCCCAAAGCAAAGCTGTTGAGCAACTGTAGCATGGCTGCTACAGTCCCAACATGCTTGAAGATGTTTCTCCATACAATGTGGTCACCTTTCGTTGTACACATATTATTACATGACTTCTTACTCCCTTTTAGCTGAGACAACACTAAGCAATATGTATTTGTATGTGTACGGGTTGGGGGCATATGAACACATATGACCATTTAAAAAGGGAAGGACAGAAAGACAGAGGACAAAACCATCCAGAGAACTGGGCTGTTTACCTTAAGACCTCCTTTTGAAAGGCTAGAGTCAGTTCCACCCCAGTGCACTACAATACAACATAACATGCAGAAGCTCATAAATCTCCAGGAACCTCCATATGCTGCTGAAGAAGAGGAGAGAGCAAGGGGCGATCTGCCAGGGTCAAGCAGATGGGTGTGAGCCTCTTATGAATGGAGACCAGAAAACTTCAAGGGCAGAGGACAGGTTTCAGTGCAAAGGGCTACTAGAGCCCTGTGGGAAAGGACGTTCACATAGGCACCTAGCCGACAGGGCAGAAAGAGAGTGTCACAACTCTATCTCACAAAGAGCAAAAGACCTTGAAAGTCCCTGTCAGGTAAGTTCACACATTCCCATACTTCACTACCACCTTTCCAGTACAAATAAGAACTCAACTTTAAAAGGCAAGCTTGAGCTTGCCCAGTTCCATACAATTTATTGCACCAAGACACAGGCAACACTCCTGGATATCAAATGCTAGGTTTTAAAGAGCCACAATCTTAAAAATAAACCAACATTTGTTCAAATATATCAGAAAAAGCATTTTCAGGGAGACTTCTGACCCCTACTTTCCTGCTACTGAACTGCCTTTGAGTAATGTACCTACAGGCCTCAAGTTCAGCGCATTATTATATTTTATCTTGGCAAGAGAAATAAGTCCACCTACTCAGCCAATTCCTTACTTATTCCATGCTGTTAGAACACTTCATCTTAAAGACAATTATAGTTTCTCTATATGTCATCATACATTTATGTGCATTAACCTTGTGCTAAATTCCAAAGGCTAGAAACAACCACCTAAATCATGCTAATTAAGACAAATTACTGGAATGCTTTGAAGAACACTGGGAAATGCATTTTGCTGCATACCACAGTAACAAAACCAAAGCTTATTAGCTTTTTTATTTCAGCCCTTTATTTTCTCTGGTCTTTTCTCATTTCCAAAATCTCTTCCCTCCTCTCAACGATGCAATTTAAATTAATTCCCTGGGGCAAGCCCTCAAAGCAAGAGCATCCTCACTAGAAGCTGGCCATTGAGGAAAAGTTCAAATTCATCCCCAGGTATAATACTTTAGTTCTGCAGAGCTATATCATGATGAATACAGTCCAGGTTTGAGAGAGGTATGCTCCTTAATTTTCTCATCTCTGTGCTTCACTGGCATCCCAAGTAGACTCCAAAGAGGCAGGAGCCAGCCCACTGAGATGAAGACAACCCCCCACTGTCAGATTTGTTTCAGCTGGCTTCTTCATGACCTCTCTGTAAGGGAGTGTGTTGGTGGGAAGAAGGCAAGAATACAGGAATGGTGCAATACCAGAACAAGCAATGCCCTACGTGTCTGTTTCCTCTGCTTCAGGGGTTTATTAAAAAATGAGTTAATCCTGAATTTGTATGTGCAAATGTCCCCAGTGACAAGGTTGCAACAGCAGGGCCTTACAAATGCACATGGAGATGGGACCTACCTCAATTCCACTTCTTCATGTTATTAAGAAAAGGAAAATAACCTCTGGCACCATCCTGTCTGAGCAGCCCAACACCCCAAAAACCTTAAATGAGGGGAAAAGAGCAGCATGAAGGAGGATAATACACATTTCTAAGCTTTGCAGAGGGAATTATGAATGATATGCCTTAAAAGAAATAAAAAGCCTCTGTAAGAAATCAGTATAGGACTGTCTGTGCCATGCCGAGCATACAACAGAAATTAATTTTCTCCTAGGAAATGACCCTGTAATTAGACCTATGTGTCACCTTATTCTCTTTGCCACATTCGAAGTTCCTGCTCTGGAAGTGAACTCTTCCCAGGGCCTCTTTTTCTCAAATGAAAGGCGAAACATCTATAAATTATCATCAGAAAGAAGATAATGGATGCTGACTGCTCCCTAAAAGCCATTTTTTGAGTTTTCTTTTCTGAGCAGAAGCTAAACAGTGTCTACTGATATTCATTAAGCAGTCAGCATCCTCCTATGAAGAGCTGACGTCAGTTTGCAGCCTAGGACCTGCAATTATCATCCCTTACCATTGAAGTGGATGGCTGCTTAGTTACAGCACGATGTGAAGTCTGAAAGGATCTGGCTGACACCAGCTGCCCTCCCTCCAGAAGTTTAAAGTGGGAGGTGAAAAATGAGAACTAGTAAAATCTAATAATTTTTGACCTCAGGAAAACTTTTACCCCGTCACACGTTCCCCCCTCCTGCCCCCCACTGTGTATATCTCTTCATTGCTTGCAGGAAGGAAAGTGAGTAATACAGTCAATTTAAAGTCAATTCAGATAAGCATCTGAACTTCTGGATCTGTATCTAAACTCTAGACCTTAGGAATACTTCAAAGCTGTGCTCATCAACATGCAATGAAAAAGCAAAGCCTCTTAAATCACCAGAAAAATCCCCAGCAAACTTTTTTGCCATCATGAACAGTGACAGAATTGGAATGGAGTTCCCAGGACTGGTCTGGTAGTGAAATAGCAAACAGGACAGGGTGTGGTAGTTTGAAAGCTAAGGCAGCTTGTTCTAGGAAAAGGAAAACACCCAGTGTCAGACCCCCAAAATGTTGTAGGGAGCAGTACCCATTCTGTGCTGTTAGCTGTGCTGTACCTCAGCTGGACTGGGAACCTAGCCAGACCCATGTATTTTCCAGATTTAAGACCCAGCCTACAAAAGCCAAGGTGCAAAGGGAAGTTTGGCTGTGTTTAGCAGGGTACAGAAAAAACATGACCTAAAAACCCCACACCCTAACCCCTCTGCTTCGCTGAGTGCTGATGTTTGTTAAGTTTTTCCCTTAGTTCTACGTGTCCTTATGACATGATCTGTCAAGACAGACACCCCTATGGAGGGCTACATGAACATGGGTCATACAGTGGGACAAGAAATTGCAAGAGCTCCTCGCTGCAGGTAACAGACAAGTGGGTGTATGTGGCAACAGAGTCAGAGCACAGAGGGACAGGCAATGCTGAAAGAGGGACAAAGTGAGGACTCTGAAGGTGACTCTGTCACTGTATTTTCCCAAGGTTTCTACCATTAAGGCTCCTGGCTCTGGTTACATAATCAGTTTTGGCACAGGGTAAAAACTTGCCCTCCATTTGCATGTGGATGGTATTCAGCCTGGCCTGTTAGATGAGCTGGTTTGCCAAACCAGGCTGTAGGATGTAACGTTGAAAGACGACAAAATATATTGTTTTATAACTGCTGAGGGAGTGGGGGTTGGTGCTTCGCATGAGCACTAAATCAGAGGCTCGTGATGACTTTTTCCTTACACCTTGCATGATATCACCCATTCTTCTTTTGTGACACTTTCCACTAATGACTCACATTTGTTTGATGAATATCTAAACTCTATCAGACATTCCTACTCTTGTTCCTTTCCAGCCATCTTACTAACATTTAGTTGCTATTAACTTCAATACATAATAGCCTGGTATTTGTATTCATTGCACTAAGCCATTCATCACAGATGCTTATTTTTTGCTTTGTTTTTGAGACAAGTACAATTATACAACTGCTGCAAGGACTTAATTACCTGCCTATTCTACATTTTTCACTATTAGGTAGGCATATATTTAAACCAAAGTATTGCTTAGTGCAGAGGGATGGTCTCTCCTTTTTTCTTCTCTGAATGCTCTTTTAGCAAACCCCACAAACAGCAATAAGAGCATCAGAAAATGCTGGAAACGTGCAGTAGAAATGAAGAAAACTGGTGCTTGATATCTACAGAGAAAATGAGACCCAACTTCTAAGATGTTTATATGCTTAATGCTGCAGGATTGCTTGCTAGGATGATCAAAGATACCTGAGCAATGGAGGTGTCAAAGGATGTCTAATGCTTAAGAAATCCCTCTAGACATGTTATGGATAGTCCACAATTTGATTATATTGTGCCAGACAGATGCCCAGTGTTTTACACTTAGTAGAGATGACATGAATCCCTTAATTCTCCATTGAAATTCAGTATCTGCTGGATGGAAGGCAAAAAAAGATTTTCTTTCAGGGCATTTCATGAAAAGAAATAAAGAACTCCATAAACCCCATAAATTACAGGTAGAATGTAATAATGCAGAATGCAGGCTGACTAGGACGTCATTGCCAGAACCATGCTATGGGAGACTTAATGGCTTTGCTTTGACAGGACCTTAGCTTCATAAGCAAACCCAGGGAGAAAGGTGGAAGGATGTAAGGAGACGCTGATGTTCCGGTACTGCGTGGGAACCAGGGCAATTTTTATCCAGATCAGTCTGAGAACCGAAATTAGTGAAACCAGGGATGAGTCACCCTCTCACTTCCTGGTGAGCTTCAGAAGGTCACCTCATTAACCACACAGGGACAGAAAGGTCTCACGGCTGGGATTACTGCACACTAAGTGGTGGCTGTGCAGAGTGCAGTCGCAGGGGAAGCTCACTTTGGTAACAAGCAGGTCTAAAAGCTCCTCTCCTGCTTGCCCAACCGCACCAAGAAGTTGCTTCTTAAGAGACCACACTGCTGAAAACGATCAGAGGAAGAGCAATTTCTTCTTTTGCTTGGTAGGTTATTTTTAGCCTGGATCATTTCAGTGACCTGCTTCAGAGTACAGCCCTGTGTAAGTTGTGCTGCCAAAAGCAAGGTGACAGTGAGCCACAGCACAGGAGTGGAAGCAGCCAAATGTTCTGCTGAGCTGCATCCTCATTTTCTGCACATAGGTGTGTGTCCTTCCCTGAGACATGGGTCACTTCCAGTTCTGCTTAGAGAGACTTGGCACAGTGAAAAGCAGTGGGAAGACGACAACCAGGCTGCATTAATTCAGGTGTTCAGGCTGCTCCTCTGAATCAGGTATGGGCACATGACTAAAGTTCCTGGGATGATTTATGCTGTCTCAAAGGGTATGCTGTGGAGATAGGATATATAATAGACTAGGAGGAGGCTGAGTTCAGTGTTTTGTAAAGAGATCTCCTGTGTCACAATTTGTATTGTGCTTGAACACTGCTAAGGCATCTGAAAATAATTCAGAGAGCTGGGGAACTGCTGTGTCTGTCAGCTCCTGAAGAGTTGAGTCGTGTAACAGATCCAATCTCTAACTCGTATCAACAGCCTAAACAGATGAATTAGGCCAAGCTGATACTGAGCAGCTCCTGACAGGGCATCCAACCTGAAGATAATGTGCTCATGGAAGCAGAGACACTCATGCAGTTGCTTACTCCTGTATTTCTTGGACAGATCCCAGTGTGACCCAGCCTCCTTTTCAGGCTGCATTACACACAACTAACCTACAAAGGGACCAGAGAGACAAAGCAGCTTGCAGTAATGTGAGGTGTCATCTAGTCACAGAGACAGCAGCCAGGCAGGAGACCCTCCCTGAAGGGCTGTGCTGTCTTCCTCAATTTACCCCAACTACTCACCAGGTCACAGTTCTATATGAGCTTTATGGCTCACTGTGGCCTCACAGGTGAGCCAAAGTGTTCCCTTTCTGTAACATACTTCTCTCTCACCCCAGAAGCTTGCCACAATGTGCTGCAAAGGAGACAGCTCAGCTCTAGCAACACTTTCATTTCATTCCCTGGTACCTGGGAAACACCATAAATTGCTTCCAACAGGCTTGGAAAGTGCGAGCACAAGCAGTTGACTGCAAATCCATGAAACAAGAGGCTCAAAATCTTCTCATAGCAAAAATCTTCAGATGGAACAATCAAGGTCTTTGTATGTCCCAGCACCATCAGCACAATACCTACAGAACATCGATGGATGCCAGTGTAATAGCTAGGGGAGTCAAGTTGACCACCACATTTGTGACACTTGGCCTGTTCATCTTCCCAGTAGCCCTCTGCTAGCAGAATAAGACAATGAAAACGGATGAGCCATGTGAGCTTTGAGGGCCAGAGGGCATCTTCAAGTTTCATTCCCTATCCCAGGGAGGTCTACAGTCCCTCCATGCCTCCAAGTATAGTACTAAACTTCTAGGCTTTCAGATTTTAGAGCTTCTCTTTTCCCTTGTTGCTGGAGCTCACAAAAATGCTGAAACTGTTGTAAACTTTCAATTTCTCCCCATTTATCCTTTCATTTAGAGCTTTCTCCATTTACATTCTTATTTCAATCACTTTTTTTATCCCTTCAGCTTCAGAATGTTTTGCAGATTTTAAATCTTTTCTTTTTATTTGATCAGCATCTTCCTGTTCTATATTTGTGTTTGCAAACAGACACCTGGGTGCACACCCACACTGACTGATTCAATCTTTGTTTTGTTTTCTGGATTAGTTTTGCACTTTCATTTGTCTGTCACCCTTCTTCAGTCCCTTTCCATCTATCCTCTTTATTGCTGGAGACTTAATTGTGTTGTTTATTTAGTATGTGACTCCTATCTGTTTGGTGTCTCAGACTATCTCTCAAAGACTTATCTCTACACATTTAATTTTATTCTTTCTTTCCCCCTCTCTGTGATGCAAGTACAGCAACTCTTCCACTTTATTTTCACCCCATTTCTACATTGTTTCATGTTTCTGAGGATGCATCACATTGATGTCCCTTCTTACTAAAAGAAACACAGAGCCTGTCCTAACAACATATTAGAAGTTTCATGTAAGCAATCATTTTTTTGGTGTTTATACTGATTTATCTGTGCCTTTATGTGATGCTCAGCACCAGCATGTAGGAAGACAGGACATCAAGCTGTGATAGTTGCACTACCATTGCATTCATTTTCAGTAGTCCTTGCAGGATGTAAGAGCAGCTGATATTAAAATGTCCCATTCACTTACACTTGCCATTCAGCTGCATAGCAACTGCACACTACCTTTCGCAGACTTATTGAGCTATTTTTAGTTCAATTACTTGTTCCCCTGACTCAGACTGCAGGGTAAGTCTGAGCTACCTTTCATGCAGTATGTGCAAATGAACTTCATTGCTTGCACCCATCCTGACCCAAACAACATGCAGCTTTTTACCAGGAAATTATTTTAGTTACTGGGATATAAACTTGTATATTTATACTTTGCCTCTGACAGATTTTCAGGCTAATTTAGTTCCCATCTTGCTCTCATATCCCTAAGTTTTATCATATTCATATTCCTGTCACCTAACTTCAGTGACAAGCTACCTGCAGGTTGAATTACTAACTTGAAGCATGGCTTCTAACAGGGAAAGCACAGGCCTTTAATGGTGACTTCCCAACATACTAGAAAAGTAAATCTTTAACAAGTGAGGGAAGGACAATAGGAGACTTGTTTATCATCTTTTGGGGACGAAGATAAACCTTTTCTTAAACACTGCAGCAGGAACTCCAAGAGTGGTTAGGAGGAGGTCTGGGAGCAAAGATGCAACAGCATCAAACACCTTCATGAACAGGATCTGCTCCTTGTCACTGGATGGTGGCACTGAGGGATGACATGTATCTGTACATGTGCAGTGTTTAAGTTTAAATTATTCACCATGTTCTCATTTCACTAAATAGGGGCATTTAAGATGACGTTCCAGAATAGCTGGATTCCAGACTTGGCATCACAGAACTCAGCTTCTCTACAGATTTGTGGAATAAGTGTTTGCTCTCTAACCTCAATGACTGCCCATATGGTTAATTTCAAACTTCAGCAGGCTGAGATCAGAGCATAGATTAGCAATAAAAACTGAGGCTGAAAAAATATTGCATGTATTTTTCACTCGTGAAAAATCTACATGGATATTCCAGAATGCAAAGACATGAAGGAACCCCAAAACTGCTTTGAAAATACTGATGTACCAATATTAATTCTTAGCTCACATGAATGGCTTCCATTAAAGACCATTTCCCATACTGAAGTGTGTGTCTACTTCCAGAAAGGAAATAGGTTGCTCAGCTCTCCCTCAGAAATCCAGTGTCCATACCAAGCAATAACAATTTATACCCGATCATCTTCTAGAAACAGGAAAGCATCTGCTCTGGGGGGGTGCTGAGAGGAAAAGTGAACATCTTTCCACCTGTGCAGTTAAAACAATTAAAATTATGTGTAAAGGATTTATGTGTGATTCTGAGAACTAAGTCACATACTTCTGTTTTGCACTGCCAGTTTCAAGGCAGCATAATTAGACTATTCATGCTGGTAAGTGACCACTATATTAGAAAAATGCTGAAGATAAGCAGAGCCTTTACCTTGTTAAAATCCACCATGAGATATCACGGGCTAGTGAAACACTAACCGTGCATCAGGACACACTGTGGGGCAAGTTATACATTTTTTACATCAGTTCAGATCCCAGTGGAGTGCTGTAAGGAGGATGTGCCACACACTTGCTTTATTTTGCATTGCTACCTTTGTACCAAGCACCTGAAGAGGCCATTTACAAAATGGTTGTCTTACTTTTAGTGACAACTGGGTAATATCTATCAGTGCACTAAATATCTCAACCTCCATTTTGCCTTCAACTGTTAGATTTATCAACTCTTCCATAAGATAACATTAAATGTTTTTTCCTGATTATCTTCTTATTACTTATACCCTTAATCTCTTTTCCTTGCTTAGTGGATCGAATGGTGGTTTTGCCTCTTTAGTGCTGTCCGTTCTTATATGTACTATTCTTTTATATTTAATCCTTCAGCCAAATTCCTACTTTTTTTTATAAGTTTGACAATTGATGAAACCAGGATCTAGTTAATGTAGGTCACATCCAATCCTGCTCCCTGAGGGGACACCAAACTACAGAATCTTTGGAACAAGGATGCATTCCAGAGCTGCCCTTACCAGCTGCTGGTTTAAGCCATTAAGCTCTAATAATCTCACTGATGCTAGAACTTCATATCTCCTTGAGTTTCTCCTAAGGGGCTCACTGAACCACAAAGATTTTTAGCTCCACTGGGATCAAATAGTTTTTGCCCACCTGTTTTCAGGGCAGAAACAGAGGTGATCTGAGCAGAGAGATATTTGTACCTGAAATCTGGCATAAATAATAGCCTGGATGGAAACAGAGAGGAGAGAGGTAGAATGATGGAAAAAAGACTGCAATAAATATGGGTGGAGGAAGCAGGGGCTGAAAGGCAGAGCCTGTTCTTGCTTCTGCCACTGACCTGCTGGAAAGCAGAGCCCTGGGCTTCTCAGGAGAGGACTCACCTTTTCCTGTGTGTGGTAGCCATTCAAGCATTACCAAAATATGTATAATTAAAAGGAAAGTCTCCCTGCTCTCCCTGTGACAGCACAGGGAGCCTCTCTCCCAGCTTTCAGAGATATAAAAATGAGTGCGGCTCATCTCAAGGTAGGTGTGCAAACCAAGTACTTCCAGAAGGTTGTTCCCTCATTTGGCTCCACTAACCACAGAGGAAAGCTACAGGCACTGGAATACAATGGCTGCCAAATTATTATATAGCTAAAATTAGGTGGGAGAAAAATCAGTCACTGCAGTGGAAGAAGGAATAGAGCTAAGTTGGAAGAAGGCTGATGTAGAGCCAAAGCAGTGCTTGCAGATATTGTTAAGTGCAGTCATAATTTACTCACAGGTGCTGGTTTTTATATACATATAGTACACTACGATTTAATTTTTAAGCAGCTGCTGTTCACAAAAACACTGGTGTAAGGAGTCTTTCTTTGCTTG
>VYZX01013259.1:268121-287896 GCA_013401335.1 Brachypteracias leptosomus | reverse complement strand
TTTCTTTGCTTGGGGTTATGCTTTTGCAGTGTGGCCTCTGATTTTTCTTATGATTACTTTTTATGGTCTAATTTTTATTTAGCAGGCCATTACATGAGCATTGTATATGGAAATGGCAGTGCACAGATCTTGATAGTAAATCCTATTTTCTTGGGTTATCATTCCTTAGTCTTCCCACTCTTCTCAAAATTTTCTTCCTTTTGAGGAGGAATTGAGAAAGACCAGTCCTCTTGCTGAAAAGAATCCTCTCTAAATCACTAAATGTTCTTTGTTTAAATTTATTAATGTTAATGATCAATAGTGACTTTTTAGTTGCAATAACAAAAAGTCCAGAAACATTTATATTTAGACTAATATTACAGTGTATCTAAAAGAAAAAAAACACAATTCTGTTCTAAAATTATCTTCTGTATTTCAAGAAGAATGATTTATCTTGATTTCTCTTTCTTAGCAGGAAGATACAAAGCATTTTGCAGCTCACAAGCATTATACCAGCCTATGAAACAAACCAGCTGATCAGATGAGGTGACTGACCCCTGTCTCAGCCGTCCTGAAAGCAACAAACTCCTCTGGGCGAGGACACTGAAGCTGTCATTAGTGCCAGCTAATGTCCTGCCCAACGTTACTTTAACCAGTGTCTGAGCTAGACAACAAAGAGGCCTCTTTCTTGGTCAGCCTCTCCCTGCAGAGAAGCATCCTGGGCTGTATCAGCTGGCATGGGCACAGCTTGGGGAACAGCGTTTGTTCATTTATTGCTCATTACAAAGCAGCAGGGGGAAGTCAGATTTTTAGCCCAATAACCAGGTTGGCAGATTCCCTGTAAATCTGTTGTGTTTTACTGCTGGCATAAAATGCAAATAACCTCAAGTACATTATGGAACAGGCCTGAGGGGTTTTTTGCAGCAAGCACAGTATTTCCTGTCTTAACAGGAACCTGATTCAAATGTGATTCTGGCCATAAAATTGAGTCTAAGAATAGCTTCTCAGTGTACACTCAACTCATGTCTCCTGAGCAGCTCCATTTTCTCATGTTAATGGGAAAGTAAGTCCTTAAGGCCATCTAATACAGCTGCAAAGTTATGTACCAGTCTGCCTCATGCAAACATTAGTGAGCCCTGCCAGGAAGGGTCTGGTTTTTGGATCTTTCATGTTGAAGATGAACACCACAAAGCCAAGAGTACAGCTTGATTTCCATGCTCCAGGGTGCCAAATGCAGCCCTAGCCACGAAAGAACCTCTTCTTGTCCTTGTCAGCGGTGGCATGAAAGTTGCTGAGAGATCCCAATCAAAGAGACCCTTTTGCAGGAGAAGCAAGTTTTAGGGAAAACACTTTCGAAAGCCAAGGGTGCTCAGAACTTAATCTTCAGTTCTCTCTGTCTTTACCTTGTAGTGGCTGCTTCACATGACAGAGAATGGGACAGTCCTCTATGGCCAACACAGGAAAACAAGGAGCATCAAGATTTTGTACAGCTCACACTCGGTTTGCTCTGCTCACATCTGAATTTGACAGCAATTGAACAGGTTTTATAGAAAAAGATTCTCTACAGGATCCACTTGAGAAAGCAACAAAAAAACACCACCACCTTTGAGAACACTTGTCTAGTTTAAGAGGTTTGAATTAATGATCAGGACATTCTGGAGCTGGCAATAGTTACCATTTAAGAGTCTAGGACATGACTCCATCTATTTGGGCTTTCTCAGAGTTTGAGGGGATTCAGGTTTGCTAGACTTCAAGCCTCTCTCCACTTCAAACCTGACAGCCATACTGTCCAAGAGGAGCTTTACAGGACAAGACTTGAACTGGCACACAGGTAAGCTTCAGGTACTCACATGTGATTGACATTAATCTTAACCTATACGAAACCTGGTGTCTCATTCATCTAAACTAGTGGGATAGACTCCACATAGTGCTTATGAGGAGAGGCAGACACTTCCAGAGGGTTAATCACCCTGAACACCAATTTTAGCTTGGAAACTGGAAAAGATCAGTTTCCTCAGGTACTTCTGGTGAACACAGAAAGCAGCAACAAGACAAGTGCAGAACCAATTGCTCCTCCCAATGAAAGAATTTGCTTAAGTAAACAAAGCTCACTATAAGTACATTTTTTAAAACTGCAGCCATCTAAAAAATGCAGACACATCATAAGATTTTTCTTAAATGGTAATTTTTTTTTCTCCTAAGAAAAAGCAGCTTAGGGATTTTGATAGTCCCCAGTTGTGTCTGAGCATCCTTATACTCACAGCTGTCTTCTCAAATCTAGCCCTTAAGCTTTACAAGTGCTCTTATTTTTATCCCAGAAATAAGAGAAAGAGGGAGATTTACTGGGTTAAATCTTTAATACCTAGATAAAGGACTCCTTTCCCCCTTTCTTTCTTAACCCTTAATACTTTCTTCCCATTATTCTCTTTTTCTGCTCATCCATCCAGGTGGCAGACATTTAATCTTGCCTCCATTTTCTTTGGGGGGTGAGGTGCTTTTGGCCTTTTACCTTTGAGAGCACCTTTGTTTTCCAGGAGCTGTGGTATTTGCTTTTAATGTAGTTTTCTGCAGACATCAAAAGCTGTGTGAATTCTGTCCTGCCCAATTACTGTTCCTTTCATTTCAGATAGCAAAATGTCTGAGCCATCAGCCCACCCAGTGCTGCTCAGAGAAATGACCTGTGCTGGAGAGGAGAGCCCAGGAAGCCTCCCAGCGCTGCCTGCCTGCGTGTCAACAGGCTAGTAGAGCATCCTTCAGTGCTGTGTTTCAGTGGCACAGCCATCATTTTCCTCTATTTCAGAGGAGACAGGAGAAAGCATAGAATAAATTGCCAACATTGAAGTGAGAAACGTTTTTGAGGCAGCTAATAGGTCCAGGTCCACACTTACACATTCTCCACTGTCGTGTTGTGCCTCTATTTGCAATCAAACAGTTATTCTTAATAACACTTTGCCCATTACCTCTTGAAGGCAATCTGTGTAACCATATCAACCTCAAGACTATGCATTTTGTGTGCCTACGTGTTGCAGAGAGAAAGAGTGCTGAAAAGAAGCAATAAAACCTATGTACTCACTTCTGCAGCTTAAGCTGGCAGAGCTCCCCAGGCAGGGCCATACACCAGGGAGAGACAAACAGGACAAAAATACCCACTTTGTGAATCTCTGAGGGTTTAGCCAGACAAGGCCCTTAGAAAGAAGATTTTTTGTGTGTGTTTCAGTTCCACTGTTAGACAAGCACGTTCCTATAGAAGCCAGGCCTGAAATTAAAGATGTTTTTTGCCATGATAGAAATCTCTTGATCAGCTTTTGCTGTGAATATAAATCTGAGAGGGAAACAAGATGGTGCTGTGACTGGCTTAGCTATGCAAGTGACATAGAACAGTTCCTATACCTGATCCATCAAAATCACAGGTACAGGAGCCCAGTGGGTGATGCAGAGGCAGCCACAGCTGGACATGAAGCCTCTAGCGAGCTCTAGAGTTCAGCCAAAATCCAGCTCAAATGTACGTTAGCATGAGAGAGCTGGGGAGAAAAGCTAAAGGTGGAGTTAGACCTATCCTTAGCTGTATTCACACTTTTGAGGCAGAAGCTCCTACTGTGCATTTGCATAGAAATGAGAATTGCAGTAGAACTAGGGGTAGAGAAATGCCATGGAAATGAACAGCAAAATCTGTCATAGGTGTGTGCCAGCAAAGGAAGCACTGAGCTCCCCACAGGTGGCCTGATCCTGAAGGGGAGGGCTGGCTGAGTCCTATTGCCTTTTTTTAAAAAAAAAAAAAAGAAAAAACCCACACTGCTTTTATCCCTCTCCTCATTTTCTTTTTAAATAGCTCTTGCCTCTGCTGCTTGGTGCTGTCAAAGCTTAATGGTTATTTAAGGAGTTCCATGAAAATAATCACCAAAAAAGAGTGCTAATGTGCTAAACTTTCTCCAAACACCTGCGAATTGTTACATTTTACAGGGCTAACAAGTCAGTTTCAAAATAGAATTAGGCATTTATGTGTTTTGGATTAGCACCTGCACCAAGACACTGACAAGGATAAAGCAGCAGCTCTTGACCTTCATGCTTTGGTCCAGAGACAAGTGAGCACCTGCAGTAGAGAAGGAAAACAAATAAGGATAGGCAAGAGCAAAATACTGTTCCTCTAGTGCAGCAGAGACCAAATAACGCACCGTGTGGAGTTTTCCCCTCCAGAAGCTTCTACTGTGAACCAGATACTGACATTGGGGGAGACTGGACAGATCTCAGATCCATTTTACCTTGACAATACTACATGTGGCCACATGCTACTGTTTAATTGTCCCAGGTGCTTCAGGCATTTTAGTGGCTTGTGTAATTGAAAATGATTAAATACAGAAGTTAATCATTAGGAAGTCTTCTAGCAGTAAAAAGGAATGCTGCCCTTCACTGTCAGCTCAGCTTGACTAAGCTGTCTGGCCCACTTGCCCCCACCCTCCCATTTCCATACTGAATGGAGTTAAATGCAGTTGACAGCTGGTCACAAGCAGTGTTCCCCAGGGCTCTGTACTGGGGCCAGTTTTGTTCAACACCTTTATCAATGACCTGGATGAGAGGATCAAGAGACCCTCAGTACAAGAAGGATATTGAGGTGCTGGAGCATGTCCAAAAAAGGGCAAAGAAGCTGATGAAGGGTCTAGAGTACAAGTCCCATGAGGAGCGGCTGAGAGGACTGAGGTTGTTTAGTCTGGAGAAAACAGAGCTCAAGGGAGACCTTGTCACTCTCTATAACTACCTGAAAGGAGGTTGCAGCAATGTGTGTCCAACTCTTCTCCAAAATAAGTGATAGGACAAGAAGAAAGTGCCTCATGTTGTACCAGGGGAGTTTTAGATTGGGTATTGGGAAAAATTTCTTCACCAAAAGGGTTATCGAGCACTGGATCAGACTGCCCAGGGAAGTGATGGAGTCACTATCCCTTGAGATATTTAAAAGGTGTACATGTGGCACTTAAGGACACAGTTTAGTGGTGTTAGGTTTACAGTTGGCCTTGATCTTAAGAGCTTTTTCCAACATGATTCTATGATTCTCCTGAGAAGTGTTGTTCTCTCCATGGAACTGGAGCCTCCTGCACCCACCCCCAGGTCCCTATAATTGCATCTGCACAGGACGAATCCTCCTCCCATCCCACTGCAGCACATATCCACAGGAATGGCTTTAATTACCTCCTACTAGGATTACATCTACTACCACAGAACTCAGCTGATCAGTGAAGGGCCTATTTCTTGGCTTTAAAGTAGCTATGTATTTCTCACAGAACTTGTTTAAATTAGTCACTAGAGATATTATAGGTGGTACTGTAAAAGCCTGATGTAAGAGGACTATGTTTTACTGAAAAAGTGCATGCAGACCCAGATCAGATATTTCATCCTTACCACTAAGTGACAAGATGCATAGTTTTCTCTTCCTAGAGCACACTGACAGGCACAGGAGGCCAGGGTTGCTCTGCTGTGGAAGAATCAGGGAGTAATTGCTGATCACACAATAATGTTGCACCACAGTAAGACCGACCAACCTCAAACAAGGATCCATAGATCAAAAGAATGTGAGAACCTTGAACTATAATTTCTGTTCACTCCTGGAAAAGCTGTGGCTGGACTTGTCTTTGCTCCCACAGTTTTGAATGCTGGACTTAAGGAATGGAGAGAGTGCAGAGGCAAACAATTACAGCCCAGTCTGGAAAAGTCCAGTCTCTAACAAAGAATTAATGTGCATAAGGGAGAAAACTGAGAGAATAGTACAGGCTTCAAGTATTGAAGAGAGCTACAATGACAAAGGGATAGTCTGTTTGTATTTGTACTAGCTAAGACAAGAATTGGCTCAAATTACTGCAGGATGTTTTAGGTTAGACATTAGGAAAAGCTTTCAATAGGTAGTAAAGGCTTCCTGCAGGGGCTGTGAAGGATTCATTGCTGAATGACCTTCAGCACCAGGCACACAGAAAACTGCCACGAGTGAGAGGTATGAGTGATCTGGCTTGGAGACAGGAGGATGGATTATGTAATAATTTCAGAGTGTTTTCAGCCCTGTGTGATTATCAGATTCAACAATGCAAATTTTATGTGGATACATGTTTCCATTATCTTCTACTTCTGAGGCTTTTCATCCTTACAGACCTCTTAATCTTTTTCTTAGCCCTGGTCTTCCTTCCTTCTTTTTAAAATTCTCTGGCCAAACTGGTTGATTGCTGTCCTCCTCCTAGAAAAATTTGGTTTCTTTAACATGGTTCAGGTTTAAATTGCAGTTCAGGACCTTACAATTAGTCACAGTAATTCTTCCACTCCCTGCAAGCAAAGCAGATCCCTGCTCAGCCTCACAATGGCCCCTTGCCTTGCAGTCTAGCCAAGCAAGGGCTCCATCTCCTTATGCTTGCCTCCCACAGTCACCCACACAGAGCTGCTTTTAAAATCCTGAGATAGGAGAAGCAATGATCAGCTGAAACCCTGGCAAACCTGTTCTTGTTTCTGAGCCATATAGACCACAGTAACTCTTCCCTTCCCTTCCTCCACCACTCTGCTGTGATAAACTGACCTTGTTCTGGTGCCTGTCAATTGTGTGATAGGATTTAGATAATTTTATGTATCTGAATAGCAGAAAATTGAGCTTGAAGCCCAGACAACATTGCTTTTACTCATGTGTTTGTGCAAATCTTTCTGCTGTACCCTGAAAGCAATCTCAGGCTGCTTCATAGTGCAAAGATGATACACATTTAATCTTGTAGCTTATTACATTTTCACTAGAAATAGCACTGTGGCTATCAACAGATGCTGAAGTATTTTTTTTCTTTAATGTATTTTCCTCCTTAAGTGTTTATCTCCCTTTATTATGTGGCCCAGAGGGTCAGATTAATTTTCTTCAGCTCTTTCCAGACTCAGTGTAGGGGCCACATCAAATTTTTGCCAGGCAGCAACATCCTTCTACCCATGACCACACAGATTCCTCTGTCATCTTGGGAACCAAGGCCACCTGGGCTGCCCACAGAATACCTCACAGCCATCCTTAAATTGCCCCTACTTTTAGTTTACTGTCCACACTGCTTCTAAAGTTCAGTTCTTAACCCTTTGCCTTTTCTGATTAGTTGGCATCACCAAATTTGCCACAAGCTTTGTTAGCTGGTTTGCCTGAGTAGTGACCAGCTCTCATTCAATACTGTGTCTGGGATCAGTCAATGAGACATTTAGTTTTGTCTTTGCTTCCTGATATTTAATAGCAGGTAAAAGTTCTCTTCCTCGGTTATCTGCCCATGAACATGACTAAGTCTACCACATAAAAATTATAAGAGTGTGACTATCCTTCCAATCTCTATGCAGTGAGTGTACACCTCAGCAAACAAGGCATCTGTTGCTTGTGCAGACACTTAGGATTCAAGCCCATCAGTATCAGCAGAAAATCTTGTCTTGAATCAAATCTTCAATGTGAAGGTTCACAGACTACCAGATTTTATATGCTCAGATACCTATAAACAGTTTTAAGGCATGTTTTCCCAGTTCTTCATCCTAATGTGCCTCAGATACTGTGTTCTCTGTGTATATTTTAGAGGAGCTCAGACATATTGGGCTGCATCTGCTGGTTTATTTTTAGGAAGATGAGCGTCAATAGATTTGCTTAGAAACAGCACACAGAATTATGTGAACTTTGCAAAGAGCAGAATATTTCAAGTTCTGGGCCCATGAACCCTGACAGCACTCTCAAATAAATTACTTGTAAAACTCTTGCTGACCTCTTCTCCCTGAAGGCTGAAATCCAAAAGTCATCCCAGTGGTGTGAAAGGTCTATCTTAAACCAATTTAAGCCTCTAGGAAATACGGAATTAAGGCTCACACCAACTTTTCTTTCCATCTTTGCCTGTGACAGTACAGTGATGATATCTGCACCTAGTAGAACACGGTGACCATACTAAGAACGACTCAACTGCTCTGAGTGCAAACAGACCTCATGAAAGAAACAGTTCAGTACAAATGTATCTTGCTGTCGGTTTTGTCTCCACAGGTTAATAGAGAATGCAGAAGCTGATAGGATTTTGCAAACAGCTTAAGCAGTAGGTACCCAATTCCCACCACAACTGGAGCTGGAGGCCTAATTCTTAAACTCTGATCTTGCAAGGGCTTATGTATGTGTTTGCCTTTAAGGCCAACAACTTAATGTAATAGAGCATGTATCATAGCCAGGCAGCCCTGAACATTCAAGCTGCTACCTTTACTAGTTTATTATAGTACAACCTGCCTGTAAAGCATTTGACTACAAGCCTGTGAACTAAGATGAACTGTACTTGTTTGGAACTCAGCTTTGTTTAGTCAGAGGTTAATCTCCGACATCAACCTGTAAAAATCTATATTGCAAAAACATTGATAAAGAAAGCTTCCCCCTCCCACACAGCACTTTGACCAATCCATCTGTACTTTGGCCAGATAAATCATGTTACACACAGGGAAGGCAAGTCTACCTGACTTCAGAAGAAATCCATCTAGATTTTCAAAATTGCCAAGGTGCTTTGAAAGTGGAGGAGCTGAACTATTGCAAGTAGCATTTGTTCTTCTCTAAACAACAACAACAACAAAAATCAATGGTATTCAAAGGTCTTCCTGAATGCAAGATGAGGAGCATCTTCTCATATACATCTCTGAATGTATCTTACACTGAAGAGCTATAAAGGACCTCAGAGGAGACACCTGTCTTTGGGCATCTGTGGGGCTAATCAACAAAACATTGTTTTGGCAGCAATATAGGTCTAATTGTACAGGGTGATTCTAGTAGCATGTTTTCATCTTGCATAATAAAATAGGTTTTGCTTTAATGGCTGAGCTGCTAGCAAATTACACTTCCTCTTTGAGCTGAACTGACCTAATTAGTTTTTGTTTTGTACTGCTACTGAATAAGCATGCACAAAGGATGTTTTCCCCTCCTGCTTGAATAAATCAGATTTTAAATATATATATCCAGGAGGTCCAATGTGTCTTGTCCTGCCTTGCTGAAACACAAATCAAATGGCTCTATAGTTGCCCACACTTGCCTTTTAACAGACTAGCTCCTTGAAGCCTGGCAGCTTGAAAATGTGAAGCTTTCTAGCTCTATCTGTTGGTAAACAGGACTCCAGAGCTGCTTTAGGGCTCAGAGGCAGGTGCCCAGGGTGCCAGCTGGGCAGCATCTTTCCTGGGGAAGGAAGTCTCTAGCCCCATCTTTTGGTAAACCTGAATTTCACATCATCTTTCTCCCTCCCAATTCACCCAGTGACAATTTGGGACCCACTTTGCAAAGCTGCAGAGAGGAACTGAAGTGGGAGGTTAGACCAGACCCTCATATTGCACCAGGTGGTATTTTCCAGAGGAAGGACAGGACTTCAGCTATTTTCTCTACAGACGATTACTGTAGAGAGGCTTCGTTAGTGAAATACATCCCAGAGACAGACCTTCTGGAAACTCAGCTTTCCCAGCCAGCTACTCCCTATGGCTTAAGATGTCTGTGCTTTATGTAACTTCTTTACTGACATACCAGTACAAAACCTGGTGTGAGAACAGTTAGCTGCAGTCTAGGATGTTCTTTGTCCCAGCATTATAAGTTACAGCAATAAACCAGTTTTGTGTTAGGGCATATTTGTGCATGTATCACTTTCTTATACCAGCACTGTTAGTAAGACAAATTGTGTGAGAAGATGCAGTTTAGCGCCCAGATGGTGCAATTATTAAGTTCTCATTAGCAGTGCTTCAAAGCACTCCAGATTGAGGGAAAAGTGCAACATGGAGTGCAGCAGGTACAATATTGGATCCCTTGTGCTGAGGACTGAAAACTAAACACGGTGATTTGTGGCAGGGAGGATCAGGAGGTTGCAACGAGTGTAGAGAGGCTGGTGCTTAGCTGGTGTCAGGGGAAAAGGGGAGCTGAGAACGTGTTCAGAGCAGGTTCAGCTCTGGCCCAGGGAAAGGTGCATTGGAGGCAGATACACATGGTCAGCCCTATTTCTAGGAGGAAATAGGTATATATTAATGTCCCTGTTTGCAGCAGAGAGATAATGTAGACAGACCAAACTGGCTATGAGAGCAGGAGGGAAGATTATTGTTCACTCACATCCTGTCTGTGTGAGTTTGCTGAGGGCAATCTTGTGAAGGATTAAGGTAATATACAGAAAAGACAGAAAAGGTGTGGGACAACCATCTCTCACAGCACCTGGAGCCATCACCAAGCCCCAGCTCTGCCAGGCAAGCAGGGGATTAGCTTATCTGGGCTGGGGCAGGGGCGATTTCATCTCAGACATGTCTGCCAAGCAGTTAGCTGGATAGGGAAAAAAAAAAATTGCTGATGCTCAGAGTGAGTGCCCAGGACAACTTTCCCAGCCAGGCTTGAAACAAAGCCAGTGTGTCAGATAAAGTGACCAGCTGGGAAGCAAAGCAAGGAAAAAATAAGGAAACTATCCCTATCAGGAGAGAGAACAGTGGGCAGCTCTTGTTTCTGCTGCTTTTAATAATGCATGGAGATTGCTAACAAATCTACCATTTTCACACTGCTAATTGCAGAAATGTTTGCCACCTCCCTGGGGCATTTCTCACACTATCCTGACAGTTTATTATCTCCCCCCTCCCCTTCATTCTCCTTTTCCATAGGGGTTTTAAAAAATGGCAGTTACTGTCCACCAGTGCAACCTAATGGTATGTCAAAGCTATGTAATTATTTAATGAGGACTTGCACAGCACCTGTTCTGCATAAAAATAAATATCTACTAAGTTCAAATATTCAGAAAAACCCTCTTGCTTCTACTATAAGATAATAACCTCAGGGTTTTCAGAATTTCACTGCCTCTCCATCAAAAAGTACCACTTTATCAAAACTCCTAAGCATCACTGAATACAACAGCTTTGCAGCTACTCTCTGCTTATCACCTGGAAATAAGACTGCTGCAAAGGTTTATTGATTCGGGGAGAAAAAGCAGTAAAAATGTATAGTTCCAGAAAACTATGGTGCTGATTTAATGTTTTTAGGAAGACAAGTGAAAGGGGATGCTGATACAGACAAAAAAGGTCTTTGTTTTGTGATTGGCAAGTATGTAACATGATAAAGGAGAAATCAGGAGAAAAATCTACATTCAGCCACCTTTGCTGGCCAGACAGACAAATATTAAGGCCATCACACTCTCTTACTTTATTAATCTACACGTCCCATGACTAATATAACCAGGTAGAGTTGCTGCATTTAGCAGATAAAGCAGAACAAAACCGGCAAAGCCACAAATGTTCAAGTGCTCTAGAAAAGGAAATGGCCTCTCCCAGGGCAGGGGAGACTGAAATAGTTGAAACTTTACATTTCCTGCAGGATATCCCTCAGATCTTGAGGAGTCTAGATATGGTGATCTGAAGGCAGATTAAATCAGCAGATGGATCTAATTATGTGCATGCATAGCTGCTTTAAGAAAAGAGTTAGTAAATCAATGAAGTGCTGATATAAAGCCCCATCCGAGTCAACAGGAAAATCACCATCAACTTTGCACTAGATCTTAGGAAAGCTGAAAAGCCAAAAAGGAAGGATGGGCAGCATCAGAACCATCAGCTACCATCTCTGAAACAAGCAGCATGGTTTCAGAACAAAACCTACAGGTTTTGAAAACAGCTACTTTTTCAGTTCAAAATTTCCTCATAAGGCTGCTGGGGCATGACCCCACCTGACCCACCCCAGCTCTTTGGCTTTGCTGGGCAAGAATGAGATAATACCTATATGAGATTCTCCAACTCCAGACTTTTCACTATTAGAACAGCATCACAGAACATCTCCCAAAGAAATGTCCCTGCAATCATACAGTGTGCAACACTGCTTACAGGTGATATTCCCACTATTTAAAATCTTGAGTTCAAGCTGCTTTGAGCTCTTCCCCCAAAGAGCCAAGAGACACTCATAGTCTGCTAGTGTCCAGCAGCTGAATGAGTCTTTTCTGTGGATTCTGAACTCCAGCCTTTCCTCCAGCAAATAGATTGTAACATGAGCAACCTCATGGTCCCTGTGTTCTGCTCTGCACCTCCTGGAGCCCAGGATAAGTGGGCACATCAACTCCAAAGGAGCTTTGGTATGCATTTATATCCCTTGCTCCGGCTCCAGGGATGTGAACATGCAAGTCTGAGGTCCCTAGGATGTTACTGAACCTGGAGGGACAGTGGGTTTCACTGAAGGATGTCCATCCTCACTTCCCACTTCTGATGCTGTTGCCATCTGTCTTTCCATGCAAGCGACACCTGAAGGACTCCTCAGGGAAGTACCAGACTCACTCATGTTTTAAATAAAGTACCTAAGGAGCTCTATGTCAGAAACGCAGCAAGTGCTTTACGTTTGCCTAGGACTGATACAAGTAAAGAAGAATCAGACCTGATGCCAGTGGACATGTTTAGTGGCCACCTGTTGTATCAAATGCTTAAGTATAAGAGGCTGTCTTTCTTGAACTGTCCTTATTTCTTGAATCAAATTCAAAAAGCAAAGCAGCAGTCATTTGAAGTCTGCTCACTGCAAAACTCTATCCAATGAATTTCAAATACCAAGCTGGATATCCAGACTGAGGAGCAGTTAACAGATGGGAAACCACAGATAGTGGGTTTATCAGTGCTACACACTGATCCTGTGGAAGTTCATTCTAAGGTAGCCTGGAGAAAATAGTTCTTGTGCAGCCTGAGAGCAGAAAACCACTAATTCTTACCAACTGGAAGATAAAACGTTCCATTTTCAACAGCATGACTCCAACAAGCAGCTGCAAAGAGCAGTGCGTAGCAAGATAAAAGGCATTTGTATGGCAGCTCTGCCTAATCTGCTTGTTGCTAGAGGCAGTAGTGAGGGAAACTGAGGCTAATTAATTCTTGCAAAAAACAAACACTCACAAACATACCCAAACAAAACCCATTTCAGTTTGGTTCTGAAATGTGCTGTTTTCCCCGAGTTAAGTGGTTATGTAAGGAATCTCTTAATTTTTAAATATAACTGATATTTTTCAGATTTGATGGATGAAAAATGAAACAAGTAGTTTATTTTCCTTTCCTTGCTTCCCCAAAATTAGAAGAAAATAACTAAAGTTCAGGAATATGGCTAGGCAACACTTGTGAATGGACACAGCCCAGTCCTCTTGGCCATTCCCTTCAAATGGTTTGACCTACATGCTGGCAGGTCAGCATCAGCCATCAACCCGTGTGAGATGGCACCTTACACATTGATCTCAGATGCTGAGATTGCTACAGTATGCATTAGAAAGGAAGATAAAATAACATCCACATGCTTAAGTTGCCTAGAGCAATGCACGCAGAACATATGTTCTGCAAGTAGAACTACATGATGCCAGAATTTGTATTAAAATCTGTTTGTTTAATCTGTTTGTTTATGGCTATATTCCTCCTTCTCACCCTGGGAAACTAGAAGTTACTGGCAGTCCCTTCATGTGCTGCAATATCCCTTGGTTTTGTTTCCCCCACCCCCAGTCATTCCCCCATCCCTGCTGGCATCCTACAGCTTGCACTTAGAGGAGAGGTTATTGGACAAAGAATGGTGGTCCAAAGCTGGGATTGCCAAATTAGTTTGCTCTGAGGTCAATGTAGTGTAAAATTTTCACCTGAACGCTCAAGTCAACCAGGCTGGAGAGTACAGACTTGTGGAGGCATTTCTCCTCCTACAACACATTTTGAAGGTTGGTTATAGCAGCTCCAGGTTTTAAGCCCAAATGATTGTACACTGTATTTATCAGGCTGCCTGAACCATACTTCCTCCAGTTCCCTGTGCAGTTCCTGCCTGTGGGAACAGCCACTTAAACTGTACCCTTCAGCCTTTTCATGTGGCCTGTTCTTTCCAGGGTGATGCTGGCACTCTTCCCTACTGTGGTAAAATCAGCACATTTTGAGGATCCCAAAGCAATTCTGTTCACTGCAGTGCACTGGGAACTTCACCTCCAGCAAAAAAAAACAGGCAAAGAAAGAACCAGTTATTCCCAGGCCAGCTGCAAAAGGGGTGCTAGCTAGAAAAAGTCCTGAAGTACAAACCTGATGTCTAACTGTGCCTGCTAGTGTGGTTATTTATTATTGCCTTGTCTCTCTCACCATAAATCTCAGCAGAAAGGCTTAGTTAGAATATTATTAGGTTGGGATTATTGCATATGAGATTCTTGCTAGGGTTTATAAATGTGACAAGCTCTGAAATACAGTTTCCACAAAAAAGGAGAGGGAAGGGAGGGAAGTGGTGCTTTTACTGAAATATACCACAATTGCCTAATTACTCCTCTACTCTAGTGACTCCGAGTGGTGGATAATAACAATTAAAGAAACATTCTCTCTTCTGCCCTCTTATACCTCCAAACTTATATTCTCTTCAGGGACTCAATTTAACAGCAGCTGCAGAGTAAGACTTGAATGAAATTGGGTTGATTTAAGAGCCTGCATGGAGCCCTGCAACAAAGGGAGAGGGCATTGTACAATTTTTAAAGATGAATCCCCATTGCTTGTGCTTTGCCACCAGGAATCATTAAGAAGCTAAAACTGACCAACAATTTCTTAGTGAAACAACCAGCCCAAGAGCCTTTGCAGAAAATACATTCACTCTTCAAAGTCTTCAATAAGGACCAGGCCCATCTCTTCCATATTCCTACAAGACATGCTTGAAGGTCTGAAGACAAGTAAAATTATTCTTCTACTAAGCATTATTGTTAATTCATCTTGGGAAGTAACAATTGTTGCTCTAGCTCATCTGGACAACACTTAAATGTCTTTTAACATGGGAAAAATATTTAATCTACTTGTAGAGACAGATAAAGTGACTATACATTCATATTGTACTGTTTAATATCAACAAATATCTTTAAATCCCAGCTTGGACCAAGCAGCCAAAGAAAAGACTCAACTTCTAGAATGGGGTTCTGTAAGAACATATTTGAATATAAAAAGTATGGCAAAACAATAATATGTTTTGATACATTGAAGGAAGCTGTTTTCTTTTGTCCTAGAGTTGGGATGGAGCCAACCGGTAGCCAATAGCCTATATCTTCTCATACCTTTTTTTATTAATAACAGTAAAAGAACATAATCAGCAGGTATTTAAGATGTGCAAATCTCTCCATACCAGCTCCTTTTGATCACAGTGACCTCAGTTTGCTACTTAACATTGAACACCCCCATTCCCTTAACCCCCTGTTGTTTTGAAATATTAGCCACTGAGGTCCTGGGACTAAACCAGGAAGTTTTCTGTTTTGACTTCTTGCCAAAACCATTAAAATACTCTGCGATGTCACAGCTTGTGCCACCTCCCAGGGGAGAAGATTTAAAAGTAAATTACATGTAAGTGTCAGATGAAAGGAGCTTCATTATCTAATTCTTCCTACACCAGCATTTCTTTAAATTGCTTACTAGGGACAGGAGACAATTAGTCCTGTGTTTGAAATGAGAAGTAATAAGTATCTGTCATTCCCATTAAGCACAATTATTTTTTTTGATATGCAAATACAATTGCTTTCTAAAGAAGTTAGATGAGGCAGCCACATCTATATGGGCCCTGGTGCCAAGTGTGCTCTGGCCAGCTCTGAGCACACTCAGCCACCTTGAGTTTCAGAGGTTGTTGACTGGACTAAGTGTCTCACAGCCCAGTCTGCTGATTGAATCAGCATTGCAATAATGAAAGAAGAATTGGAAGACCATTGCAGTATCTACAAGTACACAAGTGTTTCCATGGTACCAACCAGCTTCTAAACAGATTTGAGAAACACCACTGCAAGCCCTGAAGTCAGTAGGAGACTTCCTCACTGAAATTTGAATTGACACAGCTCTTTCAGGCAGCCATAAGGACACGGGAGCTGATGCAAATAATGCATCATTAGTAGAGATTGACCAAAACCCCACTTTCCTCAGTCCCTACCGAGAAACTCCCATTCTGCCCATCATTTATGTCCCAGCATGGTCACTTTTTCAGAAGAATTCTCACTTGACCCTCACAACCAGGTTTAATTTAAATCTGTACAGCATCTAAGACACATCTGTTCTTACCCATGCTTACAGATGAAGTTCTCATCACACCAGGTCAGGATCAAAGAGCAGATTGCACTAATACAAGCACAAACAGTCCTTTCCAGTTCATGTCATCCCAAATTTTATTGCAAAAGCTTTTAGCTTGCACTTTGAATTGTATCACTTGTGTTCTTATAACATTTTATTTACTTTCTCCTCCTCTTAGATCTGCCTGCCTTTCACGTAAAGTAACTTTGAACTACTGGCAAGATAAAAAGAGGCTTCACTGGGATAGCAAACAAGTTCAGTGCAGAAGTTAACAGGCTTATTGCCTTTTCCAGAGGAGATAAGATGTTCCTCAAGTTCCACAACTTGGGTATGGTATCTTCTCTACAGGGCTCAGCATGTGTTAATCACTCAGCTGGTATGCACAAGACTTTTTCCTCAACTTTGTAAGCTTTGTCATGGTTATATATGACCTTTCCACACTAGAGTACTTAAAATGCAATATAAATAAATCCTTTTAAATCTTTATATCATGCATATGGAGTCTCTCTGGAACTGAGGTCAAATCTGGGCACCTGGTTCTCACAAGCAGCTCATGTGCAACTGAGCAATAAGGGCATATAGTTGTAGGGCTATTTTAAACACATTTTACTGCTTCCCTGCTTCCTTTGCTTTCTTCAGTGTCCAGGGTTACAGGATTACTGCTTTCATACAAATCATTCTGCATAAAATACTTTAAACAGGAGGCTGGTATTTTATGAGGTGCAGAACAGACTTTGCTGAACTGATGACATATGTAATTCTATGGTCAGTTATTAAACACGCACACTGTAAAACTAGCAGAGTCAGGAGTGAGAAATACGGTGCTCTCAAAGCACCAAACTAACAAAAAGGCAGCATCTGCTGGGAGATGCAGTTAGGAATCCAGACACATTGGATTTATTTTTGGCTCACCCAAATACACACAGGAAGCTTTTTGCAAAGTGATTAGGGCTCATTAAATGAAACACTTAAGAATGAACTTAAGTGATTTATCTAATGGGAATAAACTTGTTTGTGCTTACAGTTACTTTGCAAGAACAGTGCCACTGAGTTATATCTGCCTTCGTCCTTAAGTCAAGATCATTAATATTTAAGGCTTGCGAGACCAAGTTCAGTGTTGATGCTGCTCTGGAACATGGTAAAGGTCAATGCCATAGGAGCAACCTTCAAACAGGGCAGGACAAATAAGCAGCAGTTTGCATCTGACAGCTTTACCAATGCATGGTATTTACTTCTTTCTCATGAATAAGATGAACCTTCCCTCCAGGTCAAAGCTGGCTTAAGCCCAGGATGTAGATCTTTGCTTCACACAAATCTCCATTATGCACTCACCATCAGTGTCTGTTTTGGAGGTTAAATGGAAACATGGAGAGAGAATGAATGTGGTTATTTTATATGAAAGTCACTTATGAAATTCTAAAGCTTCCAAGTACAAGTAAAAGCCTCAATCATGACAACTATGCTTAATATGGACATGGATGGTAAAGTTACCTCAGTTCTAATGCAGAAATTTTGATGTCAAGTGGAAAAGTAATATTCAGTACTCAGTTTACTTTTCCTTTAATGTACTTGGTATAACCTTTAGAAATGCTTTTCTCTCCCCTTCTGTCTTTCTGAAGAACCAAAATTTGGACCTCATATTTAACTAGTAACCTTATTTCCTTTGTTTCTTAACTAATTTATCTGAAAACAAGGTTTATATCACTATGCTCTGATGAACTCCCCAAAAGCAAAGGAAAGGAGGTCTTAAAGATATTAAGGTCTTTCAGGTTACATAAAATAGTGGCTAAAGGAAAAGCTGCAGTATTAGCCTACAAAAGCAAGCAACAGAAAACTGTTTGTTCCTGTCAAAGGTCTATCAGCAAATAAACGCACCAGCTCTGCCAGCATACTAACAGACCTGATCACACCTGCCCTAATTCTGCCCTACCTCATTGCAGCCACAAGGGTTGCTCGAGCAGACTGCATGTTGTCTGCTGTCTTTATGAAGCACACATGGGTACTAGGATAACACGAAGAAGATATTTTAGAATTATGGCTTGAAGATAAGATTTGAACAGATGTCTCTGGAGATGAGCATCTATTGTGCTACTCCTCTGCGTATTACACAGGTCTCATGGGAAGATGCATTTTGAGGGAGGAAGTCAAACCACTTTTTTTTTTTAATATGTTTTAAGTGATAAGACAGATATCTCTCATATCACTTCCCTCTCCTCATTCTTTTCCTCAAGAAAAACCTTTAACCCTACCTCCCTGTTCCTCAACTTCATTACCCGGATAAAGCTAACAGAAAATACTACATTTCATACTGCAGATTCAGACCTGAACCCAACTCTTGTGTTTCACAGTTAAAACTGGGCTAATTCTGCACACAATTGTGTGTATTTTGTAGTTTACAAGATTCATCTGTGTGGGAGTGTGTAAAACTTGGGTGTCAATCTCCTACTGCATGCACACAAGAATTCAATATGGGAGAACACTCAGGAGTGAATGTTCTTTTAACAAATGACAGTTTTCCTCAGGAGCCCTAGAAAAATTGGGGGAAAAAAAATGTGTGGCTTTACACAGACACTCAGGTTAATTAGAATTTTGTCTATAAAAGAGTTAATCGTTCAATAGCTATTTTAGAGAACTGCTATAGCCTGTTGATGAAGGACATGCATACATAAAGTCTTTAAAGAAATTGCATTTGGGAAACCACTCAGGGGAAAGAATCCAAAGAGAGGCAAAGCTGGCTGGATAACCCTGTCTATTATGGGCACGTTTACCCAGGGAGCACCTCTCCTGACATCCCATCACAGAGAACCAGCACACTCCATCCCTGCATGCTACAAATTTCCTACGAAGACTTTGCTCAGCTGTTATCTCTGGTTTCCACAAAAGCTCAAAAGGAGACTGTTGAAAGCTTGTTCTGTTATCTGTGCTTTACACAGCCTGGTTGCTCAGCCTGCTTACCTATTTCTTCCCTCTCTCAAAATAGAGCTCAAGTTGATATGAAAATAGCATACCTTTTTCTTTTTTTTTTTTTTTGGGGGGGGGGGGGGAGGACTAGAAGACTTTGGGAAGGAAGAAGGAAAGCTGAAATTACAGTGAACTGACTGTATATTTGTGTTTGAAAGGCTTCAAGTAAAGACTAATTAATCCCATTGTTGATGCTAATACAGCTCTTTTTCAAGATTCACTGTGTTCCAAGTAAGTTTACGTTTGATCTTTAGCTCAGAGAAGATGATTGAAGTTTTTATCAAATGCATCTGTCTGCCCTCAGGTCCATATATGGCCTGGGGCAGGGCAAGTGGACAGTGTCACTGTAACAAAAAGGAAAATGGAAGCAGAAGGTTTGGCTGTCAGGGAGAGCAGAGCTCAGTGTAGCTCCTGTGACCCTTTTGCTTTGCTCCAAAATAGCTCCATAGAGACCAGGAAGGTGGAGAGTCCAATAGCCCATGCAATGTGTAGCTTTGCAGTGCTGTTAGGCTTTGAAGGCTGCTCCCGTAACCATGCTTGCTTTGCTCTTCTACCTCTGATTGGAAGATTCTTCCTCACTTATCCTCTCCAAATAGGATTAATCCTGTGTGCAAGGTATGACAGCTCCCACTTCACAGGCCTTCTTGATCCAACAGCTCACAAAAAAATAAATGTCTGAGCACTTGCCTGAAATTTCCGCAGATCTTTCTTCACCTTTAACCAACCCAAACCTTGAGCAGCCCTTGCTCACCTGTTTCCTGTAAAGTGCACAGACACTGAATCTAGAAGTCAGCCTTGACCTGGTGACATCCTCTAGTTCATTACCCCCC
>VYZX01013259.1:152298-267652 GCA_013401335.1 Brachypteracias leptosomus | reverse complement strand
GGCCAATCCCATCCTGGGCTGCATCAAAAGAACCGTGGCCAGCAGATCAAGAGGGGGGATTCTGCCCCTCTACTCTGCCCTGGGGAGACCTCACCTGGAGCACTGCATCCAGTCCCTTCCAGCCTAAAACATTCTATGACTCTATGATTAAGTATGCTCTTTAACTGCAAGCTGGTAGATACCACCTTCCCAGCATTCAAGGAACAGCTTTGGCACACTGGACAGCCTGGTCTGGGAGCACAAGGCTTGTTGGGAACAGAGAAGTGGACAAAGGTGTCAGCTGGAGAGATTGAGACTATCAGCAAGGCCTGGAATATAACCAAGCACATGGGAAAAACCAAGAGCACAGACATTTTCCCATCTTTCTGTCCAACACTGACCTAATTCCACTTGAGAGAAATGTTAATGAGAACAAGATTAAACTCCTTAGTATGCTTCCCTGCCAAACAACATAAATCCTTTTGATAAGGTGCTAGCTGTGGTAACAGCTCCCAGTTTCTGTTCCTTACAATGATGCTCAATATCCACTCATAACCAAACCAGAGTCTTACAGCTCTCACAATCTTTAAATGAAGATGTGCAAGTCTGAATTGTGGTGAGCTTGGTGCTCTCCAAAGGCTATCTGCCCAGGGACAGGTGGTTGCAGGGTGGCTGAGGACATGTTCCAGTTAACTTGACATCCCACCAAGCTGCTTAATCATAAACTAATACTACTAAGCTGCCAAATGTGTGGTGTGCCCAAATACCCCCAGGAACACTGCTGTCTGCAGGCAGGAACACTGTCTGGATGACCAGCCCCAGGGTATTTCCCAAAGGATGGCACAGCCATCCTCTACATCTCTGCAGCCATGGCTTTGTTTGGACCTGAAAAATGCACTTGTACACTTTTGATTTATGCCACAAATGCTCCTTTTCAGAAATTCTCATTTCAAGACCCAGATGAGTATTTTCCCTTTACTTTTGCACAGTGCACACCCCTAAAAGCTATCATCTGCTTTGAAGGAAGCAAATGTCACAGATGTAGTTAGCCAGAGCAGATCTTATCATAGCAGTATTTAACCTTGCCTGGGCTTTCTGAACACCAGCACTCCCCATTTTTAGATTTCATGACTGTCATGAAGGAATATTTTACAGAGCTTTGAAGAAAGCAATCCATTCATACCTCCCACATTCCTGCAGCTTTGATCACACTAATCAGCACTCATTTGTGTATGCAGAAAGTCAAATTGGTATCTGAATTACTGGCTAGCAACAGAGATTAGGTACTATTTATGATGAAGCCAAATCATGCTTTTAGTATTGGGCATCCAGATCTATGGTAGCAAAGTTCCATTGCCAGTTTTGGATGGTTTAGGGGAGCTCTTAGGCCATGAAACTATAGATTATCTGACATGAATAAACTCAAACTAGAGTAAACTGCATTTGTGAGATTAATCAGCGTACAAAGATGAGTTTACACTACCAGAAAGCAGAATTTGAATGTGACATATTTGCTTTTCAGATGTTGCATTTCAGAATCTAAGAGCTTAAAAATGCAAGTGAATTACTGAATTACCACCGGTAAAGCAATCTATCATCCCATGTAGGAAGTCTACAGTTTAAGGCATAGCTACAAACAGAAGTCATGAGCTTGCTAGCATTTTAGACAAGTCCAAGAATTGGCTCAAGGTACAATACAGCCCATGTTTGTAGCAGCCATAAGTCAGCCTCTGTAGCATTTACAGCCAGTTTCTTACCCTCATGCAGTGCCAAGAAGTTGTAATGCATCCAATGACTTAGCTTAAAAGTTAGCTCAGCAAGTTCTTGCTCAAAGTCAGCTTCTGAAAATCTAGAAAATTCTTTCTGACTTGCTCTATGATACAGCCATAAACATGTCATATGAGATCACTCAGCCATTATTTTCACAGGACACATCCCACCCACAGTGTTTCAAAGAAAGTCCTCCACCTCCTTTCTTTGTATGTCTGGAGCAACTAATTGTGGTTAGTTGCTATAACACAAGACATTTATTGAGCATTTATCAAGCACAAAAACTAAGTAATTTGTCTTTGCCCCATTGTCTGTCTCTGATCTCTGGGCTAGTTTTGCATGTAAATATTTAAGTATTGTCTACAGATACAAACCCCCTCTTACTGCAGCAGATACTCATCTCTGGGCTTTCAGGTCCATGGGCTCCTGTTCCTGGTAAAGCTCAAAAATTTTACTGCCTGGCCTTACTGTACCCAGCACTGAATAGTACATGACCCACAGCTTATGGTACATGATGTGTTCTGTTTACTTCAGTTCTGTAGTCCTCCCAAACTATCTTGTATTTAGGTGTTATCACTGTTTTAATCTTCCCCTGACTATCCCACCAGATCCTGACCTTCACATTTTTCCCCTTACAAGGTTCCCACACAAATCAGGGAGTCCTAATAAGGCAGGATGATCAATGTTAGTTTTCCATCAGAACCACTTCTTAGCTTAGCATAAACTCCAGCACAAAAATCATGCTGTACTCAGGGTTGTTGCTGCTGCAAACTGATTATGGCAGTCCTGCATGGCTTGGGTCAAGTTCAAGCCAAGGCTTAAGGTCACCAACATTATATATGAACATAACAAAACATTTCAGCCAATTTCATCGCCACATCCACTGCACTTGAATAGATTTTTGTGAAAGCATAGGTTTGTGAGCAGTCATTGAAGGCTTCTGACATTTGAAGTATGGTATAAAAAGGGTCATCAATAAGAGAAAAAAATCTCAGGGTAAATCTATAGAAACAGGTAGTATTGTGCATGACCCAAGACGGTATCACTGTTACTGGGCTAGCATGTGGCTGCATATTTAGATCTGGAATGGCTCAGGAAAGAAAACTCTGTCAAAATGATTGCATTGACTGCAGAGTCCCAGAAGAGCACCGATATCAGCCTTGCCCACCCAGGACTGCTCTAGATTTGTCCCGGTGTTTTGTGGGGGAAGAGGTCTGTGCTTATTTTCTGGCAAAAAGGCAGGACAAGGCAGAGATGAAATGCGAAGCTTCTTTGCAGAAATAAATCAGTCAACTGGGGTCTAGCTAGAGGAGCAGCAGAGATGATTATGGATTATTTTATTAAAGTGCAAAGGGCTGACAAGTAAAAAACACTCAGGATGTCAAAGGACTGTCACAAACACACAGAATTTATACTGTAAATGGGGTATCTTGGGGTAATTAGTGTAGGAGTAATCTGGTGCCAGGCTTGCAAATTGTCTGCTGCTTTATAGGCTCAGTCACTTATAGCCTCTGCCAGACCTTGGCTTCATATATGCACTTTACAATGCATTGGAAGACATTATAGCACTATAGATTTGCCCGGCAGAGATAGACCTTAAGCTGTGATCCCAGCTCTGGCGAAATTGCATTTTGAGCCAAGCTGAAAAATCACAGCATGAAGAATATAGCACTTTGAAAATGGATTTATTGGTGGTGAGGAAATATGACTGCTTTAAAAGATTGGACTGAAAGAAGCATAGATGCATAGGACAGTTCTTAGTAGATGAGATCTTTCACTAGCCTGGTTTTCAAGTGTACCACTACTACAGGTCATGCTTTTATACTCCCTGGAAGCTTACGTCTAAATCTGCAAAGGCTTTAAAATCCAGACGAAAATTCAGTCAAATTCACAAAAAATCCATCAGTAAGTCAATATAATAGGCAAGTCTCTTGCAGCTTTTAGCTGTGCTATGATGACACTTCCCCTGGATATATGTGCGCTCTACAAAGCAGTCTCATGGCTGGGATGCAACAAGCTGTTCTGCTGATGCTGCACTGGTCCTGGTAGGGAAGAATTAATTCATTACTGCCTTGCCAGCCTTATAGAAACTGGGTCTTTTCAGGGAGATGAACTGCAGAGCAGGCTTTGTCTAAAAAAGGGCTTTTACAAGTGGTGCATGCACTGATTCCTGCAGGATAGCAGGATTTGCCTACAACTACCTGCATTTTTGGGTGAATACTGTGAATCAAGGAACAGTCATTTTGAAGATCATTAACTTTGCAGAGCTGAAGACAGAACTACACCCTGGTCCTGTTTAACAGGGAAGGGGGGGCTTGCCATTGCCTCCACCAGAACACAGCTCCAATCCTCAGCCTTCAATGTCTTTGATACTTCACTACCTGCCTTGAGCATACTTTGGAAGCACGATGATTAAGTGATACTCTTATCTGTGGTGCAAACTGATGAAGGGAAGGCATCTAAGGATCTTAGTCCTATTGATGTGAACACCTAAATTCTTCAGACAGCTTTAAAAAGAAGCTGAAGCCTAAATACCTAGTTATTCTGTCCTGAAGTACAGGCTGAAGTCACAAGGGGATTCATTCCCTTCCTTGTGGTCTTTCTGCTAAACCACACGGCCTCCCAGTTAATTAATTCTATTGATTTGTTTGTTTTTATCGGCCTTTCCACACTCAGCAGTTATTTAGGACTTACATGGGTAATGCATTTTCCAGTTAAATTGATCCTACTTTTTATATCCTTTCATGCACTTATTTGAAATTTCCCTGCCAAGTGTTTTAATATTTTCAAGTTGAATGTTGAATTATATTATTTAAAATACCCTCTAAGAAGTGAAAATCTGCATAGCAGAGTAACTAATAAAATGTGCTCTTTAAACCTGATTAATGACCAGCAAGGGTAAAGCACTTCCCTCCAGCAAAATAAACAAAACAGCCCAGCCCATTACATCTAGTGGTACCTGCTGAGATTGAGTTCAATCTGCTTCCACAGGGCCCTAATAAAACCCTTATCTGCCTGCCTTCTTCTCTGAAGCTACTCAGTTTGGTATCTAAGCAATTTAGGTCAATGAATTTATATTTTGAGTGGTATGTCGTGGTGGCTGTTCCAGGAAACACGGTACCTTGCCAACATGGAGCCAAGTCCCTCCTAATGGCCAGGCTGAAAGCAAGTAGCTTTGTGCTCAGCAGTGACATTGGCCTGGAGTTGAATCATTATGTGCTTGAAGTAATGAATTCTTTCTCTGTTAGCAATAATTTACTCCTGACAGCAGCCATTGCAAGAATTGTCTGTGCATATTTAATAGGGGAGTATTCAAGGGCCTTGAAGTATCTTGGTGTAACTTAGTGTGGATGATTTGGTTTGGAGCTTCTGGTGGGTTTCAGTAGCTTAGCTACAGCTATTGCTGGCAGGTACATTATAAACCTTGGGGGAGAGGGAAATCAAATGGGAGATGACAGCTCAGTCTCATATTTACACTAACAGCAAAATGATGATCTTAAGGTGTTATCATGCATCAGGGAGAGGCCTTCCTACAACTAGTGTTTATTCGTGCATGTTAGGGTGGATACAGATGTATTCAGGTGGCACTGAGCAAGGGTTGAACTCCATGTAGAAGTCACTTGACTAAGTTAACCAGAAAACTCCTTTTGCTTTAGGCCCAAAGTATCCCTTCTCACAGAATATGACTTTTCTTTAGTCAGTCTTCATGCCCCATAGGCTGGAGATTGCCCATCTGTTCAGCAGCTAACCAGCCCCCACCAGCCCTGTCTATAGACAGACACATTAAGGTCTGGATGGAACTAAACAGTTTTGGAAGTAACTGAGAAGCTGCCATTCACAAGGGTTTTTAGAGGCAGACCCTGCTGTCATTCAGTGATGCTCCTCTGTAGACAGTAAGATGGGAAATAACTTACCAGAGGTAGTTTGAAGTCTAACCATTTGAAACACCTGCTGCTGAGTGGGAGGGAGTCTTCCAGGGCAACTGATGTGCCCTTGTTTTGTTTATTAATTCACCCTCTAGTTTCCTGGTCCTCTGCTATTTTTTAAATCCAGGGATCCTGAAACATGTCAGGCCCATGTTAACTCCTAGCCTTTGACCCCTGGATTATGATGTCCAACTTGAAATGGCACGAGGTTTTAGAATGACATTAGCTCAGTGAATATAACAACAACTTCTGCTTAGAAGTGGTAACCTCTTCACTTAGAGAGCACAGTCCAGCCCATATACAGACATAATAGCATAGTTCCCTGGCTGCACCTTGTACAGAGCTAATTCAGGAGAAGAATATTCAAGATGACAAGATGGACAGAATGTCAGAGTATTGCAGTCTACAACACCTCCTTTCTCTAACAGCACTGACATCTGTCTCCAAGAAAGGAGCATTGGAAGAAGCTTATCCCCAGACTGTACATATCAGCGTGCATAAATAAATCCCATGAATGCAAGCTTTGTCAATCTTCTTGACAAAGATCACAGCCTTTAGATAAGGAGTCCAGCCAAAAGCACATTTCTATTTCTTTCTTCATCATTAAATTTGATAGCTCAGTGATAGGCAGCTATTCAATAAGATTAAGGCTTCCAGCGTAAAAACCCTCACACAATGACCAAACTTTCCTGCCCCTGTTTCTTCATATAAACATTTTTTACTTCAGTTTGTGGTAAGTGAACAGCAGTGATGCACCAAAGTGTGATCTCCCATGGAGAAAAATCTCTAGCCCATTTACAATGAAATCTATTATCTCAAGTTGTTCAGGCTTAGGAAAGATACTTGCCAGGAGGACCTGTGAACACAAAGCAGTTATTCATGATAGTTTATCAGCTGGGATATCTTTTAAACCTAAATGAGTTTCCAGAGATTTTCAGGACTAGATCTCCCTGGGTCTTATGCAGAATGTGGGACTGGATGTAACTGCTCTCAATCTGGCCAGGACTCAGACTAAGCCTGACATTTTGATGAGCTTCCTAAGCAGTAGACAATTGACAAGTCTTCGAAAAACATATACTGGCCAGGGATAAGAAATCCATTCAAACTTCAGATAACTACCTCAATCAATGGGTCTGAGTCACTGACACATCAAATATTTATTTATAAATGCAGAGTAAGTAGGATCAAGGGCACCTTGCTACCAAGTTATTAACAGCAACAACTGTGAAGCAGTGTAGATACACATAGTGTAGGGACTCATTTGTCTAATTTTAGACATCTGCAAAGTTGACTGGGGAGGGCAGACACATCTGGCCTGCTTTGGAGGTCTGTGTTTGATTAAACTGAACTGTTCCACAAGAGAGTTTTCTCCAGTGATAGCTATAAGGAAGCCCAATATTAGATCTAATGAACTGTCATACCAGATGAATCCACCTCTGCAAATTAAAAGCTCCCTCCAGAAGGATCTTCTAGTACACAGCTGAGTATTTTTAGTCTGATCTATGATGTGCAGCAGCAGGTACACTCCTGTTAGTGATTCTTTCTGAAACATACGTTTTTCTAAGGCAAAGGCAACTCCCTTGCAGTACAGTCAGTTATAGGTCACCTCCTCACCCACTTCAGGGACATTTAACTGACTACTTCATCTTAAAACGGCCTCTGCTTCAGCCAGAGCAGTCAGTGCAATACAACTGTGCAGTGGCAGCCACAGAGCTGGATGAAAGAGGATGGTCAAACTTCATTGCAAATTCCCTAAGGCCTGATGGTGCCCATGTCAGGAACCATCATGCTGCATATATCCTGGAAGGGCCAAATGCATTAGAGACCTCACCTAGAGTCCCAACCACAGGGAAGTCAGCTATTTAGTGCAAGCAAATTTATCCCATTGTCATGTCTTCCAAATACACTACCTCCAAACTGTACTGGAGCATCAGTCAGTGCAAGCAGACCTCTTTGGAATCACATTCCCTCTTGTAAAGAGCTTTCTTATCTGAAGCCTCAATGAGCATAACTAGTAAATAGAGTTGCTTGCTCTGCAGATCTAGAACTTAGTTTCTCCTCAAATTTTAGCACGTCTTTCACTGCATTATTTGAAGTGCTAGTGGAATTTTCCTGTGCTAGATGTACTGTTACCAACCAAAGATACCGCAAAAGATGGGACACTCCATGGAGAAATTCACAGCCTGAGGAAGGATGGTAGGCACTCACTTATAGAGCAGTAGAGCACAGCCCTCATCTACTGATTAACTCGAAATCAGAAGTCAGAACTGCCCATTTCATCAAAGTTATCTTTATACAGATAATTAATAATTCATTACAGAAAAAAAAAACAAAAAACAGTCTTTTCTGCACCTCAGTCATCTAAGGGGTAGGTGCAGACACAAGATCTGTGAGAAATATAGCATATAAGTATGGAGTAGAAGAAAGAATTAATCTTTAGCAGTATTTGCATTATGACTCCAGACTGCTGTTGTACATTACATTTAATATATTCCAAATGAGGTACTGCTGTGCCCATGCCTGAGATAAAAAAAGCAGGGAGGAAGAACAGCCAGTGGTGGATCTGGCATAGTCCTGGCTTGCTCTAGCCTTCTAACATCTTGTTTGCAGTATGCAACAGATGACATATTTCAAAGACGTGCTGGTTTCTGAATACATTCAAGCCTACATCCGAGAGCACCAAGCTAGCTGCGAGCAGTCACTGCTACTTATATTGTGACATTAAGTCAAAGCATTACTTCCTTAGTTCACCAATATCACTGAGCACTTCCAGTCAATTTAACTTACTTAGAACTCCTGAGATGAGTGGTTTGCCTGCTGTTGATTACGTGTACAATTACAAGTGACCAGCCCCAAAACTGGGGCTCAGTCAGACCTAGTTTACTTCTGCAGAGTCCTTTCAAATAGGTCCTAGAATGACTCATGGAAAGCAGAAAAGCCTGTTTTAATAACCAAGCTAATAACCCAATAACCAGGAGACCCATCCATTTCAGTGCTGTGACCTAGTTGCCATGTTCTGACACATCCACCTCCTCACATGTCTGGAGTTACAAGGCAGCAGCAAGCTTATACAAATACACAAGTGTCATCTTCAGAGCTAAAATCTGGGCTAGACCTAGGCCCACTGGAAGATATTAAAGAGCAATTAGAATATAAAAAAAGGTTAGAAAGGCTTGTTCTTACCACACTTTGCAGGTGAGTCACTCAGAGGACAAAGTCATTAGGACAGTTGGGCTGCCTGCAGAACCATTTCAATAGACCATATTTTATCTCAAATCCCTAGTTCGAGCAACCATTGTTTTTTAACAATATTGAGGAGTGCACCTCAGATAAACCACCAGAGATCAACACAACTATCTCTAGAAGATAACACCGAACATGACCTGGATTACATCATGCTTACTTTGCACTAAGTAGCAGAGCAAAGAGAACAGTGTGTGCAGAGTGGCCAGCACCGCTCTTAATGCAAGCGGCAGGGAGCCAACCACTAACGCTGCCAACACAGCACCACCTGCGTATGAGTCTGCTGGTTAAACAGGTCCCATTTCTTACTACTGGCTTTTTCATATTGAGTTGCACTTTGTCTGGAAAGAGCTGTTTGGTGCCCTTTTAGTGTCCTGAGACACCCTTCTTACTAAATGTTCAGCCCATTCACACGTCCTGGAAGGCACCATGCAACTAAAATGGCATAAACACTGAGCGTGTTGAGAGGCCCACTCCTTGGGAAATCAGATGCAAAAGTCCCTTCTGCCTTTATTAGATTAGATCTTCTGAAGAAGATCTCAGTACCTCTCACTGGAGCTAAATTGCTAATTGAGCAAGAGAAGTTTCCTTTCCTTGCAGTACTTTGGACAATTTTTCCACCTTATTCTTTGGCAGCTTTTGCCAGAGCCCTGCACTTTAAGCTTCTCTGCACATCTCCATGCTCCTGAAATGTTGTTCAAGTTGATGCTTATTAATATTCCTTATTAAAGACTTTTAGAATAAAATATTTCCTAATTAGTAATGTTGGAGTGCCTTTTCCATTATTCATTAGAAATAAGAAATGGGTTAGTCCTTTGCAGCATCTTCCAGAGAGCAGTTATTGAGGTTACTCTGATACAGTTCAAGTGTCTCCAGCTGCAGCAGTAAATTTCCACTCAGATTCTGTCATTCCTCTTCCTTGGAGATCATGTTCTCTGGCTGCTAATCTTTCCTGCACATTCCCACTTGTCTACTGCCTTCTGAATGCACAGGCACAGCACATTCTTCCAGATGCACATACAGAAAACAAAGCACAAGTCCTTTCACACGTACAACATACTAATGCACACTCATACACAAATATTTTCACACTAGTGCACGGTCTGTCATGTATTTGCACTTTCTCTTTGGAAGCAATTTGAAGGGAGACACAGTAAATACCATTTTGTGCATGTAGCAAGAAACATCCCTACACTCGATGTTTAACATATCTAAAGACACTATTGCTTTGGAAATCTTTTCTCAGGTAACAGGTGTTTTGTCATGGGACAAGACATTAGAAAAGAATTAAGGATGGTAACAAGAAACACCAGACTTCAACAGGCAAAAATAGTCTTTAGGCTAATTCCCCAAATTCCCATCCCTTAATTTCTAATTAGGCAATTACCCAATTCCCATTCCATAGCTGAAGAGGACAGAACTATCATTCTCCATTGTGCTAAAAATACTAATTGATCCGAGAAGTATTCAATGTTCACATGCAGAGAGTACAGTGGTGGGGAAAGATGTTTTTCTCTCAGCTTAAGTATGCAGACAATTTAGGTGAAGAGAGGCAACAGAAGAGATGGGGAGAGGATTAGCAATCTAGGAAAATACCTTTCCTAGCAGAGGTGAATAAATTGGTTTTGATATATTCAGTCTGATATTTCTAACCTATCGGTGGAAACAATCCACAGGAATAAGAAATACCTGCGGTGCCCATGAGCACAGTTACGCTATCTGCCTATTAAGTCAAACGTGATTCAAGGTAAGATTTTGACTCATAGAAAAGAAGCACTGAGGGGGAAAAGGTATTTAAAAGACATTGTAGGTTTTTGCCTCAAATACATGGGAATCTTGTGCCATTTTCCATTTTATCCATTGCATCACAGTGCAAACCTGCCCCGAGCTAGGATCTTGTGGCACTCAAGCAACATGTACGTGAAGGACCTTAGGAGCCTTTCAAACTCATTCTTTTTACCAGAGAAACAGCCTTTTCAAAAATATTGAACATTAGCAAACCTCTGGAAGATGTAATGACAAGAAGAGTTTCCTTCTTTACCCCTAAATCGCAGCAAGTGAAGTGTATGCTCCGATCTTCCCAACCACTACAGCAGCCTCCCAGTGCCTCCTTTTCACTAAGGGAGGCAGGTTTCCAGTTTGGTGGTGAGCCCTTGGACTCCTAAGGTCTTGCCTGAAATCCATCTGGGTCAACTGAACTGATCAGGAATTCATGAAGTGGTTTTCCCCCACCTTGGAAAGCAATAGTTTCTTAAAATGAAAGCAGATGTCCAAATTGCACCTATTTCTGATAGCTCCTTTTGCTAGGAATGCAAGGAGTTTGTGGTTTAATACTTGGCATCTAGGGACATTCACTCTTCACCTATAAGGAGCTTGGACACTTGACATTGGCTGCTTTGGTACCCAATGCAGGTGCCAAAAATAGCCTGGAGTCAACTGCTTGAAGTTCTTCAGCATTTCCCTGGAGCAAAGGGCCCAGTCAGCCACTAGTATCTTCTGTTTGTCATGCAAGTATCAAAGAACTTCTCCCCTTAGGCATCCTCATTTCCCACAAACACTTAATTTTCCATGTTGTTGTGGAAGTAGGGCAGTTTCTTGACCTTGCCTCAACACTTGGGGCAATTTACAAAGCTACACAGTCAAAAAGCTTCTTTTGCAGTCCTCAGTTACTCCTTGATTGAGAAAAACTCATTGAAATCCATATATGTTTTGACTGAGCAAGAACAAAGGAGTGCAGAATACATTTAAAAGAAATTAAATTTTTTTCTCTGCCACAGGCTAAAAAAAATCCCCCTTCCCTTGAGCTTTGAGTTTGATTTGTATTTCAATAAAAATAAATCAAAGTGGACAGATTAGTGTGTTTTGAAATGCAAATGCTTTGAAAACATTAAAGGACAAATAACAAGGTGGCATGTTCTCAGTTTATTTTTGGTTATTATTTTTATTTACCCTTTGTTCTTAAATGATCATGTGTATCCTACGTGCCTGATGGAAAAATTTTGCTCTATGCAGTAAATCAGCTGTAAGAAACAGCAAGAGTTTATTCTGCAATATTTTCTTACTACTGAACAATGCAAAGCAGCTATTTGAAATAGCTATGCAATTTAAATCTTGATCCCAAGGCACACCCTAAGGCCTCAGAAACCTACTGGGTTGTTTTGGCTAGACTTGAATACAAGTAAATAGCAGTAAACTGTTTTACAAGTGATACTTGGACACTGGGCTTTAAGGGCTTGTTTCTGATCCCACTTAAACAAATAAAAGACAAGAGAAGCACCTGGATGAGGGGTGGAATTACCTCAGTGCAGGAAGAAAAAGCAAGACTTGAACCAGATCCAGACGTGATTTTAAGAGGCATGGTGCCTGTTCATAATTAATAAGGCAGCATTGTGGTTCCAATTAATGGACAATGAATAGATAGTACAGAAAATTCTTGCAGAGACTGCTTAGGACACACTGACTAAGCTTGGCAGAAGTACAGGAGAACAGGTATGACATTCATTAATTTCTTCATGAAGAAGTTTTACATAGAAACATTTCATATTTTAGTTACATTTGTCTGAGGAAGCTGCAGCCCTGAATACTCCTCTTATGCTGCTACCAGAAGCCTAACACCCAAATAGAGATCTCCTCACATAGGGCATCCAATGCGAGAGCTGTCAGCTCTACCTTGACGCCAGCCTCCAACCCACAGCAGATCACAGGCAACCACTGCAAAGGTCTCAAAACACACATGAAGCAAATCCTCAACATATTCTATTTGACCACAACTGAGTCAAGCATGATGGGGGATTTTTAATGTGGAAAACTGAGCAAACAAAACCTCTAAGCTGTTTGCTTTTATTTCTTCAAATAGCTGTTTTAAAGGACTGAAGAAACCTTTCTCTTTGCAATGGATCATAAGATCTTATGAAAGCCAAGCAAAGAGAAGGAAGAGAGCCAAAAAGGCTTTCGGTGTGTAAGTGCTGAGGAAAAAAAAGATCTTTCTAAATTCCTTAGACCACTGTATTCCTCCCAAGATAATTTCACATCAGTATTAGACGGAGAGGTTTAAGCCAAAGTACAGCTCCAGCTTCAAATTTTTCCAAGCCTCAAAGGTATTTAGAGCCTGGCTTTGGAATCCAGTCTCACTTGGAAGATGGATATTTCACAAATTACAGACTCAGATTAAGTGTTAAATTCAGCTTGAGGCAGTCTAGCAAGAAACATGTCTCTGGTATCATCTGCAGGTACTCCAAGGAAGCTGATAGACTTCAATGAGCTGTTCTAAGAGACTTAATTTATTTCACAGAATATTTTAAATCCTTCAGAGAACAGCAATCCTTTGTGTAGAGAATACAGTACTTAATTCAGGTCTAAGAAGGAAGGAGAAACAACAGGAAAATGACCTTGTGGTCACCAATTTCTCAAATGTGGGATATTCTGTCCTGGGAAATGGTGTAAATTCCAAGAATAGGATATGCCTTACTGTGTTGATGTAAAGAGGCATATTAAATCTCCCTGTGAAGAGTGCCTGGGGCAGGTAAAACACCCTTACTTCTACCACTATTTACAGTTGCCAGGGAAGCACAGAAAAAAATATACTTCAGTGGGAGATATCAAGAAGGAATTTGGCCCAGTAAGTGCCATTTACACACTCACTAACTTGATTTGCAAAGGTAAAGGCCAGTCACCAGGCTCAAGTTGTATGGTCATTGTCACTGCAGCCTCCTTTCACAAAGCAGAAGAGCAGTGGGAGGCATTTCCAGTAGACCAGTCTGCCTTCCAGGAGTTACCTTCTGTGAGATCAAGCTACTCACTCCTATAAGGACTCGGTACCATCTTCAAACCTATGGACAACTTCAGTATGATGGGAAATAGCCCATTTGCATACTCGGAATTTAGGTAGTTCTTAAATGATCTTTTAAAACCCTATTTTCATACTCAGAATATGTAATATCAGCACATCTGAAGCTTTCTATGCAGTACCATTTTTTTTCTAACAAATGAAATTTATGTAGAAGTTGAGGACATTAAATTTGTCATTCCATCTATACAGTATTTCTCAGACATCTTAAGTGACATGAAAGGGTCAGAAGACCACTGTTTCCATATCCTAGCTCCAGGTAACCTTAAAGGAGGCTGCCTTGCAATGCACAGTGCTCACCAGCTGGATGCTCAGATGTGCCCACACTCAACCCTGTGTAAATTGATGTCCACTAAGTACTTGAGTACCCACAGAGGTCCAGGTCCTTACTTATCAGCTAGACAGACTGGAATTTGTAGGTGCCAAGACCCTTGCTTCCAAGTAATCACAGGAACGCCACTGAAATAAAGGTGCTGTTCAAAAGCTGAAAATCATTAAATTCACATCTATAAATGCTCACCTTACTAAGGACATGCCACATCCCAAAGTGGTATTGAATACTACATTAGTTAAAATTCAGGAATATGCTGTTTACTACACTTTCTATGAGACACTGTCACCTTGTATTTAGACACAGAATTTAGAAATGCAGCTGTGAAGATTAAAAGCAACTTAAAGGCCAAGTCAGGACTTCACTCTGTACAACATCACATTGAGAAGCCAGCCCCCACCAGTACTCCCAGCTCTTACAGCACTTGGCTCAGCACCAGAGCAAGGCCCTTAAACTTCACCTGCAAGATGCACCAAAGAATCATTTTTAACATGGAAAGCACATTTTAAAAGCTTTCCTGGAAAATTATGGACTTCATTCTCTTATTTTCTTTTACATATCTTTAAGTGGTGTTTAACAGCTGTGCAAGGCTGGGTACAATCCATCTATCAAGAGCAACATACTGACATTGAACTGCAGCCCTCAAGAATTAAATGTGTGCGTCATGACAGCTTGCACTGGAGAATGAGAATGAGCTGGAATTAGAGGAGTCTCTATCCTCTGCAACTGGAGCATAACAAGGACTGTGTAGCACTGAAGTACAATTGCATTTTATAATCTCTTTTCACAGATGTAAATACCAGACTAGCATGAAAATTGGCCAGTAGTTTAATATACCAACAAGGCTGAGATGATGAATATGTTTTCTAATGTTAATGTTTAATCCATTACCTTTTAGGATAATGCAGCATCACAAAAAGCAGCAGTTACTACAGTACATAAGATACCTTCTATACACTAAAACTTTTGGGAGACAGACCCAGTAGCTTTTCCTTTCCAAACGCATTTTCTCTTTATGAATTCAGCAGGGAGTATCACTTGCCCAGTTTCAGCAAAACTGCAGCCAGATGTCAGCTTTGATCTCATCACCACATAACGAGGACAGATAAAGGACAAATAGGTTACACTGCACTTCAGCAATAGGAAGAAGTAACTTCACTATTCCTTGCAGCACCATCTGGGTTTGGCAAAGTTAGTTCTCATCCGTGTCAAGAGCTCATTCAAGGAAATAATTTTGTTTTCCAAATGCTATTCCTTCCTGTTTCTTCTGGATATGTAATACCTGATCCCTTGACCCACTCCTTCTGTCCTCATTATTCATACATTAAACATCTTAAAACAAAAAATATGGCAGAAACTGGCTAGAATTAGTGCAAGACATTTGTAGCACATTTTAAAATATGTAAAGTAACATGCTGTGATGCATTTCTCAAGACTGAAATGAAAGGAGGGGACCACAATGTTCTTTCCAGAGCTACAGGCCAGGAAAGCCAGGATGCTGCATTTCAGATCTGTTTTCTGATGGATGGCAGACACCTGCAGACCTCAGCCTCCCTCCCACAGAAGGAGCCAGCCACATGCTACCTCCTAATACCACAAAACCAGAAGCTGCCCAGCAGCACTTGCAAATCAAACACTACAGAAACATAAAGTATGACTGCCTCACCAGACATAGCCCAAGCTCTAAAGCAAACAGGTCACAACCACTCTGTCCACCCACTTCTCATTTCCCTTCACCAAGAGGCTAGTGGGTCCCCAATTCCATTTTTAGATGCACACTTCCTTTCAGAGTCTTCAAAATCCAAAGGGTTTCAACCACCCCTAATCTCCTCACCCAGATGGCCCCAGCAGTACCTTTCTCTTGATAGTTGCCTCCATGCAGCTCAGCAGTCTTTGTAGGGCAGCAACCCATCACCCCACGGCAGCTCAGACCTTCATCAACCACCCTGGCCCACCTTGCTTGTTTATATACTGGCTGCAGGGCGGGGCTGGAGGGCAGGTAGCTCCCTTAAAGGGCCTGTTACACAGTGGAAGACCTTCAGCAGGGTCATGGGTCCTTGCAACCAGATCCTTCCAAAAATGTTTTGCTAATGGCAGAAAAACATTATTTTGTTTTCTAAAAATGTATTTTAAGAAAATTATGTGAAAATTGGTTGCATTTTCCATTCACATAATTTTTTAATGGGGGGGGGGATTGTGTTCTAAAAATATCATTCTTGGTCATAGCAAGATCTTATTTCTGAATCACCTGACCAAGTGCTATAGATTGTATTTTTTTTATTTTCACTTTCATATCTCTATTTTTTTTGTTTCAAAACATGCAACACACTGATGTCTAGTTGATATGTTATATCATGTCAGATAAATGTTCTATGATCTCATACTAAGCACATAGTAGGCATGACAGGTTTTAATATAATTTTTCATCAAATTTAATGTAAAAATTTAAGGACAGCTGCTAATTAGCAGAGATCTAAACCACCTTATCTTTTAGATCAAAGTGTCCCCTGTTTGAGTTCATAATGAAATAGCCTAACACTTTGAAGAAGAAAAGAAGTATATTAATTAGAGAAAAAAAAAAGTTGTGTCTGTGGATTAGCCTGCTATCTTTCTTTTAGCACAATTCTATGGACTTTTAATTTCACTGGAGATGCTGACATATCCAAATTTCCAGGAAACAGCTTTCAAAGTTTCAAGTTGCTCTCATAACTTGTTGTAACTTACTCCATTTGTGGTTGCTCTGCCCTTATTGATTCCATCCAGACGTCAAAGGACTTCATCTGCAAATGCCAGTGACAATCATGTTTCCTGCACTGTCATTTCTGCCAAGTACCCAACAGCTTTATTGAACCGTCTTCATGTCACTGCATAAAGACTTAAAATATGAGAGCGTCAGAGACGTTCTCTGCCATGTTACGTCTCATTGCATCAGTTAAAATAAACGGAGAGATGACAGGAAGAAGGCAAATCGAAAGTTACACTCCTCTGAATGGATCACATATCTAGGGCGCTTGGCAAGGCACAAAGATCATGTTTGTGGTTCCTGGAAATCTGTGGGAGTCCCACTGCTGAGAACCCGACCCAACGCATTTTATGTTGTTGGAGACATATGTTTCCTTTCTCCTCCTGTGAGTTGATGGCCCGGGGTGGCTTTGCGTCTTTTCGCTCCTTCACTTCCTGTCACAAGGAACATCTACAATAGCTTAGAAAGTGTACCCTGCTATGCTGTAGGCGTGTGTGAGAACACCAAAACCCAATGGGAAATCACAAATCTTAGCAGGGTGAGGGAATAAAGGTCTTATATTTTAAATGCATTCATTGAGGATGTCAATCCATGCACAGAGGTGCCAGATCTGAAACTGATTCTCACAGTGCTGTGAGGTCTCACCTTAAGATGCAAGAGTTTGGCAAGATGAGGTGATATAAAGCAGCTCAGGACTTTAGGTAAATGGACAGCATTGTGTTAGATATTTCACCCAGAAATAGTTCCATGGTATTTGAGATGGCTGCATTGTATAGGGCAGGAAAGTTATGATGAGAAAGTGTGCTTGCCTCTGTAGTCATAGGAGGGTTTTTTAGCTCTGAAGCTATGTTTGATCTCACTTCTGCTGATGTTAACTGCTTTTATAGGTCATTTCATTATTGCCTCATTGTAGAAGATTGGACTGATTAATATGCAGCAGCTAAAATCCTTTGCATTTTAAAATGCTAATTTTTAGGTGTCCATATGGCAGTAAAATCAGGCTTTGAGCCATCCATCCATATCTTTATATGTCTGTCTATATAAAAAATAATTTTGTGGTCTAGTGAGTAGGGCACTGAACTGGGAGTTGAAACTGGGTCTGTTCCTGTATCTGCCATTGACTTTGGGAACAGGAACATGAACACATTATTATGGGGTACACATAGATGTGAATTTCTCATATGCCATCTACTCTTGAGTAATGGCCCCCCAAATAAATTTCTATCCTACAGAAAAGTAATTCAACCCTTTAATGAAAGTAGGGGCTGCTGCTTGGTGTACATTAAGAGGTACCACAGCTGACCATTGACTGAGTTACAGCTCTGGGCTGGTGGTTGCACTGGAGTCTCATATCCTCAGGTGAAGTTTTTAATGTGGCTCCTGCATTTCTCTGCTTTTTGGAAAAGCTGTGTTGGGTCTCTTTGCATCCCTTCTCTTTCTATCTCTTTTATTTCTACTGCTAAACCTTTTGCCAGGCTAAAATCTCTCACTGCATGTAAGCTTAGGGAGTGAGGGAAAGGAAACAGGTTAGGGAGGATGCAGCTTTTCCAGGGATCCTGAGTGCAGCCAGGTATAAATAACAAAACCAGTGAATGTCATCTCTGACATTTAGAACAAGGATATTTCCTTGTAATGGAGTACAGAAATTTACAGCATCTTCAGGTACCATAAAGTGCTGCTGTTGGACCCACATATACAAATGCAGATGCAGAATCTTTATTGCTTTTTGTCAGCTCTTATTCTTGAATTTTTGCTCCTCAATGTTCTCTTTCTTGTGATATTTTCCCTGTTGGATTTTAAATTTGTTTTCAAACAGATAAATGAGGATGTGCTTTCTTTAGCTGAATACTTTGGATGACACTGGGACTACTCTACCTATTGAGATTGAACAGCACGTTCCGGCTGAGATGCTGAAGATGGTTCCTGTTGGGATAGCTTAATTGCATTTCTGCTAATTATCTTTCTATCTAAGTCTTATTCATTTTGCTTTAGCAAAGTCGCTCTAAGTCAAAACCTGCTAAATTAGTATTTCTAAATTCTGCCTTTCATCTCTGCTCCTTCTACTTATTCAGCCTCAGGTTGGAAGATATAGAAGATCTAAGTCTGCAGCTCTTCTCAGAAAAAGCCAATGAATCATGGGCCACTTGTGCAAGTTTGTGTTCAAAGAATATCACCAAAGCTGTCCTCTGCTGCCAAGGTGAAATGGACCCTTGTGTTCCACTACTTGCAGAAAGGTTTCCTAGAAAATGGTGAACTTGTAATATTCCACCCCGAATCAGCAACCTCTAAATTACTTTTCCTGCTGTAGGGAACATTTTGCCATGGGCAGACAACATGGGCTATGTAGCCTGCAAAAAGCTATTTTTGCATCACTGACATCTCTGAAAGTAGTTTGAGGCTGGTCAGTGATTAAAGATCGGTCAACATGTACCAGCTAAATGAGTAGTTGTTTTTTTCTCATCTGAAGTACTCTTCTAAACTGAAGCCCTGTTCAACAGAAAAGGCTTCTATTCCCAGGAAAACAAATTAATACGAATTTTCATCTTCTCATTACTTAAGTCTTTTTTCCCCAAAACAAAAACACTAGCTGCAACTGCTGCAGCCAGGAAATGACATGAATAATTCATTCTAATTTCACACAATTTAAGCTACTTTACTAGCTTCTAATTAACATGTGTAGATTATTTAGGGACAAGAAAATTGCTTTTAAATGCAGGTAAGAGTAAGCTGACTGTCCCAATGTATTATGTGGTTTGATGCCTTCTCAGTACCCAGCTGTGCTGATGAATTTCCCAGGGTGATAGCAGCTGAAGACAAAAGATTATTTTTTCAAGAGTGGCCTAATGACATCACTGCAGATACCCTGACATGTCTAGGCTTCCACTCAGATTGGAATTTTTTTAGTATAGTATTTAACTGCTGTTTCCCCAGCCTGCTATGGCAGCAGAGACATTACCAGCTACATAGGCTAACACTTTCTTTGTCATTCCCATGTTGCTTTAGAGTTGGAAATTGATTTCATGTTCTCCTCTTTTGTCACCAGGAGGGGAACATCAGGAGAACAAATCGAAGCAAGCTTTGCAGGACACGGGGTCTGTAAACAGGCAGTACAACATGCCTTGATAGTTCAACCCTCTCATTTCTGTGTGCTCAAGAATTTTTTTTCTCTTTGAGTGTCCAGAACAGTCTATCTAAGAGTCACGAGTCAGTTCATCAGAAAAAAATGCTGCCTTCTCAGGCAACCTGTGGCATCTACAATGTCTGTCATGATGATATAGTGAGGACCTGACTACCAGAAGGTCTTAAATCCCTTTTTTCAAGATCTTGTAGACAACCTGAGACTCCTTTTGGCTGGGTGTTCCCTTGAGACCATTAATCAGGAATTACTTGAAATGAAATTATATGTACCTCAACCTGCCTTTCTCTTCCCATCTTTGAGGCTGGCTGGGAAATATGACCATGTTTCCAGCTTCTGTTTACCCTAAAAGCAGCTGTTTGGACTTGGAGATCAAACTGGAATTCCTGCTGCACTGAGCCAGAAACCCAGTGTCCTCTGAGAACAGGCAGCTGCTGAAAGCAGTGACACCAAAGCAGAGCTCAATGCTGCATTCTACTAACAGGACAGTTGCAGTTTCACTTCAGTTTACAAATGCAACGCAAGCACCTAAACATCCTAGTGAGAATTATCAGTACCCTCAAACAATGCCATTCTTGGGGATTACAGGCAGATTACACTTGGATTTTACACTCCTATATAGCATTCATTGAGGTGTGTGTACCCCTGTCTTCCAGTGGTTCTTCTTGTCCTGTGTATGTGATTATAGTGCTTGCACAGTGGCTGGGCCACAGGTACAGCAGGGTCATAATACTGCAGTATTTGTAATGCCTTCTGTCTAAAAATCTGGGCAATTTTGGCTGTTTTCTGCCTTTCCACATAGAATGGAACGTGTCCGTCCTCCTGTGGAGGTTTGTAATAGAAACCTGCATGCAAGCCCTTTGTCAAGACTCCTTTTGTAGACTGCAGAAAGACCTCAACCGCCCAGAGCACTCCCTGTCTCATCCTATGGCAGTTGTTGAAAACAGGTAAATCACAAACTGGGGGCACTTATTTCTTCCCTGTGGAGAAAGTGATCTTGAATAGGTAGCACAGAAAGGGACATCTGCACCAGAGCTGAGAAGACTCTGGGTCCCTATGGTTGGCGCCTCTCCGCTGTGAGCAGTTCTGTATATACACAGGATCATTAGAATGCTTAAGGCTCCTGGGGCTTCCATGAAAGAAACAATAAAATGAAAGTCCAAAGCAATACGGCCACTTTATCATATAAACTAGAATGAGATTAGTACAGAGAACTGGCCTGAGTGTTGGCCAGGGTGAATACTGAACTCACCTTCAGCTCAGTAAATGGAATAATTATACCTAAATTGCATCTCATAATTAAAAAGATACAATAAATGAATCAGATCTTATCTTCAAATAAAGTTAATCTGAGTGCCAGGGGTTGATAATTGCTAAAGGAAACAGTGGTTATCAGATTAATGGCAAATGCATTTTCAAGCTGATTAGTTAAAAAAATAAGAAAAGGGAAAAAGAAACAGGATGTTATTTATACAGAACAATTTGAACATTTCCATGCCAGTAAATAAGAGGTAGTATAATAAAATTCTCATTAAGCTGCTGAAGCCTATTTGGGTTTGTTTTCTTTTTAAGGAAATGTTTTAACTCTGCAAATAAGCAGAGACAAAATGGGTTCACGCAAGGTTTTAATTGCCTGTTAATGCTTTGCCAAGTCCAAATGCTTCTGAAAAGTTCCTACTTGTCACATGCCCTTTATCTGGCTGATCCTTGTGGGTAGATCAGAGAGGCATGCTGGTGTGTGTTTTGGCAAGCATTACCCTGATAAAAACCATTATTTTATTTCAGTTTTGGATCACTGAGAGGAGACTCTCCTGAATTCATTTCAGTCTATGGAGGCAAATGACAGAGAGGTTGAGGGGACCTTTGTAAACACCACCTATTCCTTCGCATCTGCAGCAGGAAGATGTTTGATTGTCAGCTGGCACCATTGTTGATGACAATGATTCAATACTTTAGGACCTAGAAGTCTCAGCTGGAATTGAACAGTGCTTGCTGCACAAAACCAGCCTGAGAAACAGAGTTTCATCTGAAGATTTGCAGTCCTGGGCCCCAACCCTGCAGAAACTCTGTGCCTTGCTTATCACTACAAATCTGCCTAAAATTAAACATGGATAAATATTTGCTGGATTGAAATGCAAATGGACAGAACACGAAAAAGAATGAGAGAGGGGAAGAATTATCCTCATTTCACAGATGCCCTCATCTGCTGGCTCTGAGTTTATCTGTGCATAAAGCCAGCATAAATCACTCTGATCTGGATCAGATGTGTCCTGCTGGGCAAGCAGCAGAGCACAGATCGAAGATTAATGGTCGCCAAAGCAGAGACCTGGGCCCCTCTGCCAGGAGAAGATGAAGCAGCCTCTGGGGGACTCTGTCTCTTTCTCTGACAACAGTGGGAGCCTACATCAAAACCTTGGACTAGACACCTAATTTTAGATAGCTGAAGTTAGGTCTGATGAATTTCCCTCCTGAGAAGTTAAGTGACTTGACCAAAATCAAACACAAAGTATTTTGCATGAATTGGGTCCTATGCTTGGGAAAATACAGGAATAAGACCTAAATTGATGTGCTGTCTTTGGGGATTTAGGTAGAGGGTATTGGTTTGTGTGTGGGGGGGTTAATTGAAACATTAATTTTATCAGAAGTACACACACAGAAATAGAAAACTGAGGGAAAGTGTATGCTTTGCAGGTCATGTATCCCAGCAAAAATGGCAAAGCCTGTACAGAGGGAGAATGCAGATAATCACGAGCCAGAATTAATTGACCATTAACTCTTAGCTTATCTGCCACTATTGCTTCTTTCAGTTACATGCTGTTGGACAGCCTTAGTGTAAAGAAGAAAACACCTTACATCATGATGTTTTACTTTAGCCTTCTAGGAAATTAACAGAAAAGTGACCAGTTACCCTTGATAGCATATCGCCAAGTTTTGGGGCACTTCAGAAACATGTGAAGTTGTGCTTGGTCCCCTGTGCCCTTTGGCTGAGCCTGAAGACCTCAGCCATGTCACTCCTTGGCACCTGTGTTTAGGAAAAAAGAGATGGAGAAGAAAACTGACCCACAACACTCCTGGTGTCCCCATGACAATGCTGCTGAGGACATCTGTCATTCATGCCTCCTTCCCTCCACAGTCTGGCCAGAGGGAAAACCATATTATGTTTCTATCAAATCCTCCAGTTCTTAAATCAAACACCACTTGGATCTAGTGGACACTAGAAATGTCCTAATTTACTATAAATTGGATCCACACTACTCTGGCATAAATCCAGGCTCTTTACCAGATGAATGATGAGGCACGTTGCTTACCTTTAGCTCCCCCAAGCCAGTTGTTTCCCACAACGCTGCCATCTTGCAGTTACAGGTAATGTGATGTTTTACATTCAGTGCTGCTATTACCTCCTTGCCTTACCTTTATAGTCTGAGCATTCTGATAGAGATGAAACCCATTATACTTCACAGCAGTTTGAACACAGGTCCTTGAGTTGATTTATCCCCTTCATCCCTGTGCAGTTGGGTTCTCTCTGCTACTTCACTCACATCTCCCTGACTTTTTAACTACAGGATGTGACTGGTGTCTGCTTTGTAATTTTCTATGCTTTCAGACATGGTTAAGGTACAATAAAATCCTCATACTCTCTGGCTGTGTTTGGATCAAGGTGAGTGGAGCTAAAAATAGTGATTTTTAAAAATAAGCATTTTTCTTTAAATTTGCAGTGCTGAGCATGTTTATATTTTGCTGAGGTTTTGAAAGTAGTTTTAATTGGGCATGGTGCTTTATGACTTTTACACCCTTTCTTTTCCAGCATTGTCTCCAAATACAAATATTGAGGCCAGATTCACCCCTGAAGTAAGTTGCAGTTTGGTTAATGACGGCTCTTCACAGTGCCAGAAGATTGTTTCCTGTGTTCAGTTGAGGTTGGGCTCTTTGCTTGGTGGTGTTGAACCTTATGCCTTTCTCTCTCTGTTTTTCAGAGTGAAAAGCTCCACCCAATAAATGACCTCTGTCACAGCAGGGTAACATCAAGAGCAAATAGAGAAACCCTCTCTTCTCAGGGATCTGAGCAGTCATTCAGGTCTTTAGGACCCTCAGGCCATTTTTGTACTTGGCTGGAGAAGCAAACCTCTAACTAAGGTAAAATTGGGTACCCTCACCCAGTATCTTCTCCACCATCTCCTTGCTTACCACCATGCAGAGCACATAGGTGCACACAGAGAAAGACCTACCTCATCCTGACGTACCAGGATTGTGCTTGACACCGTGGTGCCCCAGAGCCCTGCCTTGCACTTGCATTGTGACAGTCATCCGTGGGGTCAGCAGCCACTCACCAAGGTGGCCAGGTCAGCTTTGAGCCGTGTGTTTCTTTTTTTTGGTGCCCCTGTGACAGTCATGCCTCATGCTAGTGCAGTTGCGATGTGTGGCTGCCAGAGACGTTGGGTCGTATCTTCTGAAGGTCACAGACCGGATCTGCTTGAGACATCCCTTGCAAAATGTAATGTCAACAGCTGCAGAGAGGGGAAAAAACAGGAAAAAAGCCCTCTTGAGTTCACACTTAAACACGGTGCAGTGAAGCCCGGTGTTATTATTAGCCAGCAGTGTTTCAGGCCATTATCTGGCTTGACAGCTCCAGGCCTCCAGGCAGCCCTTCTAAATGCTGCTGCTGATTTGTTGCAAATGTTAAACAGACACATTGCAATTATTTGTCAGCAATATAACTCTCCCCTTTTGCCCTCTGGTCTTCAGTCACATATGGTGATGTGTGGGTTTCATGAGAAATGTTCCACTCCTGCAGTAGGAAGCAGAGAGCTCCCAATGCCCATCTTCACCACTGAGTCGTTAGATGACAAACATACATTAGAGAGAAGCAATCGTCCATCACAGAGCCCTCTCAACCTGGTGGCAGATGTGATTGCAATCTTCTTTTAAAATGGATGCAAGGTGCTTTCTCCGGTCAAGACTATTTGTGCTCTCATCACTGGGGTTGGGTGGCAGTGAGCTACCAGGCAGAGGGGAATTTTCCATGGCTGGTCTTACTGAAGTCAGTGGATAACAGCTGAAGCTGATCAATTACTTGGTTGCTTAAAGATAAGCAGGTGCTTAAATGCTTCACCAAATTGATTTAGATTCTTGAACACCCTTTAAATCTTCAATTTTGGTGAAAGAAAGAGTAACAGAGGGAACATACATTTATTACTCAGTTTTACATGTTGTTTGAGTAACACCCCAAAGCCTTTTGTGTTTTCTCAGATTATTGTTTGTTTGAATAAGGTATATGCAAAACCTGAGAAGGTTTTTTATATATAATAATGTGTTAGTCATAAGTTAATACTGTTACCCATAACAAAGAGTTTACCTAGCTCAATTTTTAACTAGGTGCAAGGAGAGCCATTCAGAGCTGCTGGTATGATAAGCTGAGGAGTTTTAATGTCTGAGAAAATGCAGAAATCAGGATATTAGTACTGAGAGAGGACACTGGAAAGAGCAGAAATAAAAAGGAGAAAATTATACTAAAGACAATCTGAGCTTGGTTTTATAAACTTTCACTACACCAGGGCTAGGGGCTATTAAACTAAAACCACCCTAAAAGAAAAAAAAAAACCCATCCCTTTTCGATAGCTCTTGAACACACAGGGAAAGGATCTTTTTGCAAGTCTCAGGCTGAGTTTCCAAGCTATGCAAAACTTCCAAAGCTGAGCTATGGATCTGTCTCTGCCTTCCTGCTGTTGAGAAGGTGGGTGGGTGTTTCTGGAGATGAGTGCAGGAGCCAGTGCATGCCCTGTGGCTACGTGCTGTGCAAGAAGAAGTACACACCTTCCCAGAGCAACTACGGAGAGTAACAGCCCATTGATCCCATCAGTAAGGCATGGGCTACTTTGAATTGCTAAACTAAATCAGTCATGAAATGAGGAGCAGAGTCTTTCTGCCTCACTGGAAGATCAATACAGTCAGAGATGCTGGAGGGATCCTATGCCTTTTCCATGTTACTAAAGTTTCATTCAAATAACAAATAAATTATGGTTTCTGCTGAGCCCTTGGGGTTGACATGATTGTTTCTGCCTACACGTATTTGGTGAATTTCCTACTGATTTTACTGTCATCTGAGTTACATCCACGATGAATATTTTTTCATATCCCACCCAGAAAGCCTACAGTTTTCAATTATTGGGAGGATCTTGCCCTCATGGCAATTTCTGAGTGAGAAACATTCTTTTTACTGACAGAGGAAAGCAGACCAACAAACTCAGCCATGGCTTTCAATGCTTCTGCAGACACCAACCAGTGTCTGAGTAATGACTTACCATTAATATTCCAGAAACGTGTCTACAAACAAACGGAAAGCCAACAAGTGGTTTTTTGGTAACATTTCCCAGTATTGATTTTTTTTATTAAATTAGTCTTACAGGTTCATAAATTTCATCTGTGTACAATGGGCACAGGGATCCCCTTTTCTTCCTCTTAAGACATGCCATATGCTGAAATTTTGTTAAAATCTTTATTTCCCATTTACACACATAGGTTTGGTTTTCTGGGGTTTTTTTGGCACATTAGCCTTTCTCTATTACAAATGCCCATGTAAGCCTCATGGAGGGAAAAATGAAGGTTTATGTGAGGACTTTGAAATTAATGAATGTCAACACTGTGTTTCATTTTGTTTCTTCTGCCCCTGGCCCATCAGAGGTCACCTCAAGAAACAGTGCATGAAATCAGGCCAAGAGTAGGTTTTAGATGAATTAGAAAGAGATCTGGGTCAGGTATTATCTGGTGCTGAGCCATCTCTGAATAAAGTCAAATTATCCACTTCAGAGCCATTCATTATCTGATCACATTTTTGAGTGGATGATGATGGTTTTTCACTTGGAGCACAGTAACTTCCACTTAGATCCTGGCATTGCTGATGTATATATCGTGTGGTCATGCACCCACAACATAACACCTACTTGAATAAAATTAGTTTTGGAAATCTATCACTAAAATTAAGCAGATATCTTTTATGTTCCTCTGCCATGGCACAATTGCTATTTTATGCTCAGTAAATAACATCTAAATTTAGATGAAGGAGGAGACAATAGGCCAGACTCTGATATATTACTCATATCACCAAATACCACATTTAGGAATAGTTCCTCTGAGATGAGCGTGGAGAAGTGCTGGCCAACAAATTTTGAAAGTTTCTGTCTCCTTTCCTGACATTCAAATTGATTGAAAATACATAAAGTGCTGGGAAGCATTCACATGCAAGAGTACAGCAGGTCACAGAAGTTCATTAATACATTATCTCTCGTCTGTGTTTTAGTTGCTTTGCCTACACAGAAGTGGGTTGCTGGTAGTGAGCAGCCTGTGGATCAGTTTGTGTGTGTTGTGCATATACATATACACACTTAAATGCACACACATGCTGAAAAAGATGGGCTTTGATAGCCTTAAGTCAGCTAAATTTAGGCATGTGAGTAATTCTACTGAAAATATGACCTAATGCCTAGAGCTAACGCTGTATATGGACCACAGAAAGCCCATTTCCAGGCTTGTCTGTCAAAAGAACACATGGAGGAGCTGGCCTTGCATGCATGACACATGCCTACCAAAGTTAATGGTTCTGATGCTCAAATCTAAGAGGTGGACATGCTGCTTTGACTGACTTCAGAGGAGCAAAGCTGCTTTGAAACTCTTTGCCAGCAGGAGCTCATAAGGCAGGACGGACTCGTGATCAAAGATGTGTATTCCTGAAAGAAACATGAGACCAGAGAAAGGCATTGAAAAGGAGGATGGCAGAATGGGCTTTAAAGACAGATATGTAAGGACAGAATTTCCTGTCACCTGAGAGTATCTCACTATTCCCAAAATGCCAACTCTTTAATTCTTGTAAACAACAACGTATCATTCCTCCATCACTAACTTAAGAAAATGACTAGAAAGAACAGATTTTGTTCCAAGCATTGAAGTGACATGTTGCTCTTTTCTTCTTGCCTTCCATGGCTGTTTCAGGCTGCCCTTCTCCCTGCTGACTTTTGGGCATATTCTGAAAGGTTAGACATTGAAAAAGGAATTGAACTGTATTTATTTTTAAGCTTCCCCCCAAATAAAAAGGGCACCTTGAAATATGAAGGAATATTTTATATAAATGTAAGGTAAAGGAGACTTTAGTTTCATGGATTAGCTGTGCCCACCGTTTTAACTCAAGGACAGAAGATGAACTCTAACTGTATTAGACCCTAATAGCAGGGTTTTACGAATATAATTAGATTTTTCTCTTTTTTTTTTTCTTCATCTATCCTGCTCTTTTTGTACATTAAAAGATTTCTTTGTTTAGAATTGCAATGATTTCTGTTAGAAATGATATTCATTTCAACTCCTGTCTTTTATAGTATTGATGGATGCCATTAAAGGACAGCCCTGCTTTGTACAGAGCTGGCTGCATTTTAATAGCACATAAAAGGATTTCTGCATAATAGTAGACTATGGACTTGCTAGCCTTGAACAGTGGCAATAGAGGGAGTCATTCTTTTAATCACCTCAAAGATATGCAGAAAGTTACCCTTGGTAGTTTTTCATCTGTTCACATTCGCTGCTAGGCTCTAGTTTCCCTCAGCCTTTTCCTCTGTCCATCACTGTCTTGCAGTCTCTAGCAATTCAGCCAGAGGCAAATCTCCCACCCTCACTGCATTAGTTACCACTATTGTACTGCTCTTGTTGCAGAATCAGTTGAATGGATGGTGTGTTCATACCTCATGCAGACACCAAACTACCAACCTTTGCTGCCAAGGGCATGAGGTACAGGTGCAGAGGAGATGTGGATACCCAGCCTGATCACTGCAGTAGCATCGTTGACAGCCCCAGCTCTTTGTTAAAGCAGTGTGAGACAAGCCCTGAGTGCACGTTACAGAGCCAACTGAAACACAATTGCTCTTCACAGTATAGAATGAATGCAATCCACTTTACATACTTACACTAACACAGTGAAGATTACAAACTGGAAGCTCTGCCCCTATGAGGAAAAGAGAGAAAAAGATGACTGCTTTCAAGGCAGCAAAAAGCAGACATGCAAAGTAGCAAACCTCAGACAGATTTTGAAGATCAGCTTGCTGAAGGCATAAAAATAATAATACAAACTGCCTCAAGCACATCGGGAACCAGAAGACCTTCTTGAGAGTCTGGAGGGCAGGTAAGTGCAATGGAGCCCACAGGGAAGATTAATTATGTACACCAACATTCACAGCTCGGCAGTTCAAGCCGGGTACCTCACCAGAGCCTTTCCTATGGGGAACAAGGCAGGAGAACTGCTTCACACTGAACTGCTGGTAGAAGAGGTCTAGGGATGAATAAGTAAGATGAATAATAACAAATTGCCAGGAGCAGATGGGCTTTGCTCACGAGTTCTAAAGGAATTCAGATATGATATTGCTCAGTTGTTAACAGGGGGATGTAAATCTGTGGTTTACATCACCCTCAGTATGGAGGAAGCAAAGGTTGCAAGTGGTGTGCTGATTTTTTTAAAAGGCTTCAAGGAAGGGGAACCTGGAAAGCTATAGGCTGGCAAGGACAAAAACTATACTAAAGAATGGAATTAAAAATCAGAGAGATAAAGATGACAAAATAGGAAAGAAGAAAGCTTTGCAGAAAGAAGCCAAGTCTTACAAATATTTTTGTGTTTTCAAGTAATCAGTGAGTATGTAGGTAAGGGTGAGATGGTTGCTACATATACTAAGATTCTCAAAAGCTTTTAAGAAGTTCTCTCCCCAAAGGTTCTTAAGAAAATTAATCTGTCATGGGATAAAAGAGAAGGTCCTTTTGTGATTACTAAGTGGATAAAAGCTAGAAACAGTGTTCCCACACTGGAGGGAGGTTACCCTGTGCCATTGCACAGGGACCTGTTCTTGGGGCTGTTATTCAGTGTTCACTAACTACACGCTGAAGTGATACCATTTCCTGAAGATATGAGTTTGTTCAGGGCAGAGAAAGCTAAAATAAATATAAGGATCTGCAAAAGCTTCTCATGGTACTGAGGGACTGGGTGATAAAACAGAAGATGAAATTCACATATTAAGAAATGCAGAATAATGACCATTGGGAAAAACAACAGTAATTATAACCTACACAGTGATGAACTGTAGATTAGCTATTAGTATTCAGGAGAGAGATTTTGGACTCGCTTTGAACAGTACTGTGAAAACATTAGCTCAAGGCTCGGTGGGAATGAGTCAGAAGGTGCAAAGAATTTTAGAAATTATTAGGGAAGGAATAGAGAACATACCAGAAAATGTAATTAAGTGTTGTTCAGACCACTTCATATCTATGTATAGCTTTGGTTCCCCTGAGATGTAGAAGAACATGAAAAAGCACACAGAAAGGCAATGAAGAGATCTGAAAATACAACATTATATGTCATTATGTGACAAGCATTAGGCCTCAAACAGAAAAGGCCAAAAAAAATTTTGAAGGAAATTTTTTCCTGCTCAAGAGATCTTTAAACTGTGGGACTCATTTCTGCAGGATATTGTGGATGCCATATTCATTCATGCTAAAAATTAGTAGACAAATTAATGCAGGGCAAGTGTACCATGGCCATTCTGTGACAAGGGACTGATAAATCCACGGATGGGTACACCCTCAGTAAGCTGGGAAGATGGACTAGGGAAAGGATCAGTCTTCATTTAGCCTATTCTTAAACCTTTTCCTTAAACATCTGGAAAGAACAAATGTCAGAGAGAGGACTCAGTGCAGTGGGGATCTTAGCGCTGTCCTGACTGCAGCTAATCTTCTGCTCCTATGTATAGAGAAATTTTATTTACTTAGAGGAAAGAAGCTAAGCCTCACATTACAGGAACTAATCTTCTAGGTAGAATCCAACAGGCAGCAAACAGATGGATTTTCTGTCGCTTCCTCTGGGTACTGCCTTTTCTGATTGCATCCTTGTCTTCTTATCATCCTTTTTTTATTTGACCGTCTGCTGCCTGCAGTACCATGTGATTGCTCGCCTTAATTACACATGGACAACATGAAGTGCCTCACCAACTGATCATATTTAATTTACTTCTAATTATACTGCTTTTTAAAATGAGCCTGGCACACTGAGTGTAATTCTTCTGTTGTTGTTGTTGACTTTGGTGTAACTGTGGGATGCCCATGGCAATAGCTAAGGGAATGCGGCTTTTTGAAAAGAAAATCTGTTGAAAAAAAAAAGTGAGTCATGGGGTTGTGTTATGATTTTATCATTCTGACTAATCAATTTGAAGGCTGTCCTGTCCTGATTTTGCTGTTTCTTTAAATTTCCCTTTACTCCTGGCTGGGTGGTACAGACACCTTTATACACTTTGAGAGGATGTTGTGGAGTTGTTCTTCATTACACTTGATCACAGGTTGCTTGTTCCACAAGCCCTTAGGAATCTGAAAGCACTTCTCCCCTCAACACCAACCACTGTCTAAAGGACCTTAGAAAAAGATTTTTCTGCGTTTTTAAAATGGTTAGTCCCTTCTGGCCTTTGCAAACTAGAACCTCTGACACTTCATTCTCACCCACGCCAGGAAGTATCGTATATTCTGCATTTAGGGCTAGATTTTAGTTGTCGGGTGTTCTTTCCATATGGCAATTTTTTCTACACCAGGATCACATAAAGCTTTAGAAATTAAATCTTAATCATTCCCTTAGATGGATTTCATAGTAGTTCCACTTTATGGAAGGGAAATAGCAGCAGTTAGAGGTGAGGTGAGAAAATTTGAAAGGTAGCCAGCTCCTTTGGGTAGGTAGCCTCCTCAGTGACATCTCAAAATCTGCCCATTGCTTGTTGGCTTTGGCTGGGACAGCTCAGAGGTGATGCATCAGGAGGTTACTGGTATTTAGCGCTTGGGACCATTAATAGCCAGTTTGGGAGTCAGGTTGAGCTGTCTCCAGCAGAGCCTTTATGCAGTTTTAAGGCAAAGCCTAGAAACCAACATCTCTTTCTTAGAGTTTTCTAGAGCACACCTCCTCTTCTTGGGGATTTGTGTGTCGCGTGATGCATTGACTTAGTTATAGGAATTATACTGACAAACTGTTGTTCCATTAATCAGGTAGGTCATATACAGAGACCTAACACAATAACATCCCTGTTTTACTCACAAGCACCTTCACACATATGCATAAAAAGATGAATTGTTGAGTGACTCAGTTTTAATATGAATTAATGCTTTCATTCAAGCTGTGGCTCTGCTCACGTGAGGAACACTGGTGCATTTCTAATTTCCTTTTCACACTAAATTGTCAGCGTAATCTGCTGGCAGAAGTCAGAACTGCTGAAAAGAGGACAAAGGAAAGAACTTGTGGAGGAGGTGGGAAAAAACCATATATTCTGTCAAACATAGTTAGACTGTCACTCACAGGGTGGGGGGGAGGATTAAAACAGACGGCTGATCTGTGTGATGTGAAAGTGAGCCCTAATGGGGGTAGGAGAGAGCATCAGGCAGATGGTATGCAGAGCCTGCTGCTGCTTATTGCACTGATCTTGTGTCCGTGTTACCTTGTGCTCCTCGTCCCACTCATCCATTTCTTTGTTTCACTGATCATAGATGTGTATTTACAGCCCCTTGGCCAGCAGAATCCACCTGTCCAGCTAGGTTTCTAGGTGCTACTCGGAGAAATATATTGAAAATTTATAGCTTGCTTAAAATATCGCTTATTATTATATATTGCTTAAATGGTATTTTCATTGTTTTCATTACTTTGTTCACAAGTTATTCTCTACTGCAATATTATTGCTTCTTGCACTAAAAGACAACTTTTTAATAGGTCAGCTACCACATGGGAAGTAAGATCACACTTAATTAAGGATGTGCCTGAGCTAAGAATAGAGATAGAGAGCAAATCTGGGGAAAATAAGAATTTCGTCTTGTGAAAAGCATTGCCCAAAGAATAAGGATGGATTCCTGTTCAACACCTTGCCCCAATCATTAACTGAATCGTTCATCTGGGAGGGGGAAGTGTGATTTCACCTCAGTTCTGTGATGGATGCAAGTCCAGCCCAACCAAATTCTTAGCTAATGACCAAATCTCCATGTTTCAAGACATTTTTAAGTAAGTATCTTCCCTAAGTCTGATAACAAATTCCAGGCTGGGTGTGAGTAATGCTTCAAAGAAAAATTTTATAAAATCCAGCAGATCACCAAAAACACTTTTGATTTTGTGATTCAGCACTTTCTGAAAGGCTCAATTTATCAGAGACATCACTGATTGGCTCCACATGAACTTCCTTTCACAAAGAAATCTCTTGACTGGTACACTGAGCAGATTTAATCTTGGTATCTGTAGGAGAAAATCGATACAGTACCTCCAGCCATGATGCCTGGCTGTCTTCAGAGCAACTGCATTATAAACTATTCCAAAGAATATTTATGGACAATGCTTTGCAGTTTTTACTCATTTCTAGTCTCCGAGCAATGATCTAACAGGACTAGTGTAGCTGTTCTTCCATATGTCCAGGTGATAGACATCAATAAGCATACTAATGCATGAATAAAATCTGTGATGGTAATGTAAAGTCTTTTAAGTCTACAATTTCTACTACCTTGACTCCATTTCAAAACACTGTGATCCTGCAAAATAAGACGATCTCAGCCTTCAGAAAAAAAATTAAAAAGGGAATGATGTAACAGATAGCTTTCACTAGCATCAGAACTCACCAGGCCTTCATTTAATGATACAGACAGGGAATGTCAGAGTCCATTCACAAATACAGGGAATAGCAATTCTCCTTTCCTTCTTCAGCTGAGAGAGATGGGACCTTGAACAACAAGATAGTTTTGAGAAAGAGCTACACTGGGAAAGCTCTCAAAAATAAGCACTCATAAAATATATCTGTGAGATACGTTTTTACTTCATTATTAAGGCTGACTCAAAGAGAATAATGTTTTACTTCTTCCGTGCTTCCAAACAACAAAACTTGCCTTCAAGAGGGAAAATGATGTTAACTATTGAGCTGTTTGTCTTCTGGCACCAGAAATAGGCCGTGCAGTAACACAGACTCATAGAACATGATGTCTCTCTGTGCTGGCTCTGGGGAATGGCTTCCTAAAGGAGCTGAGTGTAAGAAAGCCCAATGTTTTGTTTGATACTGATGCTGCTCTTTCATCCTGCATCATTAGTCTGTCCCAGTTTCCTCTACTGGAAAAGGGTCATTTCTCATCTAGCCAAGCAGTACTTTCTCAGCATTTAGCAAGGGGAAATGGAAAAAAAGACGGGGTATTTGTCAGGAACAAAGCAGAGTGTGATGGGGAAAAGAAGATGAAAATTCTTTCCTGAATATCCTAAGATGCCCTTGGGACTGTGAATCTGGAGCTCACTGCAGCAGACATGTTCATGTTTGAAGAGATTTGAAATTGAGCATTATGGACCTTGTTCTTTCTTGAGCAAGTAGCAGCCATGGCTCAAATGTAGCCATCATCATTGCAGTTTCAACCCTAAAGTTAACCCCTCTTTATTGCAGAAATCAGCAGGAACAAAAATATCTTCATTTTGTGACTCGGTACATGAATAATAGCATAAGACAACACATAAATCCCCATTACAAAACCAAATTGCTTGTCCTCATACAGTCTTTCCTGTGCCAACAGATGGAAACATTCAACAATCCACCCTTCAGGACATCTCCTGTGGATGCAGATTGTTATATGCTGAGACAGGATCATGCAGAATGTGTTCATGCTGTGCAGCCCACATCAGCAAGATTACATCTGACGTCCTTACTCTCCTGCAAAGTAACATTAAATCCTTCATGAGAAAAAACCACCACCAAACTGTGAGTGGGTCTAGTAGCACAATGGTGTTCACAAGAAATGTGCATTTCCAAGTGAAATTTGTACAGTTGTGGCAACATCTCAACCTCATGGGACATTTCCATGCTGGTCTGGAAAATACGATCCTATACTTCACCAGAGAATATGATTTCATATTTCTGAAAAGTGCCCATATTTCTGGTTAGCTTTGCCTCAACAAAAGAGAAAAATGTAGCAATGTTTGTTTTTTTTTTCCATTGGAAACATATTTTCATGGGATGTTTTGCTCAGCAGAAAGAATTCTTTCACCCAAGCACGCTCCTTTTTTTTTTTTCTAACTACAATTCTCAAAGGCACTACAGCAGGATCCAGAACTTCATCAGAGGGAGGAAACAATCTGCAATTTCTCAAGAGGTGTAGCTTAAAACAAAGCCAGGAGAAAAACTCCAACTTCACCCTGTGGGAGCCGCTAGCTTGGGCTAGGGAGAGCCACAGGGACAGAGCAGCAGCCAGGTCCAAGAGAGCTCCACTGGCTATTTGTCCTCATGATCTCAGCCACCAGTGAGGAGCATGAATTGCTTTTAGTAGTTGGGATCTATGAGGACAGAAACTAATGGTTCATTTTCTAGGTGACTGTGTGCTGTTGGCATCTATTTATTTGCAGACAGTGCTGGCTTCTGAAACTGCAGGGCAAGACTTGGAAAAGTTAGATTTTTGCTAATAAAGAAAAATGAGAGATGCTTTTCCATTTACGAAAAGGGAAAATACTGGACTGTGCAATACCACTAGGCTCAGTGAGATGCTGACAATACTGCATGCCTGTTAGCCTGCCTAGAGCATCTGGACTATGGGACAAATCTTTTGATGGTTTGTACTCACTTATGTGTTACACTCAAGGGAGGGTGAAGAAACATCATTCAGTGCCCAGGTGAATTAAGTGTCGTACAAGTGACGATGGAGAAGGCTCAGCCCTCCCTCTACTGCAGGGTCACATTTCTCATCAGTGCTGCTTAAAACATGTGGTGGAACAATTCAATATCAATTCAATAGGAAGAACCTTCACCCAGCAAACTGCCTCTGATAGCTGTGCCTGATGCTCCAGCTCGGACTGGGAGCCACTGCTGTGTGGATCACAGCTGATGTATGGTAGTGGGAGCACTGTGGTGGGGATGGGTGATTTGGGAGGACAGAGTAGAAGAGGAGGGACAAAGGATAGGTGGGCTGAAAATGATGAACAACCAACATCAGGATACATGGGGAAAGCAAATGATCCTGGATTTTGTGTGTGTGTGTGGTTTAATGCTGTACCTATACATCCATGTACATGTCACATGTATATATATAAGCTATATACATAAATATACATATAGACATGTGTATATATTTATGCATAAATACATTTATAATATAGCTAGGTCTTCTGCATTCAGGGCTTAGAGGTGACAATCACTCGTGTGAAGACAAGTATCCACAGAAATTGTTAAAAGAAACTGCATCTCCTAAAGAGAAGAGAGCTCTGTCTGATGTTCTCTGTGGGCATCGTTTTTCCCTTTTATATCTAGTGACCTTTAGTTGTACTGGTGCTGGCTGCTTTGAGAAGGGAGTCCTCAAAGCTGGCTAGCAACAGGCTGTGGTTACCAAGCCATGTATACACATGCCAGGAAGCTTGTCGCTTTCCAATTGATCATAGTCTTGGGTATTGGCACTGACAAACACTCAAAGGAATATTTAACATGTGTGTCCTGTGCTTTTTTGACATCTGCCTAGGATACAATCTCAGAGGAAGCAACCATGAAATATTTGCCATGTAACATTTGTCTCATTTATGCAGTCTGAAAAATGGGTTGCAGCACGGCAGTCCTGAATCCTTACAGCTTGGGAGAAAAAGTTGCAAAGAAAGAGCTGTACAAGTTATGTAGGAGTAATAGGGTCCCTTAGCAGACTCTACTAATTAGCTCAGAGGAGTGAAACTTCACCTGTATGCCCCAAAGTATGATTATCTAGTCCCATTTGACTTCAGACTCCCAGGTGTTCAGGAACCCAAATAATAGGTGAGCTCAGATAGAGAGATTCAATTCCCTTCAAGTCAGGAAGAATAAGAATTAATGTTTTTGTCTTGATCAAGGTTGAATGCTTCTTAACTGGGGCTCTGCATAGTCTCCTGAAAACTCATGGTCTTGTGAAAAAGCATATGGAGTAAATGAGACATTGCAGGTCAGAGAGGTGGGATGGAAGAAGGGAGGGAGGAAGCAACCCAGGGCTGAAATGTGTCTCTCTTCATCCTTTTGTGTTTTACCTCTAATTACACGTTATACAGAGAGCATCACACACTAGCTAAGGTAGTATAGTTGTCTTTGTTTCATGGTGGCAACAAAAACCTCCCCAAGAAACTATGTCTCTCTTTCCAGTTAGGTGTATGTAATAATGCTTTGTATTATTTATGAACTTGCTCACAATACACAGTATAGTGAGTTCTCTTGAGGGGCTCATGGTTCAAAGGGGATGGCAGCTTCCATTGCTTTTACATATTCTTTATCTGAAGCAGCAGAAAGCCTCTAAAATTGTAGGTTGCTTAAGCAATCAGAGCCAAAAGGTTACTGCTGATGATGGAGAAACAGTTTGCAGGAAATAGGACACAAGGTTCAGCAGGGCAAAGGATTCCATGATTCCACTCGATTTCCAAAAATACACACTGTGATTGAAAACAGCTTTATGGCTCACCTAACATCTCCCAGGGCCAAGGCCACTGAGAGTGCAAGCCTTGCAAGGGGTTGTAGTCAGCATGGAGGCCAACTGCTCCCCAGCAGGCACTGTGGCTGGATGTGACAGTCCCTCCAAGTGGCATCCATGGCCCGTGGTGTGCATGCGTGTCTTGTGTCCACGCCGCTTACAAGACACTTCTTTAATGTAGCTTGAGCTCATGGTGCAGACAGGACTGTCAAAAGGAGAAGCTGCTGCCTGGACAAAAATAGTCTCCTCCTCTGTGTGGAGTATCAAGGGGTACCAAAGATTTCTGCAAAGTGTGTCTGTCCTGGAGTAGCTTTTTCTGTCACTGACAAGCAGCCAAATGTGGGAAAAACCCTCTGTCATCAATACACTGCAATGCTCCCATAACTGCTTCAGAGAAGAGTGATGAATACCGTGTCCAAATGAAGCCACTGGGGGAAATTAAACTGCTTGTAATGACCTAGATTGGAATTTGGCTGCGACACTGGGACTAATGACTTGTTCTCCTGTGGAAAGTGGCAGGGGAGCTTGTCAGAGATGATCAGCTCACAGCCTCCCTGCAAAGGCGGCTCCAGCATGGTGCCCTTCGGCCTCATCCCATGACACTGCTTACAGAAGATTCAGGTTTTGGCTTGATGAGGAGACCAAGGAAGTTTAGGAAGAGGGATAGGCAAAGGCATGAAGTTAGAAGCTGCAAAGGAATATGGGAGCTTGTTTTTTTACTGTAGCATGTACAGTGCATTATCTTTCACATGAGGGCCTAATATCTTTGAAATTAGATGCTTTATGATATGGTTGGATGATCACAGGTGAAGCAGTTAGTGTGTTTTAAGAGGTACTGCTCATTACTACAGATTTCCATTGCTCAGCTGGGGCATGGTAATTGACGGAAAGTCTTCTCCTAGTCCAATGCATTAGGAAATTTGATTATTTCCAGAGTGCTGTTCACCAACTCCTTCACAAGGACTCTGAAAATAATCTTAATTACCAACCAACATGAGATTCTTCAAACTTCAAAATATATGGGATGTAGTTTGACCCATTTGTAGGTCATGCAATGTAAGTATTAAAGAGAATGGTGGAGCCTCTTACAGAAGGAGATCTGCAAGCAGCAGAAATGTGATCATCTGTACCAAGGAATATGAACCACCATTAATGAATGCAACAAGTGCACACGGTTTTCACAGCCCAGATGCTCAGCATGATCCACCAAGTTGCAGCATCATTAAAGAACTATGAATCTGATCAGCTAAAGCAATTTCTGGGAGCTCTGGCCTTGGGCCACCTATATGGTCCCTGTGCATAGGATAACTCAGCCACAAATGCCATCATACACTAGATCTCAGGACATATGGGAAGATCTAACCAACCTCCAATAAAACCTGTGAGAAAAAAGCAAAAAACATATGTACTGACTCTGGGCTGCCCATAGGAACTATTCTCTGAAGCTATACAGATGGCTTCCAGACTGGCTTGCTTCTGAAGCACAGTGAAACCTCCTTAAAAGCAGCTGAGAATTATTTTCTTACAATCTTGCTCTTGAATGGGTCTGTAGCTGTACAAGATATCACACATTTTGGGCTGCAGTGATTAATTCTTCCCGGGTGCATGGCCCTGATCTGTGCTATGGCTGACTGCTTGTTTCTTAGATTGAACCACTAACTTCCATTAATATTCAGGCATATTGAATTCAAGTGTGTTGTTCCCTACCAAATGCTTGTCAGCAACGGATTTGACTGGAATACTCGCACAAAACAAGCACTAGAAAGAATGCAAAGAGACCCTCTTTTTATTCTGGTCAGAACTGAACAGAGAAGGATTCGCTACAATTACCAGTGAGAAACCCCTGACAGGCAGATGGGAGTTGTGTACGTGTGTATGTGTGTTGAGTGAAGATGCTGTGAATTCACAGCCACAGGGCTGGGCCTAAACCCCTCCAATCAAAATATACACAGAATTTCTTAATGCTGCACAGCACTTTCCATGTTTAAAGCGTGGGGTGGAACCCAGGCAGCTGGGTGGCTGGAGGAGGGGGAAATTATATTTATATCCTCCTGACAGATCACTCCATTTTACGAGAGTTATCTGCTGCACTAAGCAAATATTTAAATAAGGTGGCCCAGAGAATATCACAGAAGGATTTACTACAATGCAGATCTCATCAGAGATTCATAGATTTCAGGGCCTGAAGATCATGTAACAATTGCTATTATTATTACTAATTCATTCTTATTATTGCAGTAGTGTCTGGAGCCATCCCCACTGAGGAACCCCTTGGACAGGCTGGCTGCAGCCCCGAGACAGTTGCTGGGATGGGACAGGCAAGGGGTGCACTGCTGGCCAACACCTGCCTGTCCCACACCAAACCATCACATCCTGCACCAGGCTGCAGGCTGGTAACAGGGCACCTGCAGCTCCCTGCAGAACCATCCACTGAGATAAATCTTCCCTTGGCATCTAGACACAAATTAGGAGCTTGTCCCTGTCCCCATACTGCAAACACTCTAAAAACCCCTGCCTCTCTGATTTTCTGCATGAGAAAGGCCACAGATTTCTCTGTTTTATTCATATCTTCACCACACAGCCAGGAAGAAGATGAAGTATTTGGTACTACCATTCTGATTTCCCTTTGTCCGACTTCAGGTTGCTTCCTTGGAAATCTCATTTTCCCCGCTTGATCTCCCAGGCTGGGTCCTGGGTGGTGTCTGCCTCACCAGAGGTCCACCTTGCTGGTTCCACACAGAGTTTGGGCTGGAACAGACATCACGGCTCAATTTTTACTTTCCCCAGAAAGAAAACAGGAGTGAGAAGGGGCTATTTGGTCTCGCACGTGTATCTCGATTGCCCTCTAGTGCTGAGCTCCCCCTGGATGGGATCTTCTGCTCAGACAGGATTTCGAGCTGCTGAGAAAACTCAATTCACATTTAGGATTTTATTTTGTTAATTAAAATGCTTATTGATGGCTGGAAAGAATCTGCTGGCTGGCCAAGAAGCAATATTCTGAGTCAAATGGCAGAAAAGCAGTTTGAGAGAGTGATTTCATCATCAGCTGGTGGGAAATTGAACTCTGTAATGCAGATTATTCCATCAGAACGTCCAAGGTGGTTTGTTAGAATTGTCAAGGAGCTGCCAGCAATTTACAGCATTAAACGCACTGCATCCTAGAGGATTCAAAGCTCCTTAATGTGTTAGACTGGTCAATATCAATTTGTTATCTGATAGAAATACACAGGCTACTGTCTTTATCAGACTCTGGGTTAAATTAAATACCTTTCACTCCCAAACTCACAGCTCTCCATCTACAGTGTTATTTATAGTGCATTGTTTAATATCCCCCAGCAAACCCAGCTTTCTTCTGTTATACATGCTGGAAGCAGAGAAGTAGCTTTAAATAAATCCTAATGTCTAAACTGTCATTATTGGGCTTCAGAGTTAAAACAGGTAGGCAAAACAATATTACTTGTTTTTAGGCTACCAGTGGTAGGACTAATCATTAATATTGCTTCTTGTGACCTTAAATATTTCCATAAGAATAAGCTTCAGCTGGAAGGGGACTGTCTCATGTTAGAGAGAAAATCTCCTTTCCCCTTGCCCACTTCCAGACTTCAATACATGCTTGGAACAAGCCCTACATCAGTCTCACTTTTCTTGCAAAAATATTTTCTTTAGTCAAGAGTTAAATATCTCATTAAAACCTTGTTTTGTTCAGGTCTGGTAATTAACCAGGCTTACCAGGTCTATGTCAATGACACTCATTTCAAGAGGTGAATTTTAACAGGCAAACTGCAACCCTACAGTCATCTCTGGAAGACTATCCTCCATAAAGGTGAAAATGAATGAATTTTCATGAAGGGGTTTTTGGTTTTGTTTTAACTGTATTTCTATACCATGAATCATCCTGAGTGCTCCAGGATGTTTATAAAAGCAAATTATTATGATTTTTTTTTTATGCCAAATATGATGCAGTTATAAAGATAGAGAATAAGAGAGTTTTGTTTTAATAAGATCATGCAGTGTATAACACCTTCCTGTTTTAGGTTAGTTGTTCAGATTCTGTTCAAAATTTGCTAAAACTAGTGAACAAATCAAGTACCTCCTGTCATTCTTATTCTTTACATAATGATATTCACATATTTCTATATTACTGTGTAATCTTGTGCCGAGGGACAGTGGTTCTCCAGTACATGCTGTGCTTTCTGAAAATCATGATTTCTGTTGGCTGGCTTGGAAAAAGAGGGAGAAACATCTGTGTACTTCAGACATAATACCTGGTTTCTTAAAATGAGATTGTGAGGAAAGAAAGCCCTAAAACCTCAAGAAATGCCTTTTATATTTGCTGTGCAGTGAGTGGACAATCTGTGCATCGCACACCCTAAAATCCCCACTTATATTTAACAACAGTGGCCTCTGGTGGAGTTTTGGCTGAGTACTAATAATTTACTTGAGGCTGGAAACGTCCGGGCTTGCTAATAGCTCTGTGATTGTGAATTGGAACTCAGGAACACACCCCTAAGCATTGGTGCTTCCAAGTAGGTTGGATATTGGCCTTTCATTAATTTTGATCCAAGTTTAGAATGTGCTTTAGTGTGTATTTAATGCTGCTGCATTCCTAATCACTTGGAGATCCATGGGTGACGCTGCCTGAATATGCTCCTTTCTCCTGCTGCTTCTTAATATATTCAAAAGGCAGTTTTGAGGGCATGGGAGTCCAGTCTGGGCTTTTCTTTTTGCCCAGACATTGACTTATACCTACCTGATAGGAATTTAACTCTCTCTCAGATTTCTGCATCTCTGTTATATTTAGTAAAAGTTCAAAAGTTCCTGGGAGATGGGAGGGAAGTGACAAGCTGTTAGAGACAAGAAGAGAGAGAAGAGCATTTGCCTTTTTATTTCACTAAAAATCTAGGATTAGTGAACCAACCCAGCTACTTTTTTAGGCTTTGGTTTGGCAACCTGTTCTCATTTAATAAGCATGTAAGCATATGCTTACCCTTAAGTACCAGTTTACATCCCATCTGGCTCAAGTCAACTGCTCGCATATGTGCTTTTCTAAGGGCAACCTATGCATCTGCTGAAATCCTTTGCCAAATTGCATCCCCCATTTCTCGTTTGGATATCCAGGCTGATTTCTGTGACTTAGCTCCATGCCTTGCAAGACTTAGCCCAGGACTTAAACCATTAGGTCATATTGCTTATAATACTCACCCACACCCTTTTACATTTTAAAACACATTGGGATAGTAGCAGAGCTCCATCTGATGTTATCACTGCAATATAGTTGTAAGCAGCTGATCAAAGTGAAATGGGTTTTGCTTAATTAGCTTTCCCAGTGACCTGAGTGTGCTGCCATGAGAAATCACCGTGCGTCACCAAGGTCTTATGTATCTGTAAGAAGAGATACACCCCTCCCAGCACTAAGGACACTGTCAGCATTCACCTTCCAGCCTGGCAGATATCTGGGACGTGAAATACATTTCACGATACACTATTCTTTACTCAGCCAGCACTTAATGACTGTAGCTTCAGGCCAAATACAGAATCCTAAAATGAGGCCATCAACATCACCCAATTACTGCTGTTATTAAAAATGCCAAGTGTAATCATAATAATAATTAGACACTTATTATGCAGCACTGCCTAAGGAATATACTCTATGTATGTAAGATGTCATGCAAGTCCTATTAGTAGAGCTGGGCAATCTCACCACCTCCACATTACTGCATGAGATAAAATTGCATTTGAATGTGAACTGCCTGTGCAAATCCAGTTTTCTCAGTCTTTCACCTTCTGAGGGTTTATTTTTGTTTTTTTAATACTGCAACCTGTTATACCCTTGCTGAGTTTAAATCCTGTCACTAACACCCTCTAAGAGACTCTGAGCATTCAGAGAAATATCTCCCTTTGATCTGTTATTTATTATCAAATAATTATCCAGACAGACAAGTTACACTCACAGTCAGTTGATGCCTCACATGCCAGAAGAGCAGTGGTCCAGAAGAGAAGGAGCATGCTCAGTACCAGATGCTTTTTATTGACTTCAGGCAAATACTTTCCCCTCCTTGAACTTCTGTCCACTTATCTGTAAAATGGGCCTAAAAATCAGTATTTTTCTGTGAAAATACTTGAGTGGAAGTCACAGAAGTGTGTTAATTATAAATGTACTAGCCATAAGTGTGTTAATTATGTTGAAGATTCCTGTGTCCACAGCTGATCTGTTCCCAAGTTGCTCTTTGAAAGCCAGGCTTCCAGTTCCTTCCAAATGTATAGGAAGCTGATACGGCTCCTTTGTCCCAATCTACTGCTTTGTGTACTAAGTGTAATCGCTCTGGTTTTGCAACATTCTAGCAAAATCACAGCTTTTGAAAGAGATTAGATGGTGTAACATGGCTCCAGTGATCGTTCAGTCCCGGCATCTGTTTTATTGGTTTATGTATTGTGGAATTAAGAGAGATTATCTTCTAATTATTCCCTGTAGTCTGCAAGACAGATGGAAAAAAAGCAAACTGTGTTTTATCAACGTGTTGCCATTATGTGCTCAAATTTCAATCTCTTTTCTGGTCGTTGTCCCAGAGTGACAGATGTATGGGAATCATTTGCAGATGAGATATGGATCTGTAAGACAAGGGTCGATACAAGGTTCACACAGATCGTGCCTGCATGACTGGCTACAGCATACCAGATCTTCAAAACCCCTTACATTAGCTGTCTTCTTTCAGCATGAGTCTAATGGTCAGGAAAGAAAATCTATTGAGTCCAGTAAGATCATGCAATCAACCTCACCCAATGATGACCTCCAGCAGAAGCTCTCTCAGATAGTTTAGAGACTACAACTGAGATAACTCCTCTAGAATCAGAACTGTTGTACTTGCCCATGTATTATCGGGCCAAGCTGAAGTTATTTCTTGCCCTAGAGCATTCTTTGCTCTTTTCTCAGTTTCATTTTCGTATGTGCCAGGACTGTATTTTGCCTATAAAACATGGCTGATGGTGAGTCCAAGAGAGGTCTTTTGGAATCCATATTCCCACAGAAGTCATACAGGCAGAGATGGCCTTTGGAAAAAGCACTGACCTCTGGTTAGAAAACTGGCTGACCTACAGAAGAAAGGGAGCAGGAAGCCATGGTGAGGCCCACATATCATGCTCATGGATAACGCTGGTACACCATGGGCCAGCCCATGGATGAGTGGTGGGCTCTGTAATAAGGGCTCTGAGTCCCTTATCATGAGATGCATGTACACATTCAAAGGGAAGGTGGGCTGTCATGATAAACTATTTTTTCCAGAAGTGTAAACAGCAAATCATGTCCCTCCCTCGCACCCTCCTGGATCGATGCCCATGGACCTCCTGCCCGGTGCTGGAGCGCTGCTCCCCTACGACAGCCACACTCTTGAACGGGTCATGCTTTCCCTGTCTGCACCAACTGTACACAAACCACTAGTGCAGCCACAGCTTGGTCCAGCAGGAATCAACCTTCCTAATTATTTTTGGAGTTTGTTTTCTCTCCCAGCCACCTGCTCTGCCTGGTTTTTCTTGGATGTTATCAGTCTGAAAAGTAAATTTAAGCTTATCCTTTTATTTTCTCCCCAGCTTTCCACTTTCATAGTCACGATCTCTTTGATTTTCTGGGTGAAGAAATGTTCCATGTAGATTTGAAGTGGAGGTATCTTCCTTTGCCTAATTATCTATTCCAAAACAGCTCCTACTCTGCTATGGCTAAATGAAACGCAACACTGTTGTGGGGCACCAGGGATGAAGAGCAAGAGGCACAGTTTGTATGATGGCAGGGTCCAGATGAATATAACAGTGAGAAAAACATGGTAGGGAAAAAAAAACAATCCGAAAAGAGAGTGAGAGGATGCAAAGATTCAGCTAGGAGAAATGCTGAGTTTACAATTAAAGAATTTCAGCTGAGTCCAAACTTGCTCCTAAATGCAATTTCAGCTATCTCTGGCCCTTTTTGCCCCAAACAAGGAGTGAAGGGCTGGCCATGGGGTGTTCCTGCTTTTTCTTCTTGGGCAGAAGCTGCTAGCTCAGGGCCCACCCTCTCCAGGTACATCCCCAGAGGGAGGGGAGCTTGTCTGAATGTGCTAATCCCCAAAGTAATGATGTGTCCTATGAGTTTCATGACATCAAACACTGGGAGGGGGTAATTAGCACCCCAGTGACTGTAGCAAGCTGTCAGCACTAGCACTAGTTCTGAGTATGCAGCTTTTATTGGGTCAAGAGGAAATGGTGTGGGGCTGGTAGAGAAGTCTCTGCTCAGCAGGAACAAGAGAAAGGGGCTAAATTAAATACTGTAATGAAACATCAATGGAATGGCAGCCAGTCTGGGGAAGCCTGTGTTCATATCCAGGCCTGAGTGTAGCTGCAGTGGGAATGCTGAGGCTCCTGGGAGGCACCACCTTTTAGACTCTCTTTCCTATAAATCCACACCTATCCTTATCTATAGAGACATTTTTGCATATGCAGGTATACGTTTGTGCTTACCCTTTACTTTTATAACAGCCTGAAGGAAAACTTCCAGAGACCTTGAAGCTGTGGAATGGGCTAGGATTTGGTATCAAATCCAGTGGCAAGTACAATCTGCAGTAAAAGTCATGTTCACATATCCTTTGAGAGGAATATTGTCAGAAGACTTCTTTACTCATAGAAGGAGACAGCTTACTGCAGTTCCTTATCCTTTCTTACTATGAGACTTTCACAGAGGGTGGGCAAGCCCTGAGCAGTGGTTAAAGCTAAATCTGGGGTCAGCATGGAGGAGGGAATGACACAGACAGATGGGAGCAAAGATCAAGAACAGGAGCCAAAGACTTTTCTAGCCAAAAAGGGAGAGGAACAAGGAGGTCAGAAGCTAGACTGATGCTCAGGAATCCTACAAATGCTGAGTGCCAAGCAAGGAGCAGGCAAGGCTCAAGCAAGACCAAGGCATGGCGCTTGGACTCAGGAGTCAGCAGAGCTCTAGCCAAGTGTGACACTGAGCCACAGAAGCAATCAGTGGGAGTCCCTACACATCAGTCCCTACACTCAGCACGGAGGCCAGCACCTCTCTGGGAAGGTTGATCAAGCTCCAAGGGGCCCTGCAGGCCTGACAGCTCATGCAGAGGCTGGAGGTGGTCATGTAACACCTGCTGATCCAGATACAGACTTCACACATAGGCCCAGTGCCATGAAAAATAAAATGTGGTATTAACCAGTGCTGAGGGAACTCAGCACTGTGTCAAGTGCTTTTTTCATATTATCCTTTTGGATAGAACATTGAGCAACAGTTTTCTGGGCCAAGCAAAGGGAATCAGATTGTGATGACCCAGTCAAGTGATAAAAGCAAGACACATATGACAATCCCATAACAGCTGAAGTACACACACTTCCAGCTTCTCCACAATGATCCTTGTCCTCTCCCTTGACTATTTCCTCATGTATTCAGATCATGCAGAAAATAAGCATCTACATATCAGGTCTTTTCTAGTGGCCATTCAGTTCCCTCAGTCTCCAGGATCTGAAAGCTCTTTCCTAATCATCACACCTCTCTGGCAGCGTGGCAAAACCCAAGAGAGGGTTGTCCATTGGAGGTGTATGACCACTGTGTGACATGCTTTAGAGGAAACCTGCAGAGACACTATGGACCAAAAAAGCTCTATTTCTAAAAGAAGACTGACTCATTGCAAAGTTCCTGGGAAGTAAATGATCTATTAAAAAAAGCACTTTGGAGTATATGATTAAAGGAAATTACTTCATTTATCCAAGTAAAAGTTAGGAGGCAACTTGACCAAGATTTATAAGAATCAGTTTCTGAGTCTGGAGAAATGCTCTGGTTCAGTCAAGAGTGATGTTCCCAACTCTGACAAAGTCCTTTGACAAGTGTTTGGCAGCAGTTTCATGAGGAGATTGCACAGGTTTGCTGGGTCCTTGTGTCCTGCCAGCTGATGAACTCAACCTGCTGACAGCTGAAAGGGCAGCGTGGTTTGCAGGAGAGCAGCAAGGTGCATCAGCAGAGCAAGATGCAGTACAAAGAGAATGGCTCAGAATGCCACAGCAAAGGGAAGTTGTGTACACAAGGAGATGTAGGAGGTGGTGGAACTGGAGTGAAGCAGGAAAAGAGAGGATCATGGGGGCACATAATAGGAATAACAGCGTATGAGATTTGAGATCCTTTTAGAGCACTGTAGGTGGTATCTTGCAGAGAAAAACTACCTTTTTCTAAAGGAGAACCAAGAAAGTATTCTCACACCAAAAACCTTCTTTAGTTTACTCTATATGAGTTCCATTTGAGGAGAGGAGAGAGAGTTGTTTAAGATGAAAGCTAGTCATTGAACAAAATTAAATATTATTATTTTAAATGCCACAGGACTGTGGTGGTCAAAAAGATATTTGATCTCAAACTATGCTGCTCATGGAGTCCAGGGTTTGCTTGCTGCTGCTTTTTTTAAAAGCTCACTTTGCAACTGTCAATCACAGCCCATGATTGTTATCTGATTAGGTTTGTGTCAAAGCCTCTAATGAGTGGCACCACACAGAACATTAGATGCCCTCCCTGACAATTCACTGCTGGCCGAGGAACAAAGTGAGCACGGAATAGGTCCCTGACGTGATACATACACTGGACTGGACTTTCACATACAGCTCTGATGAGTGCAAAAAGAATTCACTATTGACAGGCCCATCTGCACATACCAGGCTCAGGTTATCTTAATTCTTCCAGTTAGAAACCAGAAATCTAAACCACATTTCTAAGCATATTTCACTTCCCAGCTGAACTGAGCACTGCATGTCATCTGTTCCAGTGGTGCAACCCAGCATGGAGGACTCCCAAACACAGAGCTGCATTGAAACAAAGCTATCACTGACTGCATGAGGTATTTGTAGAACCTTGCACCTGCAATTAAAGCAGTTAAATGAAATGAATCACCAATTCATAGATTCTAAGGCCAGAAGGGACCTTCTTGTTTATCTCATCTGATTTCTTGGTCTGGCATAACATAGATGGAGAATTGCACCCTGAAGAACCTCTGTCTGGCCCAGGGTACCTACACAGAGTAGAAAGAGCATGCCTGTCAGAAATACACCCTTTCCTGGCTTTAGGACTTCACATCTCTAGATAGGGGTATCACTGAAGATTTTGTAGTGTACTTCTCAGCTGAATTTGTTGGGCTTCAGCTTTGAGCAACTACATAAGGGTTTGGTCAGACAGACCAATAAATGTTTCCCTCATATTCCAGCTTTCTGTAAAGATTCTTACGATCAATTCACTCTTTAACCTCATCTCTGCTCAAGTAAATAACCTTTGTCTATTTGGATGCTCATAATTTTGGTCATCTTGAATACAATTAAGTTACCCAAGATTGAAAAGAAATGTCTCCACTGGACTATTTCATAGTCACAATTCCTGGCTACTCTTGCCACTAAACTATCTATGGTTATGCTGTGTAAAAATGACGTGTTAGATCCAAGGAAAAAAAAAGTCCATCTAATCCATTTAATTTAAATCGCTTTGACATGGCCTCTATGCAAAGACACCTGTGGTTTTTCTAGTCAATCAGGATAATTTGTACAACATTGCAAGCAAAGTTACCCCATCTGGTAAACTCCTTGCTGAACAAGGGTGTACTTATTGTTGCTATATGATTGCTTAATCCCTTCATATTGTTTGTGATCTGCTACTGGATGAATGTAACTGAAACAAAGCATTTAATTACATCCACAGGCTTTTGATGCTTTTAAGAAAGCAGGGAGAGAGACTTGTGGAGGTAAGAACTAGGCCAACAGCATGGAGAAAAGGTAGGCACATTTAAGGCTTCACTTTCTTGAGCATATGGATTAGATTTCCCTACAGGCATCGCTGGTAGAAAAAAATTAGTCTGTCATACATAGAGATTAGAGTCAGAGCAAGCTATCTGCAATGGAACAGCAGCAATTGTGATACGGGTAAATTAATTGAGCGAAACCACCGGCCTTTTCTAAATCAATGGAAATATCTTACTGCATCTTACACCCCAAATTAATTCATAATATTTATTTATTTTCCAGAGACAAATCTGTAGTATGAAAAATATCTTGACGCTGAAAGCAAGAGGGGTACAAACACAGTGGATTTGAATTAGTGCACAGAGTACTTTCTCCTCTGCTGAGTTATTTCTAAGAGGCATTTGTCTCCCTGTTCACACTCACAGTGCAGTGCAGCTGTTTCCCCCCAACAGTGTACACAGTTCTGTATTTTTATATAGCACACAGCAGGAAAAAGCATGTCTTGATCCTGTACATGACTGCCTTAAACACTTTTAAGTATAATGTGCAAATTATATAACAAAAGCAACCAAAAATCAAAAAAATCAGATTACTGTTACTTGGTTACAATCATGGAAAACACTGTTAGATTTTTAGCTACTTCCATCATCCAAACCATTCTGGTTATACTTGAAGTGTGACAGAAGAAATGACATTTCCTATTCTATAATCCATTATTCATCTAAGATCAGCATGTAACAAAAACAGAAATACAAACATCTGTTTTCAGGTTTGATCTTTTTGGAGATCTAATTCCTCTGAAGAACTTAAACCCAGAAGTCAAACACCATAAATAATTAGAAAAAGGGTGCTGAATATTACGCCAGTCAGGAATATCTCCAGTACTCTTATATACATTTTTGATTTTCCTTTCAGAGGAAAATACTGCCTTTAAGGTAAGCACGTCATATAACATAAGCAGCTGCTCTGACCCATTTATCATTCCCAAGCAGGCTAACATTTAAACTGCCTGGTCAATTGTGTCTGCTCCTATACCTTCATCTAATGACAAATAAAAAGCAGTTGCAAAGAGGGCTGTGATATTAAACACAGTTTCTCAAGTGGAGATGTCCCTCTCCAGAGGTAGAATAGAGCAACTAGCTCATCTTTTAGCTATCTGACATTTATGCTAGAACAAATTAATTCTGCCTGAGATGTCTTCAGTAACCCACAGCTATTAAAAGAGTAGTAATCTCTGTGATCTGCATGGTACTTCTACACCCCTCAGCAGCTGAAATATGGAGGATAAACACATCAGAGTGCATTAATTCAGCAAGGAAACAGCTTCAGCCACAGTATTTTAATGGTCTAATATAAGGATGAGACGTTATTGGCTAAATTTTGATTCACTTAGATCTGTAAATACATGTGGTTTTTTGAAAGAGAGCAGAGCGCAGCCTTGTCTTGTAAATATTTGGAGTATACCTTATACCATATGAGAGCAATTGATGTGTGACTTGACACTTGTCCTTTTGAATGGGTAATTTTGCAGATGATGAGAGCAGTCCCTTGTCATTAGAGTTATAAAGAAAAGGACTTCTGGTATTCTACACTAATAGCCCCAAACCCCACATCCCACAGCTGCCAGATCGCAAGGGTGTGGATATATTTAATTGGACTGTTTTTACAAGGGGATATCTCTTCTTCCTCATATGCCATGCAGATCATTAAGGACTTTATATTGTCACTTAATCTGACACCAAAACGAGTCAAGTCCAACAGCTCAACTGCGATGATTAACTTCTGTTTTACTCCTGTTCTTCGGCAGAGGGAGCTTGAGTCTACAGCAAAGAGCCGCAGCCTTCCCTTTGACACTTCTCCGCAGCCTGTCAGCAGCAGCACACCCCAATGCCGCGGGTGTTTGCAGGTAAACGAGAGAAATCGCCGCGCTTGGGAACAGCTCTGAAAAGCTGCCCAGCCCTCTGGGTCAGAAGAGGTTTAGGCGATCTGATATGTGCTGGATGCAACCAACCCACAGCCTTTTCCAGAGGGACCACATGTTGGGTTCAAGTCAAGATGCAAGTCTGAGATGGGGGTGACACCATGTGAAAACTGGCTTTGCACTGATCCTAGGCTTGGTCAAGTCAGCACAGGGCAAAGCCAGGATGAGTTTAAGCAGCTAAAGGACTAGTCTGAGTTGTACCAAGGATAGAATTAAGTACCTCCAGTGCCGCTCAGTGCCACCCCTTGGGGATAGGGGCCGAGGATAGAGATTTTGCGTGGAGCAGGAGGAGAGTCACCAGCCATGCTGAGAAAGCTGGCACAGGAAATCAATCAAAAAACAGGTTTCTTAGGAAGCTTTTCTTGCTACAGTTTGGCACAGCAATGCCTGAGGGTTGTCCTATGAAGCATCTGTAAACTGCTTGCATGGTCCTGGGGAAGCAAGCAAGGGGGCTACCACAGCAAGTACTGTGGATGTGTTCACTCTGCTATGAGCCCACTGGCTGGCACTGATCACCTCTCCAGCTACCTTGGCCTGTAGCATTTAACAAACCAAAGCAAATGAAACACCAAACTCCCCAAGCAGCTCTCATCAAAGTCATGTTGTTCATTGGATCTTAGGGCCCCTTGGAGATGGTCCAAAGTCATCTCTTGCAGTGGTCAGTAGCTGAGCAAGGCACTTGCCTGTTGTCATTTCAGTGTGAAAACATTGGCCTGGACATTTTACTGTTCGTAAACATAGCAGGATGCAATTAGGACTTGTAACTCATCCCTGAGAGAACTAAGGATGGGAGCACACACTTCAGAATAGAAAGTTAAGCATGCAGGTATTAGTATTACTCAAATAAAAGTACATGTTGAAAGAATTAGAAACAAACACTATGAGAAGGAATTTTTAGATCATTATCCTACGCACTGGAGAAGTAGTTACCTGATTTTATTCCTTTAACAGGGCATGATCCTAACAGGGAAAATACTTCCATAAAACAGCCATTAACTAATTAATAACTTTCTGGCTTGAGTTACCTACTTATAATCCACCTTTTCCCACATATTCAAGTAAGTTAACGCTATATAATTCTAACCTCATATCCACTTGATGGGCAGATCATTTGTTGTGATGGAAGAGGCCTTGAAGAAGTGCCTGCTACCCACTTATTCTCAAGGTAAATGAAACAAACTGTAAATCAAGGACACGATTAAAGCTTGCCCTTATAAAGCAAGGGTCTAGTTCAGGGCTGTCTGATTGAGTATGCATTGGATCAGGCCCAAGTTGCAATTGGTTTGCATATTTCCCAAAGAAATGCCAGTACATAAAATGCCCATGAATGCAAATAGGTTGTGTTTTTCCATTTGTATAATTTAGCAGAGGGTGGCTTAGAAATGAATGCACACAATAGGATTATACAATATTCTCAGGGGTTCAAACAAGTTGCTGTCTGCCCAAGGGAAGGCCAATCTAGTGATTGAAGCTTAACCTCCAAGGAGGAGGAAATCATAATTGTACTCCCCGAATGGTCACATATTTGTGAAGTCACCAAAATTTTCACGCCTCTGCCCTCCAAACAGGGACAGTCTATTTATGCAGCTTCACCAGCCCATCCACATTTGTATGTTGATAGCAGAGCAGCAAGAGCAGCAAGAGAGAGATGGTGTCGAAAGGCAAATTGCCTCCTGACTTGGTTCCATACATGCATTCATGTTTGTGCCGTGAATACAGCAGTACCCAGTGCACATATGTCTTTGCTTACAATATATATTTTTTACGCCATCTATGCCTTGCCTTCCCTTCCACCGGCGCTCACTCTTTTCTTAAGCATTCATAGCTATCATTCCCCAGAACATCTGAAAACAACGGGATGGCATCACCCTACAGCTCCCCCTTCTCTGACTCTCTTGAGAAGTTCTGTGTCGTATTGCCAGTGTTTTATATATTTACACCAACAGAGGAGGCCTGGGATGTGGGCTTTTTCGTTTATATGAGTCTCACCGCCACAGGGGGTATTTAACTTTCTGCCCTGGTTGCTGTAATTCTCTCTCCAGTGGATATACAGTTCAGATCAGGTTCCTATTGCTGTGATGACAGGCATTCAGCAGGCACTGTAATTGCAGAGTTAAAACAGCTCATTTTCTTACTGGCAAGCTGTAGTTAAAGAGGTGCTAGGAGGCAGCCTGGCTGTCTGCAGAGGAACTGATCAAAGCACTGAAAGGCATCTGGCTTGTCTCTGTTTTCTTTCACCACCCCCCTTGCTGATGGAGGGGAAAAAAAGAGAGAAGGAGAGAAAAAGTGAACGGAAAAAAAAAGAGGAAAAAAAGAAGGAAAAAACTATTAAAAAGGAATTTATGAAAAAGAATACTTGTCCCTTTCCTAAGGGGAAAAGGCAGTGTCTTATTAAAGATACTAAAGGCAGTTGGGTTAGTCTTTTTTTTTTTAAACTCTCTGTATTTTTAAATGAGAAAATTAGGGCTTGTGTGTGTTCATTTGTACTCTTTTGTGCTCTTCCCAGTAAGCTAGCACTTTGCACACTGCAGAGTGAACTTTCCCCATCTCTGTATCAATGTCATCATTCCTTATCAGACTCAGCTTTTTCTTCTTCTGACCTCTATCCTTCCCTGAAGGACATACAGCTCCAGCCAGAATGCAATGGACGATGGGATTCTGTACCCTGGATTAACTGTAGAAGTACAAATGAAACACATTTTTGCTTTACTTTTGTTTGTTCTAATTCGCTTCAATTCTTCCTGTCATAAATTCCAGCAAATTGCAGAGGAAAAGGTAAATCGAACTGACAAACTACTTGAGATGTTCATATGAAGGATAAAAAAAGGCAAACACTCCAACAGCAGGGGAAGACATCTATCAAACAAATTGAGATCAATGATCTAAAAGCCACTGAGAAGTCAATCAAAATGTTTCTCCCAATGAGATAAAGGAGCCCCCAGGCAAGGAATGGCTCAATTTCCAAATAAGAAAAGAGACATTGCATCTAGGGGAAAAGCACCATTCTGGTGAAAATCACTGAAATGTGGGATTCACTGTCTATGAGCCAAAGAGATCTAGCAGCTGAGGGTGCATGCTCTCCTCCAGCAGCTCTGTGAAGTTCCTGTCTTGCAGGGACTCTAAAAGGAAAAGAAACGGAACATGATCCATTATATATTATTTGACAACATTTTCCAGCCAGGTTTCCAGGCTGGCACACTGCAAAACCAGCAGGATTTCTGCTGTCTCTTCTGAGCCTTCAGTCATCAGAAACTCATCAAGGAGTTCGTTCATTCTCGCTTTCGCTCCTCTCACACTTCATTTTTTGCATCCACTGTCTCTTGATGGTGACACTACCATCTTCCCATGGACAAAAGAGGAGTTCAGAGTCTTTGAGAGAAGAAAACAAACTCAGTAACTCAACAAGGAGCCTAGACAGACAATGTTGCAAATTAAGTTGAAAGAGGCCCAGTTACTGCACCATTATTTGATTTCCCCTTCTCTAATCCCTTGCTCGTAATTAGCATAATTTATTAACATATTAGAGCCATGCATGTGAACCCTCTTTATAGTTGCTGAGTGCTCCCTGAGGCTGCCTAGTGAAAGCTTTTCCCCACTGTTTAATAATATGTTACATAAGGAAAACCAGCTTCTGATATAATTTAAATTATGACTTTCCTCTCTGCCTCTGAACACTCATTTCCTTTAAATGAGCTTAATTTCCTTAAATAATGAAAATCCTCCAATTTCAGTTTTCCATTCATTAGACCCCCTTAGCTCAACATGAAAAAGTCACACACCAAGAGGGAAAAGAAAAAAGAAAAGAGCCAAAAGAAAAGAAAAGAAAAAAGTCCCATTGAACTTCAAACATAACCATCCCGAGAGGAGCTTTCCTGTGATCTTGTCTCCTCCTCTCCTTTCTGAACTGAGAAGGGCACAACACAGACAGTCAGGAGATAAAGATGGACAAGTCACTTTACATTAAACTAGTTTCTCCCATCTGGCATGTAAGGTTCCCTGAATGCTAAGGGCATTTTCAGAATTGCAAACACCAGGCTCCTCTGGGAGATCACACAGTGGTTTAATGGGCCATCAGCCAAACACAGGTTTCTTGTTTTCTCCCAGATAGTTTCCTTTCTTTCTGTTAATCTGCTGCTGATATTTGAGAGATGATAAGCAAACAAGGCCACCCTTGTCCCTGCTCTGATCATCAGTCTGATGCGGGTCCATCTCTAAGCACAGGACATGGCCATGGCCACAGGATTGCATCACCTTCACTGCTTCAGCTGACCTTTATCTTCACTCCTTGCTCTCTTGAACTGCTCACACAGCTCATGAATCAGCCCCTTCAGCTCTTTACCTTGGCTTTTTTTTCTCTTGCTGCCCCTCTTCGAACTCTTCTACAGCTCCCCAGTGCTGTGATAACCTGCTGTCTGCCAGAATTTCCTTCTAGCTCCTCTACATTTTGTGCAGAAATATAAATGCATTTTCTTCTTGAGTGCTGGCTCAGGAGTTAGCTGGCCCTAAGTCCATGGCCAAGTATGATCCAAGCAGAAGACATGCTCAATAGAGGCAAAACCAGTGCAGTAGCTTTTGAACTAGCTAAAAGTTGGTTTTCTGCTCCTCTGACTTCTTGTGTGATGTTTGGCTCACCCAGTATGTAAGTGCTTGACTTTAGCTGAGTTCAACGTGATTTAACTGCTAATACATTTGAGGATTTAGGCCTCTGTTATATTTCAATAAACTGGGAATAAAGTAACTTCTGCACCTTAAAGAACAGCTGTGAGCTATTAAAGCTTGTAGCTCTACACTGTAGGTAGATAATACCTCCTCCTGTCATTGCAGAGAGCACAGCCCAGACACAGATGGCATTTTTAGCTGTGGAGTGATGCATAACAGCAGCATAATTCATGTTGATGATAATTTAAATACAGTGTTACCATGTTAACTAAAAGGGCATCCTGCTTTTTTAAAAAATAAGTACCTAATATAACAAAGCCTCCAGTGTCCTCCCACTGAAAGGCATTATAAACACATCATTTTGGAAACAATAAGAACAGAAAGAAACTCTGAAGAGAACCATGTGCTGGTTGCTCTGCAGGCAGCTCTGTGCTGGACACCTGTCAGATGCCAGTGCTGCCCCAGGATGCGTGTGAGGTTTCATTAAGCAGTCAATAATGATGCGGGCCGCACAACGTTCTGCTGAGTTTGGGGCAAAATTTTGGGTCAGAGCTTATGTCTTCAGCCCCAGTTAACCTTTCTCTAAGGAAAAACCAACCTTAATAGCATGAAATGTCAAGAAAATTATGTTAATTTGCAGAGTACATTTTTTTCAGGACCTCAAAGAAGTAAGTGAATGTCATTGTTATTACTTGTTTTTTATCACTGGGGAAACCCAACAACAATTAAATTAACTTGCTGGAGATCACAGTGCCAGAAATACAAGAAAAAACCCATGTTTTCTGACTTGGGGATTTTGGGAGATGCTTTTCATGAGAAAATGCCAGTTTCCTGAACCCAACATTTCTGTGGAAAGGGACAGGAATAATTATTCCTATTAGGAAGAAGCTTTACCACAAATGAGAGAAACAGAGGCTTAGACAGAAAGATTTGCATTTGTCTCCTCTTCCCACCCAAAGTGAATGTCACCAGGCCCCGGGCTTCTCAGGGGAGCAGGACTTACATAGCTTCATGCCAGCATGGAATAGGAAAACAAGTTTCCACCCCACTCACTGATTTTTGACTGCCAGCACTTGACTAAGCCAGAGTCTATATTCCCCTCTTCTCTCTTCTGAACCTGATTTACTGTGGTATTTATCTGATTTAGGGTTGCTCTTCTTTTATGCTCTCCTCAGGAGCACTGATGTCTGGGATGTTGCAAAATATATAAAGCTTTTGGATGTATTTACGTGTATTGAAATGTACTTCTCATGATACAGCTGCACCCGCCCTTTCCACTATTCAGCCTCCTCTCCTCCCACTTAAAAACAAGCCTTTTGAAAGCAGAAGGGAAGAATAATTAAAAAAAATTGTAATCTGCCTCAGGTAATGACATGATTGAAACATCACCATTTTGTCTGGAGGGTCACAGGACAGCTTTATGAGAAAGCTTTAAAGCTGCTAACTCTAAAGAACCTTTGATATTTCACCTTTTGTTGTTGCTAACGTATTCTGCTTCCTGGCTCTTGGAAACAAAGCCTATACTGAAGGCCCTGTCACTTCAACAAATTTGGTGCCAAACATGTTATGCCATGGGGCAATTTGACAATCTAAGAAGATTAATTGAACATATACATTTAGATCTTCCAAGCTGCTTAAGTAATTCAGGTATTTAACATGAAGTAGACATCAGGGCCCCTTAGTCAGCTTTGGGAACACTATGCTTCATCTTATACGTTTCAGCTAGAATCATAGAATCATTTAGGTTGGAAAAGACCTCTAGGATCATCAAGTCCAACCTTTGTCCAACATCAGCCTGACCCCTAGACCATGTCTCGAAGTGCCACGTCCACTCGTTTTTTGAACCCCTCCAGGGATGGTGACTCCCCCACTTCCCTGGGCAGCCTGTTCCAGTGCCTGACCACTCTTTCAGTAAAGAACTTCTTCCAAATATTCAAACTAAACCTCCCCTGGTGCAAATGTGGTGTGGTCCCTGTGTGCCAATCTAAGTTTTGGCAAGAAAAGATTATGCTAATGGTGGCTCATGTTTCACCATAACAGCTAGAAAATAAAGGGAAAACCTAAGTGATATACTGCAAAGTACTTATGGTGGCATTAACAGTATACCTGATTGGAAAATTATTTTCCCACTCTTTAAAATACAAAATAGTCTCTCAGAACAAGGGATGGAGATTTCTATAGCTTTGGTGTAAGTCCTCTTCACTGTTTTTAGAGAGCCAGGAGAACATGGCAACTATTCCTCACTTAACAGTTCATATCACACCATTGCCTTGCTAGTCCTATCTTTTACAGTGACCATAAGAGAACATTTTCTAGATCTTGATTTTTTACAAATGTGTTCAGCTCCCAGGTTTGCTTAAATCTGTAGACAGGAATAGTTCTCCATTGGTTTGTTTATAGTAGGCTTTGAAACTATTTGATACTTGGTTGTTCATGGTCAAACACAAAGTTATTTCTGATCAAGCATCGGTAAAGAGAAAATGTAAAAACAAATCTCAGAATTAAAATTCATGGGGGCATAAACTCTATTCACATAGCTGTAAGGAGGTTCTCAGGGTATGTTTCCAGATATGTTTCATTCAACAGCAGCTCATAGAAATGATTGCAGAAACAAATAAGATGTATTGTGAGTGTAATTGAAAAGAATGTGAGGATTTTGCTTGAAAAGACATTAATGGGTAATTTCTAAAATCATACTGACATTTCTACTTGTACAAAAGTCTATTTGAGGAAAATGTCTGGGTACTTTGAAAGATGCAAGAGCTTTGGAAAAGATCTAGAATTTTGTACTCTGGCCAAAACCAAATGAAGACAAATGAGACTGGAGTGGTGCTGGCCAAATGAAGCCAAGTCAAACCATAGACACTACGGGGACCTGTCCATCACAGCTTCCTGGCAAAGATTCTCAGTAACTAAAAATGTTTCCACCATTGCTTTTGTGAAGTTAATGGTCTGGGACTCAGAAAAAGCTGTTTCATGTGGAAATACGTAGTCTTTGGGTCCTGGTGGAAAGTTGCCTCTGCTGAGTTTGGCCAGAGCCTCCATAACTTTGCCTAGAAATTGTCTTCACCAGTCACCAAATGAGATAAATGAGAAGTTGAGGCTTGCAATGTAGCTACCTCTGTCTTTTGTGATACCAATGAGACAGCATTGTTCTGCCATATTAGAAGAATAAACAGTAATTATTATACATTATATACATTATATATGTGTCTGCCATCCTGGGAAAAAAAGGTTGCCCTACTCTCTTTTTGATATAAAGTAATAAATTATTTTTCCCTTTTTCCCTGGACACACCCAAACTCCTGGAGGCTATCTCCTGTAAAAAAGGGAGGTACAGGCAGTTTATGGAATACATGAATTCTATTTTATGTATTGTTTTGTCAGATATACTTAGCAGAGATGGATGCAAAACATCTGATGGAATCAGCAACTAATTTATAGGTGGAATACTGTTTTTTCTGAACATCTGGAAGTGATTTTTTATTGGTTTTAAATTCTAATTTTGTGTCTTCTGGATGAGTTTGTACTTGAACCATAGAATGCAGAATTCAGAACTCCTTATAACCCTGGAAGATGATGACAACTGGCTCTAAGGCATCAGTGGGGCTCGTTGGACAGCATAGAAGCTGCCATGAATATTGGTCCTGTTCATAGAACCCAAGAAGAGTGTTCATAGACTTAGAGGAGGATAGACTGGTGGTTTGGATTTTTATGCAGACCATCTCCAGAATTTTTAGGTTTTGCATCGACACCTGTGCCAAGGTTTCACCTGTTGAGGTTGTTGTGATGGAACTGTAGGTCACTGGGCTGCTTTCAGAGGTTACAGTGCTCAGGCTATGAATTTTCCAGGACCACCATCACGTGTATGTTTCTATACACGAGAGATCATGCAGCATGGAAGTGAGTTATAATCTGGAGCTTTCCTACAGGATGTATAAATAGTCATCTTTGTTAATTTCAGAAGTGAGAATGTGGTGGGTTGACAGTGGTTGGATGCCAAGTGCCCCCAAAGCTGCTCTATCCCTCTCCTCCTCATCTGGACAGGGGAAAAAAAATGTAACAAAAGGTTTGTGGGTCGAGATAAGGACAGAGAGATCATTCCACAATTACCATCACAGACAAAACAGACTTGACTTGGGGAAAATTAACTTAATTTATTACTAATCAAATCAGTGTAGGATAACGAGAAATAAAAACTAAATCTTAAAACACCTTCTCCCCCACCTGTCCCTTCTTCCTGGGCTCAGCTTCACTCCCGATTTCTCTATCTTGTCCCCCACAGTGGCACGGGGAGTCGGGGAAGAGGGGTTGCAGTCGGTTCATCACACATCTCTGCTGCTCCTTCCTCCTCAGGGAGAAGACTCCTCACACTCTTCCCCTGCACCAGCATGGGGTCCCTCCCATGTATGGAGGTCCCCTAGGTATTTTGTTCATTGCTTTACCCAGTATTCTCTATATAGTCAGTGATTAATCATCTTTGAGCTCTGCCCTATCATATAAAGAAAGGAGGGGAAAGAAATCGAATGCTGTGGAAAACAAAAGCAGCCTGAAGTATAGCTGTAGCTAGCTCCAGCTGTAACAACAGGGTTGTTGGCTTCCAAATTTTCATCTCCCAAAAGAATCGGTATCAAATTCTTCAGCCCAGAGGTCAAAAGGGATTTTAGTAATGGAATAGGACAACTCAGCTTGTAAAGACTTCCGGGCAAAGGCTTTCTGCTCTCTACCTGGAAGCATCTATGGCATATGGCCCATGAAATGTGCTCCCAAGACACACAGGAATAAAATAAATAGTGACTATGAAATAATTTTATGCTTTTCTGTCTTCTGTTGTGTCGCTAGTGGCAAAGATAACGCTCTACACAGGAGGCAATTCAGATTGATGATGTAGCAGGAAGCACACTTAACTTCCCCCCTGCACAAATAGGTGGGCAGGTTACATATGTTCCTGAGCACAGCCTATAGTCATAGGACAAAAACTGTCTCAGGAATGTTCTTGGGTTTTGTCATTAGATACAAAAGTGTGCATAAATTAGAAATACAGCCTGGGCAACTTCAGAGTTTCATGATGCCTCTTACTAGTAACAAGTTGAAATACAGTTGTGTAAATTGTTTGAGAAAATGTGATGGGAATCCCCAGAAACAAAAAGCATGTGGAAAATAAATAATGACTCCAATCTCTTAGAACTGCTTCTTTATTATTATCTGAGTCCTAAGAGAGCATCCAGAAGGACCAGCCCAGCAGTGCAAGCCATTCCTTTTTAAAACAGAGCTTCTCACAATCCCAATCCATGGCATAAACTGTTGGCCAGATAGGCAGATGTATGAGAGAAGGCAAATGACCAACATCACTTCTGTGGTCAGATGCAAAGAAATGTAAGTTTTCCATTTCTCACATAAATGTCTCTCTCTGCAGTGCTAGGAAACCTGGGATATATTTCCTGTGCAATACCAGAGAAAGGCAGGTAAAATAATGAGATAGATGCCAGTATGAAAAGCAAGGGTTGAGGCATGTGTGCTGTAGTGTCAGCCAGGAAATACAGGCTTTTCTTGAGCTGCACTGTGGGTACACAGCATCTAGAGACAAGCCTTGGGTTCCCAGCAGAGCAAGGAACAGAGCTTGGCCCTCTATTCCCTGCTGGGACTCTAACCACTGACCTGCTCTGATGATTCAAGAGGTTTGTGGTTCACAGATATTAATTGTTATGTAACTGGAGGAATTGGAGCTTCTGTGGTTAGTAAAAATCTTGGTCTCCTTAACTTTTAGAAGTCAGCATGTTTCCTTACTGCTCCAGCTCTCACAGGACAGAGCCAGAATGTCCCTGTTTAAGTGGAGCAAACGTTTTTCCAAAGGGTCAAAGTTCAGGATGAGCTTGTAAGCAGATTATGGAGCTGGTGGAAAGGCCAAAGGCACCCTAAGTCTTTACATTCCCAAAGTGCTGTGTTAAACTCTAGCCCAAGGATGTACTTAACCCCAGAGAGAACGGAGGTCAAGTGAACTTGCAGCATTTCAAATGCAATCAGTTTGAAAAAGTAGCTGTTTATAAAGAAGTATATTACAGAGACAAGCTAATGTTAGCATTCCCTCTCTGCAAATAAGCCTGACCTATGGCTAGTCTTGTCAAGGAGCTGCCATGTTTCTTTTATAGCATCAAACAGTAAGGCTTTATTTCAGTTTTGGTTAAATCTCAGGGGACATTTTGGCTTAGGGCATCGAAGGTCTCCCTGTAAGGAGAAGCAAGGGGAGTATTTGTACCATCTGTCTTTAGGTACTTAACTCAGACTGGGTCCCTGTTCTGTCAGGAGAGTGAGGGAGGGGTTTCCAGAGCACCTGGAATGAGTCCTGAACCGATACCTGGATGTCTCCTCTCTTTCCACAGTTGGCAGAGCTCAAAGTTGACCTATGCAGAGATATTGCTTTGCACTTTCTCTGTGTTTTCTTTAAGGTGTTCAGAGCTGTGTGTAAGGTGCTAATTGACCCTCGTAAAATCCCCGCAGCATTTATAATACTCAGCTGGCATGCATGTGCAGGAGCCACAGCAGCACCATGGTACAGATGGGGGTGTCCGGCTGTGGCAGAGCAGGAGGACCCTGGGCACAGACCATGCAGTGCCTCTGCAGCCAAACTCATGTCTTGGGCAAAAAGCTGGTGTGCAAATGGGACAGGTTTCATCCAGCCTCATCAGCCCTCCTGCTTTCCTCTAAGATCTTCCAGGCATAAGAACATCCAATGACTACGCCATGCACGGCAAACAGCCCCAGCTGAGCTTGCTGAGGATGCTCAGGAGTCTCCATGTGGTTTTTGTTTGGATGAAGATAAGCAAACATACTATTTGGCACAAATAACTTTGTTTTAAATGAGAGCAACAACATAAAAATAACAAATGTTAAGGTCTCCTTTGAAAGATTGTAGCCACTAAGAGCATCTCACTCATTAAGATCTTACCCTGTATATCTTGTTACTTTTTGTTCCTATTTCTATAACCATCATAATTAATATTAGCAGGTGACACTAGCGATAGTACCGAGGAATCAGTCATGAGCTGAGATCCATTTTTGTGGGTGTTAGCAGGACAGCATGAAGTCCGCATGGGAAGTCAAATATCTTATTTCTTCAGAGGCAGCTCAGCAATATCTTATATTATCAGTCCAAGACATGACTCAAGATGTGGTGAAAAGCAAGGAATGAGCAGGCACTCCTCTTGGTATTGATACCATCCCAGCATAGACCTGCAGCCACAGTGTTTGCATGTTTCAGGTGCCAAAAATTACTCAGGTGGACACAGGACTTGCACAAGTATTTTATAAGTTTTTTCTAGTTCCTTCAAGATGTTTTGCCTGTTTGGTTTTGTTTTATGATAATATTAATCTCACATGAAACACTCAAAATTCTGAAGCTTCGTAATATGAATATTTATTCTTATATGTAGTCTCTTTCTGTTTCCAAAGCAGGAAGTTTAAGAAAGACCATTTTTGGTAAGAGTTTAAGAATAAATTAAGTAACTTTTTCTCATTGTTGATCCAGATACACAGTGTTGTTTATGAGAAGGGGGAATCTTAAGACACACTTCAAATACAGTGAAAATTCTCTGTCCAGGAGAGTAAATTTTCAGTTTTCTTAGGATACCATACACCTTGCTTAAGAGACCTGAGTGTTGAATGATCCATTAAGAAACACTGTCTTCAGTACAGCTCTCTCAGCTCTTTCACAAGTAATTGCCTAATTGAAATAGTATCATTTATTAGCTTCTTTGCTTGAGGCTTCTTCAGATTTAGCTTCTGCTCTTGGGTATCCTCCTTTGAATTGTACCATATACCTCAGCTAATTATAATGTGGTATCACTTGATAAAGCCAACTGAGATCATAATGGGAAGACACAGAAACGTCTGCCAAGATTTGAAAATTGGATTTTTCTTTTTACTTACGCCAAAGACAGGTTACCTGTAATTAGTTCTAATTTATAAATAAGTGCAGGCTGTACTTCTAAAAGGTACAATATCAAGCCTTGCCCCCTTTTTAGAAACAAAGTAGGAGTCATACATCTCAATCAACTATATACCTTTTCTATGTCAGAATTAATAGCTTTGCATGAGAACTTAAGTAGGAGTAAGGGAGTTATACAAGCACCACCTAAATAATCATGGGACATCGGTTCCAAGTGACAACAAACAATGGCACAAGTCCCAAAAATGGAAATCACAGGAGTTCCAGAATCCTCAATATGAATTCTTTTTGTTTGCTGTCCAAAGTCTGAATATTTATTATCCAGGCTTCGCATCGTTTCTTCAAATCCCTTTGAAATTTTTTTGATGTTATTTTTTAATGCTCATTGTAATTCTCAGATAATCACAGGACTCCAGGAGCTGGAGTTTTATTAACTCACAAACATCCCAAGATCCAGAAAACTGTGATGAAACTTGCATCGTATGTAAGCTCATACTAGGTAGTGGAATTTCTTGTTCTTTTAATTAAGTAATTAATTTATTAACCCTTGTTTGTTCTTAAAGGATCCAAATGTTTCTGCCCCTTTTGACAAAAGCTGTGATTCCTAGTCCTGGCCTTCCTATGGGCAGCATGATGGAGTGGATAGATGAGCAGTTCCCTGGGCAGTTATGGCTGGAACTTCAAAGGGGCTGTGCAGAAGGATTGAGATACATCAGAAAAAATGTGCCTGTGGAGTTTAGGAGTGATTTGACACACTGGCCAAGTCAAACATAATGAAAGTTCCTTTTACCAACCCCCATTATATTCTTCCTGACTATAGTCAGTACTTCAATTTAGATTTAGGACGGAAGGAAAAATCACCTCATGGCTACTGATGTTTGATGTTTACCTGCTGCTCATAACTCCAAGTAGGTGCTTTGGAGAAGCTGTGTAGCCTCTGAGTAGGGACCACTTCTCATTTTGCAGACACATTCCTATTCTCCAAAAATCTCTTTTCATTTTCCTGTGCCACCTGATATGTTTCCTAGAACACACCCAAGCTTCTGGCCACCACAAGTATTTTCCTTGAGACGGCCTAGGTTGAACAGGCAGTTGAAGATGAAGTGATGACTGCTGCCTCAAGTTTGTGACATCCCCTTTGGTCTGTTTTTAGAAGGCTGTTGAAGATAAGCTGTTAGCAGGCTACTTAAGGAAAAAAAAAGATGCAAAGAAGATGGTGGATGTGCTGAGGAGGACACTGAGCTGAATGGAAATACAGAAAGTTGTTTTCAGAATGGCTGCTCCCTTTGTGGGCTTGTTTTCTGCCTCTGAATGCCTGCCTGCAATTTTTGAAACTGGTAGGGCAGGAGGAAACCTGATTGCAAGCAGTTTGAATGACCTTATTGTACATGATAGCACTCATGCAATCCAGGATCCCAGCTTTTCCCCACCACCCACATCGGACTTTGTAAAGACTTTTCTTTTTAGAGTATATCCCTCATGTAAGGAATTTAACCAGAGAACAAACAAATAACTATGTCAAGATAAAAACCTTGGGTTCTTGATTCACTCTGGAAATTGATTTTATGTGTGTATATGTGTGGTTTCTCTTTTCTTTCTTCCTTATTTCTAACAACCACTTTGTATTAAATGTTTTAGCACAGACATTTGGTCATTCTTTAAAAGCCATCTGGTGAATACTTGCTTGTGTTGCAGGTTATCCACAAAAAACCCAAGAGTGAGTAATGAAAAAATAAACTTTCCCCTATGCTGTTTCTTCCACTCCCCTATTTCTGCTGCTGTGGTTTGCCCAAAGTAACCATAGAGCAGAGCTCACTGCACCCTTGTAGAAGATGAAGTGTCATGTGTAGGAAAGGAGAAGACAATTCAGTCTCCTTGGGTTTGCCTTCCTCTGAGATTGATGATGAGTGTCAATCAGGAACCTGTTTTTTAGTCAGAAGTCCTTTAGAATCAAATTACTGAGGTAAATTACAGGCCAGCTGTTTACTACTTTTGACTGACTAATATGATCTATGTTAGAAGCAAACGGCTGATCTTCAGCCAAACCATCATCATCACAGCCTGTCCAAGCATTTGATAAATCTGTTAGGTAGGTGCTTTACATCATTACTTCAGATTGGCAGCATGCACTGATGCTATTGCTTCACAGAGTTTCACAGTGGTCATTCAAAACACTTTCCTCTAGGAAATTTCTGCTCATATCACACCAAATGTTGCTCTAATCAAGATGATTTGAAGTTTGGAATACAGTCTGGTTTGGATATTTCAAATACTTTCAGAAATTTTCACCTGGATGAGGTACATTTCTGACAAACGATAAACAGGTTCAGCATTTATGAATTTCATTTAATTAAGCTCAAGAAATTTGACAAGAGGCCCCAAGAAGACCACTGTGTTCTACAATTTGGTTTAAAAGAATAGTTCAGTCCTTTACCAAAAACTGTTAGTGAGAGGGGAGTCTTCCCTTGAAGTACTAATGGGTTAAAAAACAAGCCACAAACCCAGTATACTTTCAGTCATTTTCAGGCAGAAACCTGCATGCTGATTCACAAATATTCTAGTTTGGCTAGCTGCAAAGCATTCATTTACATTAATTCCTCCAGCTGTTCTAGAAACTTCTTCCCATTTCTGTAGCCCTGAATTTTGTCAAAATCAAGAATGTGCCTTGATAAAATACCTATTAAAAGTTTGTGTTAACTGTGATATTCCTGTTTTCAGCCCTATATTACTGACAGTAAAGCATTTTTAATTTTTGTTCAGAAGCAGCCAATGCTTGCACACTGGTACGCTCTCTTCACTCGTGTGTGTGTGTTCATGTGTAAGCGTGGCCATAGGTAAGCTCTTTGTGAAGGTTTAGTGCTCTCCAAGGAGAATGTGATGTCACCTGCTTAGGTCAGGACACCAGGCAGGGATTCACAAGCTCAGATCCTGGTCTTGGTTTCACCAATGACTTTTGACACATCGCTCCATTCCTCCCTCATTCTCATTCCCCTCTTCTGTTTACTCTTTTAGGTCTATTGCTACCCTAAAGTCCTCAGGACAGAAGTAATCTCATGCAGGTTTTTACACAGCAGTCACCCATGACTGTCAATTCACCTTGATCCTGGATTCCATCTAGCTTGCCTCTCCACATCCTGATGCCATGATCAGAGCAGGACAGTGGAGGTCCACAGATGTCCTAGAAATCTTCCAGGACTTGTACCTAAGCTGGCCCTGCCATGGCTGTACCTTTGCAGAGGGAACAGCGGGCACCACCCTGCCCAGTATGGGAGAGGCAACATCCCAGTGCCTGCACATCCAGCACTTCTTGGAGCACAACAGGAGTTTCACTGGGATTAACCCAGCCACTTGTTTATTCCCTGGGTTAATTTCACACGCCAAGCACCAGGCTTGTGTTAATTATATGGTTTACTGAGCTGTGTTTCTCTTTTCATTGCATCGTAAAAAAAGGCTTGAATAAGGACGCTTGTTCTGGTAAATTTTCACTTGTTTGTGAATGGCCTGGAAATAGTTAACAGCAAGCACATACTCTGGGCCAAAAGGGACCGGAAGGTTCAGATTATTGCCTTATTTATTTTATTTTATTCCTAATTAACATTTTATGAGCTCTGAATATGTTTACAGAAACACATGCAGGAAAGGGCATATGAACAAACAGAATTAATAGCCATTGACTGCTCTGTAGCATACCCAAAAGGTTAAAATATCATGGAGCAGTCCTTCGCCTATTCTGGTGGAAGCTGGACAGGCCCATTCATAGCAGGAACAAAACCTGACCTTGATGGGTTTACTTTCTAACCCAAGCCCAAGTGTTTAGGAGGGAGGAAGACCTGATGTGCTGGTGGGAAAAATCACCAAGCAGCGTTTTCAGAGGGAGCCTCTTGGTGCTCCTTTGGCTGTGGCAGTTTGTTCACCGATCTCCATTCTTTGCAGATTCATCAGAGAGCTGAGCAGCACAATTACAGTTATACACAAACCATAAGGTGGTTTGTACAGAGACCCCTGAACATGGTCTCCTGGGATTAAAGGAAGTGCAAAGATGCTTGAACGCAGACACCAGTCAGATCTAGTTAAATGAAGTAGAGAGGGGCTTCAGCCTGACCTCTCCTTCCAAGACTAGATCTGGGTTTGTCTTTGTGCCCTGAGTTTATCCTTCTCAAGGCTACAGACTGAAATCCTGGCAATCATTGTCTGAAAATGATCTGTGTTTGTTTCTATTTGACTCTATGGATAAAGTAAGGAAAACTTTAATGTTTTCAAACTGACCAGGATCAGCTTTTTCACAATCTATCACTCAGAGCTGCTGAGGGATTTCCACCTCTCTTCTGAGCCCAGGAGGAGCACGCCACTCCCATCCTGCCTGCTGCAATACCAGTATTGAATCCTTTTTAACAAATCACCTCTCTCTTTTCCCTAAGCTTTGTCTGCCGCTTGCATTGGTAAATGCAAGAGCTCTGGGTCCTATCAGCCAATTGCCCAAGGAGAGTTTTATTGCCATTTTTTTAACTGCCAAGGGAAAGGCTAAAGCTGTTTATCAGAGAACAGAAAACACTCAGTCCCCCAAGAAATGTTAACATAATGCCCTTGGGATAAACATTGCTTCACTGATGTGTTTTTAAGCTGCCCATTGCTTTTTTGAGAACTAAAAAGAAAGATATTACCAAGAAAGAGAGAATGATTCTGCAGCATGGTTAAAATCAGAAATAATCTGGTGGTGGGAAAAAGAAAATCACATTTTTCTCTCAAAATACATAGTTAATTGGGAACAGATCAGCATTGAGATCTGGGTGTAGGTAGATTAATTTTTCCTGCCTACCTAGGATGCAATAGAAATATTTTATACTTGGTTAACATCTTTTAGTGCTTTAGTTATCAGGACAGAAAAGAGAACGTGCTTCATAACTCATGCTGCCAGTTTGTTCCATGATCTTGAGCAAAACAAAAACCTAAGTGAATTATTCATCTATGTTATCTGAATTTCAGCTGGATAAAGTTGTGAGAGGAGTTTCATATGCATTTAGATGCACATTGAAACCTAGATGCATGTTGAAATCCATGAGAGTTACAGGTCAAAATTGTTTAGGTATCCCTGAGAAGCTCAGTGAGTATTTGTCAGCTTCTTTAGACTGTAGGTGTTTTCTGTCTCCTCATTCCCCTGTGAATCCCAGTTTTAGGGCCAGACATTCACTGTATTCCAGAAACACAAATATATTAGTTATCACTTTGTATTATTTGTATGGTTTTCCCCTCCCTGCAAATTCTCACAGTTTCCAAAGTCAGCATAGCTTTGCCAGAAGCAAGGTGGGAATGCCCTTGCAAGCAAGTTGTTGCTTCTCAGTATTGCTTTTAGCACTGAGCTCTCCTGGCTGACTCAGAAGGGCCTCATAATTCTGCCTTTTCCAGCCAACCACCATCCTCACAGTCAGAGCTGTCTTACAGGGTGGCATCAGCAGAAGATAGAGGGACAATAGAGGATCCTGATCAGCAATGGACACAGTCAGCTATTGGAAGCATCAGTGAGGTTTAGCCACTGCAATAGCCATTTTGGCTGAAGATAAGTGAATGCTGATTCCTATCTTTACCTAGGGGACACCACAAGGTTTATCTTCTGTGGCAACAGCTGCATGTGCTGGTAGTCCTTGTTGCCTTTTCATCAAGACCATGATCTTGGCACAACTATTCAGCTACTGGCCAATATTCTGCTATTACTGTTACCTAATTATTCAGGGAAACCTGTAGGTGATGTTTGATTCCCAGACAAAGCAAAGGCAAAAAAAATCACTTGAAACTGGTTTATGTCAAAGGGCGAATTACAGTGTGGCATAAACAAACAGTCCAACACATTATCCTGTTTACTTGGGATCAGAGAAGGTTTGTAAGTCTGAGTCCCGAGGGAGACACTTATAGTAATAATGTCCAGACTTCCTTTACACAAGGTCCAGAACTGCGGGGGAAAGGGAGGGAAAAATTAGTTCTAAGTGTTTTGCGATAAAGAAATTGTGTAATAGGAAATTGATGATATTCTGTTTTGCACCATTTTGTGCAAGTGTGTTTATCTGTCTTCCTAGGGAGAGTTCAGCCCATTACTGGAGATCTGTATGTCTCCATAAGGATGAAAAAATTTCTATGGCTTCCCCAGATTTGTTTCTATTTTTTCTCTCTTGGACTCTGTTTCACAAAGAGTAAGTTCTGCTTTTTGTAAAGGAATAATTTAATAACAGCAAGATTTTACCAGGTGGAAGTGAGTTACTCCTGCTTCTGTGTAAAATTGCTGTCTTTGATTGTATTCTTAAAGCAATTTCTTGTCTTACTGGTCTGCTTTACTTTTAGGAGATACTGGGAGGAACTTGTCCATCACAAAATGTCATTAATCAATCCTAGGATGTTGCACCATCACAAATTCAAAACCCAGAGAATGCAGCTTTCTCCTCTAATGAGATCTAAAGAGCTAATAAATAGCTCTTGATGTTGTAGCAACCAAAAGTAGGTTAATTAAGAAAGGCTATGAGGCTAATGACTATAATGTCATGGCAGAAAACAATCCACTACTCTGCCGGGTTTTCACACAAACAAATGTGAGTGGGAGAGACTCCTGTGCAGGATTTAAGTCCTGCCTGCTTCCCACTGACCACTGCAAACAGCACAGGAACTCCACTCTGATCTCCTGGCCAGGCCACTGTGAAGGGATACAGCTCAGTCGCTAGGCTTACATCCCATAACCACTGAATAAGGATGGGAAGAGTAGGAATTTGTGGAGTTCTGGGTAGGTGAACTACTGTACAGGCAAAGCCCAATGGGAAATGAATATGGTTTGGACACTCACTATCCTCACTTTGTTCTTCCCTATGCACTGCATTTTCTGTCAGGTACTACAGGATTCCTCCAGTTCACTGTGACATGTAACCCAGTTGGACACTCAGGCTGTGACACCCATGACATAGACTAGGACATGGCCTCACCGAATTCAATCTTTTCATTTAGAAATGTCAAAATCTGAAATTTAAAAAATGAAACTACACTAAACCTTTTCTTTCCTAAAACTTTCCAATCAGTAAAAACTGTTCATCTTTCATGCAGGATTGGGAGTTGAGAGGTTCAGGTAGATCAAAGAAACAGCTACAGCTCTGAAGAAATCCAGAGGCTGGAAAATGTCTTAAATAAAATTAATCATAAATTGCTCCAGATAATTTAGCAATTCTAAGAAGTCAGAAGTAGAAACTTCTTTTAGAGGGAGGAATAAAACTACTCTTGCAAGAACAGTTTGTCTCAACGGATGTTACTTTCAATACAGATTGGGATTTTAAGTGTGCTTTTATCACATTGGTAATATCCTGTGTGTGACTAACTCTCCTCCCATGGAGGACACAATTTGATCCTGGCTTCTTGCCTGATCGGGGTGGATATAAAGAACCATTTAATCATCTCCTCCATGTTAACAGCGAGGAGGAAGAAACAACCTTTTGGTCTGGTTCTCCCTTTTTTGCAACAGATCAGCCCAGTGGCCAGTCCTCTGCATATCTCTGTGTTACAGTTTGCAGTAAATTATGTTCCTCAAGAGCTGATTCATGGCCTCCTCCATTCAATGCCCTGGCCAGCCAAGCAGAGCTATCCCACTCTGAGAAGAGCTGGTCCAAACTCCTTTTCTTCTAGCTCAGGGGCAACCAGAGACTTTGGAAGCCACAGTTTGCCTGTGTTCAGTTCATATGGCAGCCCAAGTAAAAGCATCCCCTTTCTTCAGGGGTTAAACAGAATTGCCTGTGGTTATAATTGAGACTGAAATCAGGAATACAGTCTGTAGCAGCCTTTTACTCTTGATTTCATTTGTCTGCAGTTTGACACGCAGACTCTGGATCAAGAGTTTAAAACTTCATCAAACAGCAGAAAGTTCAAGGAAACATTTGGAAATGAGGATCTCTTGGCTAATGGTACTTACCTGGACCCCCTTTGATCAAGTACAATGATGTTTAAAAGACAGAATATTTGGATAGAGAGATTTTAAGTGGAAATCATATTTAGTGCTCTCATCACTGCTTGTTAAAGGAAAAAAACACACACAATAGGGACTTCAAGGTTCCCTTCCCTTCTCCCATTCTAGTTTACGACAGAGGTGGAATTTTTTGCTTTGCTATTTATTGACTTGCTTTAGTGCTCTCAGATGGAAACATTATCAGACTCATCACCACAGGACAGATCAAAGACAACAGATCAGACTCCTCCCTGGGGTGAAGATAAACTGCTGCACTTGACCTGTGCCTGGAATGTCTAATGGGGTCAAAATGTAGAAAAATAATAATATTCATTCCCTTCCACCTCCACACCAGCCTTCCCCAGGATTCTTTAACAGCCAATGCATAGAACAAGGCAGCAGCTTGTATTGCTTTCAGACACAGCTCATTTCTGCAGTTAAAATGTAGGACAAGCCAGAAGACAATTGCTTTTTGCCTCCTTCAACAAAGGACTTTCTCCAAATTCAGGAAGAGATAGACACTAGGTTACTTCAATATCCTTTTAAATTTCTGCCTCTCAGACTTTTCCTTACAACAAAAAATAAGCCTCTTCTCTCACCCAATCCTCCCCTTATTTTTGAAAGCTTATGCTGCCTTAAAAAAAAAAAGGTCCTCCACCCTTGCTTTCCTTCTTGGCTTTAGAAGAGAAATGGTTGTAGGACTGAAGGGAACTGTCTGTTTCAAGATCAAAGCAGCAGTCTCTGCTGTCTGAGCAATTTTAAGATTCTTTTCAGCCAACTGCATGGGCCCGAGCGGGTGACCAGTGGCAATGTGAAGCCCAGCAGGCAGCTGTGTAGCAGCCAGCAGAGGAGACAGCGTCACACCTCACATCTCCTAATGACGGCCTCTATTGCGCCGGCAAAAATGCTGCTACAGCAGCTGCCTCTAGCCATGTGCAAAGTGCCCCTGCCTTTTGTTGTGATTATGAGCTCCAGGATCCTGTTAGTTTGCAGTAAATCACTCACAGCAGCCCCAAAAATGAATAATTTGGTCAAGTCATGCGCCAGCTGGTGTCCCGTAGAGAGTCTGTCTACAGACACCTTTGTGGGTTGCCTCTTCTATTTCCTGAGCATGAGAAGCCCTTATTTCAGATCTTGAGCTTATTGCAGCTTCTGGGTGACTGCCATGACCTCATTTATAATGTTGCAGAGCTACACTGATTCATCTCTTCAGGAAATACAGTCTCGCTGGGCTTGTGGACAATATATAGACAAGTGTGAGTGGCCATTTCCACTGTATAACTCTCTCCAAAACAGAAATGATCACTTCTTGGGATTGTCATTGTTTGACCAGAGCCTCAGAGCTCTTGCAAAGGGAAAAGGAGTTCAATACTGAGAACAGCGGTACAGTAATAATAAATGTACAATACAGGTAGCTTTGAAAGCAACGTCCTAATAGTGTGTGGAGTTGAAAGGTGCCCTGTAAAACCTAAACCATTTTAGCACCAGCTCAACTTGCTGCCTTCATCCTCAAGTCCCTCTGACCACAGTTTTATCAGGAATAAAGATTGACAATGTTAGAGTTGTAACTTGTTTGCTGATAGATCCCCAGGATACATTCAGGGGCTTCCTGAGTAACAGAAACAATCAATAAACTAATTTATTTCTGCATTTTGGAACTAGCTGAACCCATTTTTTTCCAAAGTCAAACACTTTTCACCTTCCCTGACTCTGGGCATTAAGGCACGCATGAAGCATGTTTCCTAAAAAATGAACCACATCATCTTAGTTTATCAGTACCCCCACCAGTCATTCCTTCCGGTGTGTAGGTCTGGTTGACACATTAAATCAGAGATGCAGGTCTACCTTGGAAATCACCTTTGAAAGGGGAGATCATGGGAAGTGCAGTGATAACTGTTTGGAAGCTGTGTGGGTTTATTTGCTCAATAGACACTTTGTGTGTTTAAACCTTTCTCATCAAAACAGATGCATAAAGGAATACAATGGGCACAGTGAGCAGTAAACCCACCGGTACAAATACTTCTGGCAACAAGTTGCCATAACTTGACTTCCATGGCTTAAACACAACTTGCTATTTGTGTTTTGTTACATTCTGACAAATCCTCACCTGCCCACCTGCAGGTATGTGTTGCCTAGGGTGCTTAGTGGGATGTATGGCTAAGGGAAAAAAAAATCCACTGGCAATACTGAAATACCATCAAGAGCCAGAGCTAGGTTAAAAGCAGGAAATATCCTTTCTCCTGCACCCTGCTGCCCAACCACGTGGGATGGAGGCCGAGTCATAACGTCCTGCAGAGCATTGAAGGCTTAGGATGGGCATGTACAAGAAGATTGCTGATATCATGGAAAGGGAAGCCTGTTCCTGGCATTAGCCTTTGAAATAGAGTAGATTTATTCAGATTGCCTTTGATCTTTTAATTACAGTATGTTTTCATTCTCAAAGCCATGGGTCCAGTTTATCTTGCTATAATTCACGTGTATTATTTTCCTGAGTCCTGGCACCTCTGAGTTGCAAGTCTGTGCCTCTCCTGTGGGACAAGGAGAGGTGAACCTTGCATTTTGGCTCAGGAGCACTGCTGCTGGAGCCATTATGGAGAATTTGAGGTGATTCATTACTTAAAGACATTTGGGCCCACTCTCCAACTTGGAAGGAATTCTTAGCAATCCGCCTCCTCTACCCAATTTTCTAGTGTTTTCCCAGAATGTATGCAAAACTGAAGGTGAGGTATATCAGTGTGTGCTTTGAAAGGATAAGTGAATTGAAAGGCAAAGATTGTATTTTGTTTCCTAATTCCTTTATCTGATATTTCTTAACAAGATATGCTAGTGCTGGAAGTAAACTGGAGTTTACTGCAACCTGGCATAGCAGAGTTGAAGTGTTTTGCTCATGTGCTGGTATTTCATTGTGGAGTTAAAGAACCTTTTTACCTTCATGGACTTGTGTAAGAGTGACTGTCTGGAATCCACAATACATATTAGAGATGAACATGATTGTCCACTGCAGCAGAGCTATTGTTGTTATAACTTATTACTGGCTGTATTCTCTCAGATCTTAACTGTACCCCTTCAAAACTCTGGATGAAGACATTCAGAAAGAAAATTTGCTCATTATTATGCTCGAGGTTGCCATCTTTAAGTAAAAATATTTTTTAAAACCTCCAGGAGAGGAAAAAGCCTTGGAGAAGGTAAGGTGTACTTTTATGTAGCTAGATACTGCTGAAAAGCCAACAGCCTGTGGAACTATTTGCTCTTGTAGATAAGGCAATTGCCCTGTTGGCATTCACAGAGATGGGCTGAGAAGGTCAGCTTTTGAGTAAATAAAATTGGAATTAGCTTGGAGCAGAACAAGTTGGGGTTTTTTTCACTTGCCTGAGCCATCAACATGAAGTAGTTGGTTGCAAACAAGAGAGGTGCTGAATGATTTTGAGGTTTAGTATATTTCTAATTATGGTTTGTCACTTTGGTAATTAAAAAACAGGTTGAATATAAAAGGCAAATTTTTTTAAATTCATGAATGACAGACACCAGCAGATCATCAGTTCATTATAATGTACATGCCTGGACAAAAACTTCCTGGAATGTCCTCTGATGAACTCTAGATTATTTTGTCAGGTATTTATTGTCCATTTGGCATGGCCAATAGAAAAGAAAAAGGATGATTAATTACTCATGTCACCCTCACCACAAGCAACATCTCACAAGTTGTATACGAGTGAAAAAGTACAAACTTGGTGTTAAAGCACCCAGCTTCAAGCATGTATGAGTTTTCACAGACTGTTTTTCTGCATTTTGAAGTGACTATGGCCTTTTGCTGAATATTGCATAATCTTTACTTTTCTTACTTCAAAAACACTCCACTGATCCTTTCAGACACTGGTACTCCATCATCAGTTTCTATCTGTATTTGAAGACCATATTCTTCACAGCTCACAGTGACATTATAAACAGTAATATTCCTGCCTTGGATGTGATCAGATATGCTTAGTCTTGAAATACATTTCAAAACAATGACTTGTGCTGTGGAAAATTTGCCACAGGACTTTTCCCTTTGTAATAAGTGTTTGCACGTACTTGGGAAGCTCCCTTTTAATCTCGTGCTTGTCTTGCTTAAATTGTTATGAGGAAACCAAAAGATATATTCCAAGCAGAAGATACTTGGTATCATGTTAATTGGCAATGGCAGCATCAAAGAGAAAATGCAGCATTTAAAAATTTTTTTCACACTAATTTTAGAATGAAAAGTTGTATTTTGCTACAAAAGAGAGCAACCTTATTCCTCTAGAAAGGCAAAAGTCCTCAGCCTATACAAAATGTACAAATCACTTTCAACTCTTTTTTCTAGAAGCAAAGAGCTCGTGTAATGCAAGAAGTTCTACAGTATTAAGGGAAAGTGCAGGTATTTGTCTTTCAACAAGACATATGCTTTGGGAAAGTTGAATTTGATTCAAAAAACGTACATACTTTCACTGTTTGTTTCAAGAAAGGCAAGATGTCCATCTCTCTCACAAGGAGGAATCTGACTAAATGAAACCACAGGCTCTTTGCTCTGTGTACTTTAATTCCTATTCTTCTTCATTTTAAATAGGATTTTACATAAACGTCTTTTAAAAGAAGCAACTATCCTGCTCCATGAACTGCCTGGAACAATATGTATAAGAAATTTCTAAATATCGGGAGAATAAATTTTCATGTCTGAATTCCAGACCAAACTTCAAATGCCTTTTCATCTCTTTATTCATCACTTAAAAGTATAAATGTCCACTTAAACACCTCCCACTCAGTAGCCGAGCTGAGTATTACAAATTAAGATGAAAATGTCAAAAACAAGACTATCTTTTATTTCCAAGAAAGCTTATTTAGAAAGGTTTGCTTAAAACCTGAGGTTCCATAAGGATTCTGAAGAATCTGAGATCTGGATCTCAAAGGCATAACACATCTAAACCAGATTATCTCAAAGGGAACTGTAGGCCTTCTTGGGTTCTCACTTGGAGAACCTCTTTTGAACTGGCCAGGTGAAGTCCATAAATATGAGTACCCTTGTTTTTCTTTAATACTTGGGTTTTCTCTCCAGATACTGGAATGAGGCACGCTGCAGAGTAATGTAGAACAGTTAAACTAACAAGTACAAAATCCATTTATGTTTTGTATGGGGAGCTAAAGAACAATTTCTCTCTCTCTCCTTTCTTTTACTTTCTTTCTTAGAAATTTGACATTTGAGACATGGTAATAAGAAGAGCAGAGCAAATGGCACCACAATGCATTGACAGTTTTGGAAAGAAAAAATAACTTTCTAAGTCTTGGGGACGGATTTCACTGTAAATAAAAATAAAAAAGAACAGAAATTAATGTTTGTGGTCAGTCCCCAGCAACTACACTCTCTAATGCAAACCAATTGCAATTTTACCTGAAATGTATGACAGATAGCTAAGGCACTAATATTTTTCTCTGCTAATAAGCTCGATATGGAACAGAGCTCCTTTAGAATATGTACGGTAAAGTGGAAATGCATGCTTTGGTGACTGTTATAAAGCAGGCCAAAGATATGTCAAGTCCAATTAATGTCAATAAGGAACATCTGTATTTAGGCACCCAAGTTACTTAATGCAAACATTTCATAATTATATACTATAGCACACATGGAGCATTATGAGATGTGGTGTCCCAGTGTGAATAATATTCACATTTTTCAGATCAGTCAGCAGTCTTGGTCTGGCTTTGGCTCAGCTTGCCGTCTCCCCATAAGAGCATTTCTTTATAATATTGAATTAAGTACAATCCACATTTTTTCTCTTATCTGTGAAATCTTGTGGTTGTGGCTTGACTGTTTTTATAAAATGAAAGATCCAAGTGCATGTAAAGCTAGGGTTTTGGGGGCTTTTTTTTTCCCTAAGACATCTGGGTTTTTTCTTATAAGCCTTAAGTCTGGGAAGGAAAGGTTCAAGTGGATGAAGCATAGCATGAAAGACTCCATGTCTAAAGGATTGTTCATCTCACGGAAAAAAACAGCAAAGGAACAGAACAGCAGCAGAACCCGTTTCCCTCACCTGAATCATTAGATGCACTGTGAAATGACAGCTTAGCACAAGTCTGCAGGAGGAATAGATATCAGCATTTATAGTCTGGGAACCTCAGAACTTCCCAAATACTTGTAAATTCAAAACCAGCCATGCAGCAATTGTTTAAACAAATGGAGCAGGCACTGGTAAGCTCAACTGCCACCCACACATTACTCTCTACAGTACAGATGCCTTCCTGAGCTAGGTGGGTTTCTTGAGCTTGGTGGGTCTGTTGCGAAGGGGCTCTAGAGTCGTGCATTTTGAGATTTTAATCTCCAGTTTAGAGGAGCTACTAGAAAAGCTGGAAAAGTCATCTGGTGCTTAATGTGAAACACATCCCTTGCAGCAGAGCAGTCTCCATCACTGGTAAAGCTTTCCACTAGGCGTTTCCTCAAGCCACCCAAGTCCCAGGGGCCATCAGCCGAGACAGAAAAGGCTGCAAATGTTGAGGCACAACCTCGTCCAATCAATTACAGCCCAACAAAAGCACCTTAGACAACTGGCAGGGAAAAGCTGACAAAGCTGCCATATTAAAACCAGACTTGTAGGTAACTGGGCAGCTTTACCTAATCCAACAAGTGGTGATTAATCCGGTCCGGGAAGAAACAGGTGTCAAGATGAGATTAGAGAAAATGGAATATGTGCCATTCAGTTACAATCTTGCCCAAACATCGTCACCAATACTTCTGTCTCCTTCATCCACCCAAATTGGCAGCCTTTCACAACCCCACCTCATGGCCTGCCAAAAAGACTGCTACCATGAGCTAAGCTCCCACACTGTTTTTAGCAAGCTGCCATTGAGACCCCACCTACTTCAAGAAACATTCAAGCCTAAATACCCACTTCCCACTCTGTATATGTCCTGTCTTGTCTGGCTTTGTTTTTCTTCACTTGTGCCTTTGGAATATAATCACTTCGGGGCAGGGTCTAGTCATCTCTTTGGCACTTGACCTGTTCTTCCTCATATATTTACTGTTCAGAGCTCCTCTAGCAAGATCGTGCTTTGGTCTTCTGTGATTAATAGTGCTAATTAATACTCAAATCAATCATGTTGGCTTGTGTTCAGAACAGAGGAATGCATAGTCATATACAAATTTAGCCAAGTACTTTAAAACATTCAAAAGAGGATAGATCCCCATAGGATGAGAAGTTCCGGATATCGGCTTTTTTAATTTTAACTCCAAGAAGTAGTTTACTCCATCTGGAAATTAAAAGCTTGGAGCAGGGGGGTTAGTCAGAAACCAGCCGTCAGGACTGAAGAAGGGTCTGTACACACCACTGTCTTGTTGCAGAGCTCAAAGCAAAGCCTTAACACAAATGTGGCTGCTTCAGTTTCTCTCTGAAGCTCTCACAGTAAATAAAAATGGTGGCAAATTTGCTCCAGTCCAGATGAATTCTGTATGATTCAAAACAAAAATAGAAAGAAGTCTGTGCTGCAATGAAGGAAGAGGAGGAGAGGTGGTAACCCAATGTGCTGGGACACTCATACAGTCTGGCCAGGCACGGAGCGGTGGGGCAAATGAAGACCTAAATATCAGCAAAGCAGGCAGCCAGGAAGAGATTTTCCAAGCCTTGCCTAAGGAATCTGCCCTAAAATCTTGTTAATGACTAATGGGATTTCTGTATCTTCCTCCCATGCACCACTCCTAACCTACAAATAACAGGATTTGTGCAACTCCCCTCCTACGTGCTGCTCCCTCTAACCCACCAATAAGACCTTGGGAATAAAACAAACTTCAATGTGTGCACATTCTAATTATAAGCAGACAGAAGGAGAGCTCACATATAAGCTGGCTGAGATCCAGGGATACCAGCTGAGGGCTAAAGAGAGTGGAAGTGGGCCTCACGCCAGAGCAAGAGATTTCTGACAAGTTTGAAGGGAAGAGTGATGGTGGAAAAAATTGCACATCCTTTAGTGCCTTTGAGTGTGGGTGAAGGATAATCATGTGGCTAAGCCATAAGATTAGGAAGCAGACTGAGGTCTGGAGGCCCAGGTCTTCTGATAGAGATTCCCAGTTTGACCTAGGTAAGAGTTATGGCACCAGTGCAGGTGAGGAGAGAAAAAAGGTTGAGGAGGGCATTTCCCATGCACTGCTCCCCACGGGTTACGTGACAGGCTAACCTCATACCTAGTCCCTTGCTTTGCCCAAGCCTGCATAGGGAGGGTCCAATTTTTTTGCAGATATCCCAGTTGGAGTTTCATCCAAACCCAGCATATGGGGTGGATGCCCCACAAGATGGCTGTTGCGTTCTTATTGATTTCTTATTAAATATTGGGACAGAGAAAGATGTCTAACATGAGATGTCTTCCATATCTCAGTGCATCAGGCCCTCAGCACAGCTTCACAGGGTGCCAGGACTTGCTTTTCTATCTGATAGCAGTAGGGAGGGTGACTGGGAATTAATTTCACTACTTTAAGATTCTCACTACAAACAAATCACCTGGACCAACCTAACCCCATGTATCTAATGATTATTTTTGGAAATAGAGAATAACATTTTTTTCACTTATATAATTGCAATGTACAACTTCAAATTGTTAGCTTCAAACCCAATAGCTTTATCACCACTCTGAAATTATCCATCACTGACCATTTTTGCTTTATTTGCTGGGCTCTGAATGAGTTTATGAGTTTTTGTCTCGGAGGAGAAGACCTTTGCCACAACCAGAGCATCACTGACAGCATCCAGAGATGTGAAAGTATTTCCCAAGGGGTCTCAGTTTTCCCTGAACAGATTAAGAAGGAGGCTTTATCTGCCTTTTTCTGATTCTCCTTTATCCTGACCCAGTACAGTGGCTACCCTGTGTACTTCCATTTTGACAGAATTGTAGCTAGCAAAATTGCAGGTTGACACCAGAGAAAAAACTGGTGCCAACTTCTTAGGCTGCAAACATTGGTATTCAGTTGGGGGAACACCAGGAGGAAACATATCACCAAACCTCAGTGCTTTTCCTTGGTTGTGTGGGAGTTGTTAAACAAGTTGGGGAAGCGTTCCTCATTTAGGACAAAACTTTCTGTCAAGAGAGGACTGAGGGGGATCATGTTTGTAGTGGCATTTTGGTTGGTTTTTTTAAATCCCTCCTGACATGCACCCATACATAACTAGCAGAGCCTCTGCCAATATTCATGTTACACTGGATTCATAATTTGGGGGTCTGGCTTGTCCATTACTGAACAGGGCAAGAGACTAGCACATTAAAGGAGTCGTCTTATGGCAGCCAGCCTGTGTGTTTAAGAAGCTTTGACTAGGTACAAATCACTCTTTTACAGCAAAAGTAGAAAAGCTCCTATAGTAATTTCCATTCAGAATCCAGAGATTTTCCAAGGATTCTATTCAAAACACTGCAGAATCAACTTTGCAACTCCCCTCCCAGGTGCAGAGGTAAGGCATAATTGTGCTGCTTTTAAGTTAGTAAAGTTTTGGCAGAGAGACTTCATAGTCTCCATTTTAAGAAGTGGGTTCTGCCTCAGGTGTCCTCAGATCTGTCGGAGGAGGTGAAAGCAAATGTCCCATAACGTGCATAGCTCAGTGCTGCAGAGGCAAGTCACGAACACAGAAGTTCATGGTAACTAAAATCTTAAGTCTCGGTCATTTGTTGAAGATCACAAAGAGCACAGGTGGGAGGGCTTGGACCAGCAAAAAAAAAGTTATCCTCCTTCCTTTTCTCTAATCATTAGGTTCTTTCTTTTGCAACTGGTACCCAAAGGACAGAGCTCTGTAACTTCTGGAAAATGATTTGAAGCACAAAGGCACAGATCACAGAAACAGTAATAAATAGCTTGAACAGCCCAAGTGTCATTAACATTTTGAGATTTGAAAATCTTGCTTCTGTTTTTCGTACTTTTGGCTGCAACCAGAAGCTGAATTTTCATTAATCTTTACTGATGTTTAAATGTGAAATTCCTTCCTCTGTTATCATGAATTAAAAAAAAACCCAACACACTAGGGGAGTTTTATCCTCTATTTGGTCTTTTATTATGTACTTTATTTGGTAGCAAGGGTATTTCAGCAATGAACCTGGATGTAATGCTTAGTTTCAACTTGCTGGTGACTAATTTTAACCAGATATAACAGTTATTTTCAGCATACTAGCCCGTATTTATGAGTTTAAGGAGTTGCTATCCATTTCTTCTATTTTAAGGTAGTTATGAAATCACCTTTCATTGGTTTTTATTTTTTTCTTCAAAACCTAAAAATGTTTGGGAAAAGAGTTCATGGGCATGGTTAAATCCTCAAGTCAATAGCTATGGGAATACTGCATGAATGAGATATACCAACAACAACATCCAGAGGTGACAGCCACAAGCATGTTTTCCTCTTGGTAAGAAAACCGGTTTCCAGTGTAGCTTATTTCTCTATATACAGCAGCATAAATCGATTTGGATACACTTGGGTGGTGCAATGTCCTTTAAATCTGCCCAGGTATAGCCATGAAAACACTCTGAGACCTTCTTCCAAACAACTAAGCCAAGTGTCAGCTGTTTCAGCAGCAGTTCACCTGGTTTTCTTTTCCTGCTTGCCATAGCTTTTCTTGTCCTGCACAAGCCAAAGTCATGCTAAGCCAAAGTCTCCTTTGTCCTTCAGTGCCCTTAGCACAATGAAGTAGATGAGAACTGGGACCACTGGCATCCCAGGGTACTGATGCTGCTCTGTCTAGTGGAGCCTGAGCTGGTGCCAACTCACGCTTTCAGTGGCATTGAGGCTGTTGTGTGGCCAGAAGTGGCATCTCCCAGTACAAGTAGTGGCAAATCCTAGGTATGGCCAGCCCTGCTCCCCCTGGCACACTCATACCATTAAAACCCACGGCACGCTTTGCTAAAGTAAATGGCTCTAGCCTGAGTAATCCTGTTCCAATTGTAATTTGCATAATTGCCTTCTGCTTTCATATCTCCTGCAGTTCCTTTTAGGTAAAGCCTTCTTGTCTTTCTATCCAAGGTAGTTGCTTAATGTTACAGTTTGCCTTAAAACGCAACTACTTTCTCCCCCGAGCTAGCTGCATTAACAAGGGTGGGCACACATGTTCCAATACACTTAAAAAAATTAATGTATTTTGGAAAGGAAGTACTACAAACTTGCTATCAACATGCACAGCCATAAATTAGAGGCAACATCTATCCCACATGCCTAAGGATAGCTCATAGCACAATTCAGAGGTACAATTACAGCGCTGTTCCTGAGTGAGATTTAATTTTGCTGTCTTTTCAACTGGTAACTGTGACACCCTTGATTTCAATATAGGCAGTATACACCTGCCTGGGTCAGCAGCAGGAGCTCGTGCAGCCCTGATTTGCTGTTAGTTGCACTGAAGCTGGGCAGGGATGTCTACCCGAGGTGCCATCACACCTCTGCAGCACTGCCAATCCTGGCTGGTACTGGACTGCTCAACACACAAGGTTGGAGCTGTGTGGGCAGAAGGGCAGCGTAGCAGAAGAGAGGTGGAGGTGAGCTGGTCCAGTTACTTCAGTGAACTCTTCCTGCGCCACCCATAAAATCCTGTATGGATGGGGAACATAGGGATCCATTTTAGGGCCATTCCGACTGCTGCTCATTTCAGGGGCCTCCCTGAACCAAGTAGGGTCCCTAATGATGGAAATGTAATCCTCTGCTTTCTGCCTGCTGAGCTAGCATCAGATGGATCTACTTTTTAGGAGACAATAGCTAGAGGCACAGCCACAGCAGGGACTGAAGCAGGCGGGAGAGTAAAACTTCATTGAGCTGGGGTATGTCTTCTCTTTGTACTGGCATTTGGGGAGCAAACATACCATAAGAAAATGGTGAGATAAAGAACAATCTGGTGCCCTGGTTGCAGTAAGTTATTCTGAAACTTTCCTGGTTGCCTGGCATGGTCCTCTCACTTAGCACTTGAGAGGTTTGCAACAAGGTAAGAGCTTTGCCTTTAAAAGCTAATGATCAAATTTGTACTGAGAACAGGACGAGTAAAGACATGTTTGGTGTGTTGGTCTGGGAAAACTCATGAGAGACAAATACATGAATATAAAGAACTTTAAAATAGTGCCCTTCCCTTGTAGAAAACAACGACAAAAAAGATGCCTGAGAGGATAAACAATCAGTTGTGTGCGGGTTTTATGCCTGCCTGGCAATTGCCAGGTCTTGGTTCTCATCCACCTTGCACTCCACCTGGTTGTGCTGTTGACCATGAAGCCCCAGCCTGCGAGATTATCTGGAAAACAGGAAATAGCTTGTGACTAATACCACCTCAATGTGCCGTGAGTCAGAAATCTAGGCAACAACAACAAAAAAGAATAGAAAAAAAAAGAGGAGATAGTTTTGTGGGTCAGAGAAAGGAAAGAAAGGAAATTAATTTCCCCTTTAGATTCTTGTGTGAGGCTGCTGAATGTCAAAGACAGGTGTCACACGGCTGGCACAAGAAGCTGCAGATGACATTTGGAGCTGTATGATAATCTACTGCTTCTGGTTCAGCTAATTTGACTAATTCTGATGTAAAGAGCACCTCAACCCGTTGATTTCCTTCAGAACATGTTTCTTAAGAAGAATGGTTCGTGCCAGGCTTATTTACCTAAGATCCCTCCAGGAGAAAAAAAAAAAAGAAGAAGAAAAAAGAAAAGAAACAAACTCTTTTTCAAGTCCTGCTTGCTCAAGTTTTGATTCAGATTTAAGCCTGTCTTCTTCAGCCTTGCAATTCCCTTTTCTTTCCGTTTTTTACAAGAAATTTTACGAGACCCGGGCTTTCAACTTCCCATGAGGGGAGACTCAGTTCCCTTTTTTCTCTCTCCCATTTTGTTTTTCACCTATCTGAATTTTAAGACTCTGTACTATAACATTGTCTGAGGGGGGGACACAGAGCTTAACTGCACAAACTGGGGAAAATGCGTGCTGTTGTTTTAGGTTTATCTGGGGCAAAACCACTGTTTTGCAATATACTCACCCTACGTCTAATCTGCCACTTGTCATTACTGAAATCCTCTCCCCAACGTGCTTTTCAGCCCTATTCATACTTCTGTCATATGCTAGATCTTGCAAGGAAGACTGCACAAAGCAGTTTATTAGCAGAGTCCAGTGACGCTTCTGTGCTGATGAAATCTGTCTCCTAGCTGGCAGCACGGCTGTTAAAACCTCGCAGACAGAGGAGAAATTCCCTCCCCAGGTCTCCCAGGTTCCTTTCACAGCTCTGCCAAGGATGTGGTGTGACTTAATTTAAGTCAATTAACTTTTCTGTGCATCAGCAGTGCAGGGCATACATTTACTGGGGAGAAGGAGTTGAAGACTCCCTCAGCAGCTTCATGAAGTGCTTTAAAATACTGAGGCAGAGGGGCAGAGGTAGCAGAGAAATGCAAAGAGCACTATTTTTTCTGATCTTAAAGGCAGCAAGTCACTATGTAGGGTGTGAAGAGACATTTGACATGTGGGCTGATAACACAGCTGTGCTGTGAGGGTCCTTGCATTAGTCTGCTCTCCCACACATTCTCCAAATGAACGCCATATAGAAAGCTCTTCTGCCCCACCATGGGCTATGGAAAGGCACAAGGAACATCCCAGGACAATGGTAGCCCTTTCTGCTTGGCTATGCAGAACGATTAGTGCCCTAATGAATCAAATGCCCTAAATGCAGAACTCCTTGCTGTGGTCTCAGTCCCTCGTATTCTGCCTTATTTATCTACCTCTGCAGAAGTCAGACACAACTTGATTCATGGGTCTTAAAACATTTTGGAATATCACAAGAAGACGCATTACACCATTTGATGTCCCCAAGCAGGCAGCAGCAGAAGAAGGACTTCACATTGTGCGTTGCCTCCGCATTTTGTTCATTTTGCAGCATGTTGCATGGCTCTGGCAGAGCAGGGTTGTGAAGAAGAAAAGATGGAAGGACAAAGGGGTTCCACTGAAAACCCCAAACAGCACCAGTAGTGCAATTAAAGCCCAGTTGCCTGATTTCAGGGCCAGTTTCAGCAGGGAGGAATCCATGCTTATATGTGGCTATCCCAAGAGCAACCGCAATTGTCCCATGTACAAGAATGTGGGACTTTAAAGAGTTAATTACTCTCATGCTTGCACGAATGTTGTGTTTCATTCACTGCATGAATGAAGTGTTTAGGTTTTAATTGACTCCATTATGTCCATGGTTCATAGTTTCAGAATTTCACTTGAATTTATATTGGACAGAGGCTTTGCCTGCTGGGTAATTTTTGAAGTGACAAGTTCAATGCTGCCCAGGTACTTGTGATGTTGTTGGAGTAAAGAGCTATGCCTCTGCTAATGTCTTTGGAGCTGGCAGCTGCTATGTGATGTACTTGATTAGAGTTTGAGGCCATCAGCCACCACAGCTAAAGGAGATTGAAATCCTGGCCGGTTGCAGGAGAGTGAATCAAATTCCCCATGTATATGTGCTCCAGAATTAATATTAAGATGTAGTGCCTGACAGTGGCACCTATCTCCATGTGACTATTCTTATCCCTCAAGAATTGAGCTGACATTTTTCCTGGGAGAGAGAACATCAGAACATGGCCAGAGCAATCCCCAGCTTCTTCCAGGAACAGCAACAGACTGCAACACTAGGAAAAGTGGATGAAGGTGTGCTTAAGGGACAGCTAGTGAAAGGTCACTTCTTGTTCTCTGGTTACCCTTGGGGCAGTGTCTCACACATAGCTAAGTTTTTCATTTGTCTTAGTGATCCCTTCCTAGTGCAATGTCACGGCATCTGCTCTCACATAAGCTCACTTCTTGCATGCAGGAAATGTCAGAAGACTAAACTTTGCATTCTCACCACCCAGTGAATGACTCAAGCTCACAGAGAGAAAACTAATTTATCTGGATGCTTATGGAACCACACTGCACAATCAAAATAGAAATGAGAGGCCTGACCCACCTACCTCACTGTAAGTCATCATAAGCTCATCAAAATCAATTAAGTTAAATATATGAAATTAAGATGAGGCCTGAAGTCAAGAATCTGAGATACTTAGACCTAAACCACTCCAAGGCTTTTAATACCAGAGATTTTCCAACTCCAGAAAACTATAGTTTTCTTATCATTGCTGTCAAGGAACTACTACTCAGGCTTGCAGAATAAATCTTTTTAAAGTTCCTGCTTATCATAAACCTCTCTTCACTGATTCTGTAGTGGGTGAAAGGCCTGAGATTGAATATCCTCAGGGCAAAAATAATATACTTTATTGAAAAACAGCACTTAATTAAGAGTACAAAAATCTATTTAAAAGGATATACTTTATACACTTTACAGCACTGTAAGAAATTAATAATTATAGATGGAAGAATTTGGAAGTTTAGTGTATTTTTGCCACCTGTGCTTGTTTACCTTTAAGAACTTGATCGTGACATACTTCACACAAGGCAAGGTCGTAGATGCTCTAACCACACACAGGGTGAAATCCAAGTCTCTCTGAAGTCAGTGGGAACTTTGCCATTGAAAGTCAACAGTTTTAGTAAGCCAACCGACCAGAAAACCCCAAATCTAAAAGGCTCAACGTATTTAGCTCTGTCAATACGTTCAGCACTAGTCTTGGTTGGAAAATGCTTTATTGTCCCACGGAAATTTATAATGCGAAAAGGGGAGGGAGGGGTAGAGGCTTGTTGTTGCCAGCTCAGTCTTTGAAGGAAAGGTTTTCTCAGCTTTCTTCCCTGGTGAAGGGATAGAGAAGACCCAGTCAGGGAGCTGGCAGAGTCAGACACAGTAATTCAGTCCTGTAGAGTAAGACTTTCGAAAATTTTCTGAAATAAGATTTGGACACTCACTTTCCACAAGTTTTAACTCAAAGGCAGGCTGGGATAACCCATTCTTACTTTGCAAATGGCATTACTGAATTCAGTAACCTGAGAAGAAAGTTACTTCTCTGAACAAATAAAGGCATAAGAATATGTCCTGGGTTTACAGGACAATGGGAAGCCTGGGATGGGCTGGGGAAAGCAGAGGAGGCTCCAAGAAGAGGGGAAGAAAAGGAAAAGGCAGCCAGGAACAGACTCAGGGTTAGACACTGAGAGGTCAGTGCAAAGATATAACCAAGAAGTCCAACAACATCCTCATGATGGGACAGCAAGTTGGGAGCTAAGGAAATCAAGCAAGACTGTGCAGGAGATGCACAATTTAAAATGGGCATTCAGAGGTAGGGTAAAAAGAGAATGCAAGGCTTTAATGTAAAGTAAAAATACTTTCTGGATGTGAGCAACTGTTTTCATTAGAGAAATTGCCAGACCCTTGGCCAGACAGTGGAAAGGGAGGAAGAGCACAAAGATATTTGAAAACAGGGAAAAAAACCCCAGCACTGAGGGAAGAGGAAGAAGCTCAGGAGATTAAGAAGTGTTTAGTAAGGATGAATGCAAATAAGCATACACAGGGGATACTTTAAAATCAAACAGAAAATATTCCACATGCTTTTCTATTGAAATCTCACATATTCCTGTGGAAAGCTAGTTACCACCAAAAAAGGCCAGCTGCAGTTTTAGAAAGCATGCTCTCCATATTGCTCAGGGTGGAACACGCTTCCTATTTGCCTAACTTTTAGCTTGTTGGCCAATGTAGAATGGGAAAAGCAGAGTTTCCTTTTGGCCCAGTTTTCCTTGAAGCCTGGAAGCTGAATTCCACTTCTGACTTTGAATCATTGAGACTTGCTGTTGGACTACAGTCAAGTCACATCCCTCACCTCCCTGTGATTCAAGAAGCCTGGCTTTTAAGAGAAAAAATATGCAGAAACAGCCCGTAAAGGCAGGCTCTGGATCCAAGATGAGTTGCTGTGGATTAACAAATTAAAAGTCTGGAAGTCTTTGGAGCAAAATTTACAAAAAGAGGAACATGGTGCAGTGCCTCTGGTCAGACAGAGCATGTGTCCCCTTCCTGTATTCTGGAGATATTTCCTCTGCCTCATAAGAGGATTTGGTTCCAAAACAGACTGTGGTAATGGTGTATGAAGATGTAAAAATACATCCAACTGCCAGCCTGGAACCAGCTAATTAGCTAAATGGGTCTAGTGTCTGCTTGAATACTGGGTACATGCTTCTCCCACCTTGTAAATTCTTTGCATAACAGAGGAAATAAAACCCATTGTTTTTATGAACTTGTAATTAACTAATGTAAATGGGATTCCAATAAGTTCATTATTCCCTTTCAGAGTTTGGCAGTGGTGGTTAGTGCAGCTGGCTTGATCCTGACCCAGCAAGTGACTTGCAGCAAGACATGGCACCGTCTGCCTCAGTTTCTCCTTCTGTAGAATAGGGACAATGATATATGTCTTCACCTTGCTCATGATGAACCACGGCAAGACTTCACTAATTGACACTCGCAACACTATTTGAGTGCCTTGGATGAAAGATGTTAGTGAGGGTCATGAATCACACTTGGCCATGAATCACTTTTCCACGTTCTTTGGGAAGATTTTCAGCATGCTGAGCACAGCATGGCTGTCACCTGCAATTTGCCCGGCACCTCCAGAATGTCCTTCAACTAAGAGCCACATAGTGCCTTTCAAGCAACCCTCCTCTCTCGAGGGACGGAGAATCCCTGTGCGTTTGTATGTTTCTTTATTTAATGAAGCAATTATGCGTGCTAACGACATTCTTCGAGAAACATCCTATCTAAAGTTTCCCACCATTCTTGCACTGGTAGTTTTCCCCCTTCCCTCCTCCTTTCCCTTATTAATTTATGAAGCAGCTAATTATGATCCCTCCAGGCTAAATAACTGTGCAGTTAGAGATGCACTAGATGAGTGGGTATGGCAAGGCAATGCAGAGCATTTTTCTCTTCGCCTATTACATGTATTGTTTTAGGTAATTAACATCCACTTTGTAGTGGCAACACAGACGCCTTGCTGTCTGTACAGCTTCTTGGCTCAGATCCTTTCAAATACTCCCTGGTACACTCCTTGCAAAACCATTTGAAGTGTTATATAATTCTCTAGGTTGAAAGGCAATTGTGTACATCCAGGTTATTAAAGGGATCTATATATGCGTACAAAGCCAACATTTCAGGACTTATCCAAGGTACCTTCAGTTTATGGTCAGTTCAAATGACTAAAAGCATTCCTCCTTCCTCCTCTGCCTGCCCCTCCAATAGTTTCAAGTTTATACCTAGGAATACCTAGGAAAATACTCATGCAAGTGTTACATGTTTCACGTCAATGCTTGTTACTTCTCATCATTTTGAATATTGACAGTGTGCTCAGCATTAAAAACCCCAAAGTCTGTCCTCATCTGATAGATACCCTCTCACCTGAAAAACTAGGCTACATAGGAACTAGTCCGACCTTGGAGATTTAGCAGTGGGGGCAGCTCAGTGTTCTTATACCTGCTGCTTACCAACCTTGGTTTAGTGTGTTTGTATGAAGCTTTGGAAGAAGAGAGTGTGGTGGATTTGCTGAGCTGGAAGGGAAAGCCATGCAGCCTGCATGGGGCAAGGTTAAAAATGTGCTGTGAAGGAGTTTAAATGCCAGACAAGGTCAGGATGAAGACAGCTCTGGAAGCCTTAAGAAGTCCAGTTACACTGTTACCAAGGAGCACTCAGGTACACTGGAATAAACAGTATTTGGGACAGGAAAAATTTATGGGCTCCTAATAAATAACCTTATTATTATCGATGGGGCCTGTGTGCCTCTTTTGCACTTGCAGGCTTTTCACAGTCCGCTGCCTGAGACAATCAGTGCTGTCTCTAAGCTGAATGAATACACAGAAGTGCAATAAAAGGCCAGATTGAAAGGAAGGTCTCTTGCTGCTTTGTGTTGGTACAAACTCCTGGTTTTCACTCTGCTGCAGTTTGGTATCTGCAAAGAAAGGTAGCAGGTCCTCTTGGCTCAAATTTACCTTTGTGCGTTAGCATAGAAAGAATGGGAATAGATCAAAACCCTGGCCCAGAATTATTTTAATGAAAACAGCAAACCTGGTCATTTTTTTCCTTCTGCCTCCCTACCAATCAATAGTGTGTGTCAGTGTGGTTGCTCATAAAGTTAAGAATCAGATAGGGCTGTCTAGAGAGTGGGCTGGTGCTTTGCAAGTTTAATTGCACAACTTTGCTTACAGCTTCTCAGACGCTGACCTGCAGCACCCGCAGCATTAGAGCTCAAGCAGGGCCAGCCAGTTCCAGTGTGGGATGTCAACGGGACCAACTGGACTAACAGGAGCAGAGGATCTCACCCAGCAGGTGGAAGGATAGACACCACTGACTCGGGACAGAGCATCAGTCCCACTCCCACCTGGGACTTACGAGCAGCTCTCTGATGCCCTCCATACTTGTTCAACATCCTCCCCTCCAGCTTGTCACCTGTGCATGAACCCTGTGTTTTGATTTGGATGAAAAAATGCTCATCAGCATTTTTCAGACTTGTGGGTATCATTTGCTACTCATCCTTGTAAGATAGAAATCCATCCCCTCCCAACAGATATGAAATTATTAATTGCTGCTGTAAATCAGCAGAGTGTGCTGTAAGCCAGCCATGACAAATATCCTGGGGAGCAGCTATGCAAACAAGATGGCTGATAAAAACAGAGGAAGAAATACATATGAAGCCGTGGAATGGAAAAAGATAAATACTATTTTTGAAGACAAACAGTACTTGATGGGCAATTCAAGACAAGGATTTATAACCTTTCTTTATTAGTTTCGTTAGTGTAAATTGCAAAGGTACAACTTGAGGAGTTTTACCAAAAGACATAGAAGGACTAGTGGAAAACCTGGATAGTGTCATACAATGAGTAGTCCCCAGCTAAAGGTGGGTACAGAAACTGGGAAGGTCAGAATATGAGGACAGTATAAGGTTTTCAGGTCAAACTGCATTGAATTGGGCAAGGTAGAGTTAAAGATTTCCATACAGGCCCTCAGAAATGGACTGTGCTGGAGTCCAAGGGAGAATGGAGAAACAAACAAACAGAAGATGCAATCCAAGTCAGGACTATTGGGGAAAGAGTGGAACAGGAGCCATTTTCTGGGTGAAGTAGAGCAGCAGGAGGTGCTAGATGTGGCTGTGGGACACATGGACACACTCCTGCAATGCAGTGGGAGAACTATGGTGAAGAAATGAATGTAACTGCAGTCCACACTAAGTTCTAGCCAATGCTATTATTAGGTGCTCTCATTCACGAGCCTTAAATTCACTAATTATTTTTTAAAAAATATATCCTCTCCATCTGTTTTCCAGCTTTTATACCAAAATTCTAATTTAAGACATTAACTAAAATGGAAAAAGATTTTCCTTTCATTAACTTTGAGTGTATCCAATTTACGTTTCATGTGTTTCCATTATTTTTTTCTTCCTGAAGGGTTTGTTTTCTGAAGCACAATGGAAACACCACATTTATTTTCTCTTTTGAAAGCATTTCTGAAACTTTAGAGCATGCACCTACATTTTACAAACCTGTCAATGACTCTGACCTCCTTCCAAGTACCCTGGGGCAGGTATACGTTAAGCAAATGAAGCTACCTAGCAGAGGTACCATTATGATCCAGGACTATCCAGACCTTAATTGTATTTCTTAGGGCTGACACCTGCCAGTAAATACAGAGCATTCAAAAACACTCAGAAAGGGGTGCACCAGTTGCATGTTTATCTTTTTAGAGAAATGTTTGTATTCGTTCTTCTTAGAAGTAGTTGGTAGTTCCAAATGGACATTTAGCAGCCTTTCATAAACACACCTTGTCCTGCTCATGATACACATGAAAGCGCCTTTCTGCATGTTTGATGTTCTGAGAGCTCTTGGTTTGGCAGGCACCAATTCTGGCTTGAGATATCCCTAAGCCACCAACAGCTGGAGGCAAAGAGCAAATCCTGGGGAATAATCACCACGTGCTTGTCTTATTCACATTCTCTGCCCTTTAATATCTGCTACTGGCCGCTGCTGGAGACAGGCTACTGGTCTAAGCAGCTCTCCAGTTTCCACTGGTGCAGCTGTGCTTGTGTTACCTGTGCCACACAGTGCCCAGATCAACCACTGCAAAAACTGAATGCAAAATATGTCAAGGGATTATGTGGAACTCTAGTAGTTTATGTGGTAATGCAGCCATCCCAGCGCCACGCCAATAAAAGCATTTTACCAAAGTATCATGCATTCTCCAGACTTTGTAGTTCACAGATTAGAATGAATGTTTTGTAGTGTTATGTAAAAAAGCTCAGAGTCTCTTGCCTGCAAGATTAAAATTAGGTTGGCAGAAAGAAAAGAGACAATAATTGCCAAATTAAATCAATATAATTTTTAACCAGCACACAGAATAAATGATACTATTTTAGATGTTCTATAAAAATTGTTCCACAAACTTTTAGAAGAAAACAAACACAATTTCATTGGCTGGACTTTCCCTGTATGTTCAGAAATGTTATTTTATTTACTAATGTAAATTCATTCCCTTTCCATACTCAGGCAGTCTGTCCAACATACATATTGATATAACAACAGCAAATTTTTCATTAATATTAAAACTGCCTCTTTGCAATGGGTAATGAAGATTTATGCAAAAAGCTTACTTAGTGGGAAAATGAAGCTTTGTGGGTTTACATTTCATGTATTTGTTCTTTTCACGTTGTGAATAACTGCTATTTCCTTGAACTAAGTTATGACTATAGGGATATGAGTATATTCTCCTGAGGGCCAAAACTTCTGTTGTCATAATCACATTAACATTAGGTTGTCTTGAAGTCAGTAGAACTGTACATTATGCAGAGAGTTCCTCTGAAAATAGACATGAAAATGAGATAGCAGACCTTCTTTTTGAAGCTTCTTTTTCTGTTTCTTCCATTTTGAGAGTGGTTTCTCTAATGAAGAAACTATAGTGCTCATAGACCTGATATGCATGTCCGTGTATCATCTTATGAAAACCTGCAGGAATGCCCGTTCAAAATCATTTTTGTAAGATTAACATCTGCCTAACACAGAAACTGCCCTGTCTGAAAATAACTGATCTGGTCAAGAATTTATTGCTGAGATTATTTACAGTAAAGAAGCAGTACTGTAGTTACGCTGTTCATGTCCAGATTGCATTATTCGTTATGGTTCTAACATCCTGCATTTCTAATGCATTGCTAAACCTGGGGTGACACCACTGAAACCCTCCTGGGTGTTTTGGAGCTTGTCTCCCTGCGCATTTTTGCCATTATAGTAAAGGGGATATTTTCTCAGGGCACAAGAGGAGATCACACATGATTTATTGCATGCATATTATGCAGTTGCAAAGACTGAACCTCCTCTCGAGCTGTGCTGAGAACACTCTGCAGTTACCTCCCTAGTTTACAGAACCTGTTTAAATTTAGCTAATTTACATTTCTGGAGTTGAACCTTCAGAGTTATTCACACCTAAATCCTATACACAACTCTATGAACTGACTCAGAAACTCTGTGTGTGCTCAGATTTGCAAGAATTTTGTCAAACCTGGGGTGAGTTTCTGGGTTGCAGTAGGATTTTTTAGTTGAGTGACACCTATGTGGCAGTATGTGACTTCATGATGAAAAATTCATCCAGGGTAGTGCCTTAGTGTACAACCAGGAGGTGAGCCCCACGTATTTCCTCATCCACATGCACATACACAGACAGCTCCTCGTAAAATGTAGTGTAGCAGCCTAAGCCCTCCTCCAAGCTTGCACAGAGCACACACTGGACAAAATAGCTTTTTATCTAAGCTCTGTGGGCCACATATATGAAACAAAGTTGCCAAACACAAATTAATGTGTAATTATTTTTCTTGCCTGAATCGCTTTCTTTCATGTGTCATAACATGCAGAGTAAATAGCACCACACCTTTTTACTTTAATTGTGGTAATCTGATCTCTCAGCCACAAGAAAGCCTTTTCTAATGCCTTCTTTAGAATGGACTTTCAAGGCAAAGCAAGAGTAGTAACTGTAATAATCACCTCTTCTTTTCTTCTGCTGTCAAAATGCAGGGGGGTTGTTAAACTAATCAAGAACCAGGACCACATGGCAAAAAATAAGTGCCCTAGAAGACAAATGGAGGTAAATATTTCACAGGTAATTTAAGGTGATGGTGGAATTTTTTTTTTATTCTTATTTGCCTGGTGACTAATTATTTACTTGGTAAACATAAGGCTGTCTGGCTTTATGGTAATACTTTAATGGGAAACATGTTATATCATTTATTTGCTGGGATTGTCTCAGAGTTTTGAGGAACAGAACTTAATAGTGGCAGGTGTCATCTCAGTTTGATCATCAAGGATCTCCTGTGCTTGTTAGTTGCATTCGGCCCGTATTTTGCTTTGAGTCCTTGGAAAAGAAAGGAGAGTGTGATTTACTCCAGAGCAGAAAGTCTCTTTTACTGATAAGAAAAAAACCTCCTTTCCTCCTTGTTTTGTGTCTCCTTCATTTCCCAACTAGCCACATCTTAGGAATAAAAACCTACATCCAAAACTGATCTTATGAGAAAATTAAGTGAAGAACACCAAAAAGAGTTGCCCATCCAGCTGCTTCTGTGCTCTAATAACCGCTGAGGTGAAACAAAGTCTTCTCAGAGACCCTGGTGGCATCTGGGTTAGGTCCAAGACTAAAACACATGTAAAGGTCTGGGGGGAGGCTGAGCAACAACTACAGAAGTCAGTGTAGTCCTAATCCAGCACAATGGAGGAGCTGGCCTGGGACAGAATTCAAACTTTTTTAACGCTTCAGGGTGAAAGACCTTGCTGGCCTCCTCTGTTAGCTCCACCAAAAGGTCTGCCTTTTGCTGTGGTGGAAAACAGTAGAGATGAATGATTTGAGACTAAGGGCAATCATCTACCATTTGAAGCTAAGCAAAGTACCTCTGTGACTCACTCCCTATGCTGGTGAGAAAGAAGAGAAACCTTACACTGTGTCTGGAGTGCCCATGTGGATAGCACCACTCTTCAGTCTACTGGAAAAAGCATTCACAATTTTCTGTTAGCAATGTCCTATATCGTGGTTTCTAGTTGTTGAAGCTCAAGTCACATCAACATCCCCCTGTTAGAAATGCAGGAGATAGTCCCTCTCATATGGATGTTGCATCATGTGAAGTGTCAGGTGTCTCCTTAAGGGTCTGTACTGTCTTGGGCACCAATCTCCCCCCACATTCAAAGAGGTCAGAGCAGTTGTAGATTACAGACTCTCTTTTGTATTTTGCCATTGTGGAGTGGAGACACTGAGGTTTTTCTTTGCAGCATACAGAGATCTTTCAGAAACTTAGACCATCCTTATGTCTTTTGGGTCTCCTGTACTCCTTGTAGCTCCTTGGTGGAGCTGTGCTGCTGAAGGCTCTTGTTGGTCTTCTGTTTAGGTAAAGAATCTAATTACATACTTGCTGCTTTTGCTAGGTTTGTTGCTAACCAGTTGCCCTGAAAGCACTGCAAGTCATCACATGCTACTTTAAGCTAGTCTCGTTATTCCTCTCTAACATTACTTAGTAGTAGAATCCAAGAAGCAGCTCATTGCAGCTCATACACACCACTTGCCCAGCAGGAGGAAACGACCAGCAGTTAGTAGTTAAATTTGTTAGGGAAAGCTCTGGGAAACCATGCCTTTTCACAAGCCAGCCCACTCATCTAGAGCCATATCCATTGATCTACCCTACAATATACTTGGGGGTAACCTATATTGGTGGTGAAGTGCCAGTTCATTTATCTTTATATCATTTCTGTACTAACAACATCACTGAAGTCACAAAGATCTTAGAAATACCTTATCAAACTCTTTGATGTCAGATTTACCCAACTTAACAAGTGGCTTAACCAAACATCCTCATCAATGCCAAAACATCCTCCTCACCCAGTCTAAACACATTCTGCTCACACAAATTAAAACATGACAAGGTTTTACTGCCTGATTGCTGAACTGACAAGAAAGCCTTCTTCTGTGTCAGGGGCACAGTATTAGAAGTAGCATCCTGCCCCTGTTTCTACTGAAGATCCCTCTACTAAAGATTATACTTGTTCCTCTACAGGTCCCCAAAAGGTCACACACAGTCAATTATTCCTACAGGAGACAGCACTGTCTATATTTTCTGTTCTCTAATGACAGCAAAGAGGGAAAAAGAGGGGAACAAAATAAAATACTCAGTTGCTCCAAATAAAGATCCTTACATTTCCAGAGGACTTAGTGGTGGTTTAATCCTCCCCTAATTTCATGCATGAGATGCAGGATAGCCACTCATTTGTATGCTGAGGACATAATCACTTTTGCAATGAGCAAATACAACTGGTTGTTCCTATCTACCTTGAAATGTTTATTAGCAGGTGTTGCAAGAGGTAGCATTTGATAGAATTAAAAAGTGTCATATTAGATGACTACAAATGGAGCTAATGTAGCATCAATTCCCACTGTGCTGGGTCTAGCTAATACAGTGCTCCTCTCTTTCTTACGGGTATCCACCCACATAGCTGCACTCAGTATGGGATGTTTTATAAGTGTTTCTTTCATCTAAACTAATCAAAGCCATTAGTTTACTGGAATCAGTGTCTGGAGAGATGCCTCCACCCTTTACGCGACAGAAAGCTGTTGTACTTTCAACAGGATGGAAGCACCATATAAACATTTAAGCAAATAAAAAAGCTGTGAGGAAAACAAGAGGAGCTATAAACTATTACCACCCAGAGGGCAGGTGTAACTTTTGCAAGGAAAATTTGTGTGGCTTCTTATATACTCGACCACGTATTGAGAAGAGTTGGGCTATTGAGCAAAAAGATTTAACTATGCTCTGCTGCATATTGCGAAGAATTGAGCTATTGAGCAGAAAGGTTTAACTCCTCACAGTTGCGTCAAGCTGCAAAATATTTTTGAAGTTTGTCTAGCCTCCTTGCTATGATCATTGCAACCTGGGGCAGGTGTGAGAGAGAGCTGAGCTCAGCAATAGGCACAATGTTCTGCTTCTTTCTATTCTTCTTTTAATGTTAAAAACCTTCACATCCTCCAGAAGTGACAACAAAAAGGATGATAATGATGAAATAAGCGTATTGAAGATAATTCAGCTATTGGACAAACAACTTTTCTTACTAAAGGAGGAGGCCAAAGCTAAACGTATTGTTTCAGATGCATCTCTAGCAACAATTGTAGCAGCAAGAATCAGAAAAGTAGGTAATGAAGTGAAATAAGGAAGAAAAAAATTATATACAGTACTTACTTATTAAGAAGATACATTCTAAAGGGCTTGCACTCACAAATTTCTGTCATATGCTTATGGCCCTCTGGACTACAGAGCCTGTATTTTTTATTTTAAATGCAATATGTATAAAATAGAGAGAATATGTATAAAATTTATAGAATATTTACAAAATACTTAAATAATATAATCTCCAGCCAATCCAGGTGATTGAGATGCACCACTAAAGTCCCCAGATTAAGTGACATCCTTTATCACTGGGACAGGAATGCTCAGTGCCTTGTAAACTGTAGCTGCACAACCAGACGCTTATAAATTTTACCATGTAAAAAGAAAAGAAATATATCGCACTGAAAGACTCATCTACTATGAATTAAGGAAGGAGGCTTAATCCTCTAATTTTATTTACTGCTAGGTAAAAGGTCATGGGCCAATGCCAAGGAAGACAACAGAATATGGTAAAGAAGATAAAAACAAAATATTGCTTTACCAGGTTTGTCTTACCCAGAAATTAAAAGGATTAGTATAATAGAAACATTTCAGTGATCTAAAGTGATGTCTCCTGATGGCTTTTACTGTGCTCTCTGCCTTTCTCTGCTTGGCATTCCTGGACAGGCAGCCTCCATGACTCCCACAGCTACTGGGATTGTTGGAGAGTGACGGATCTGGTATTACACTAGCCAAGGTTCCTCCTGAGACTTCTCTAAAGACAGTGCAAGCATAGACTGGGTGCAGAGGATATTGTTTCCAGGTATAGAGGATTTCCTTAAATCAGTAATGAGGAATTAGATCTTCCCCTTTCTCAGACAAGAAATGGCAAGGGAAAGAAAAAATGTCCCCACCCATTACCGAATGCCTCCCTCACTTCCTAGGAACCTGAAACGATTTTCCAGAAGTCCTCTTCACAGCTGCCAAATCTCATTGACATTTCTGTTGGGTAAGTATTTACTGCAAGCTCAAGACAGGCTCCTACCAGAGTTTTTTCCACCCCACCCTTCCACCGTGCATATGCATAACAAGGCAGTTATTCATGGACTGTGCACAAGATGAGATGGAAACTCTTGAAGCTATAGATGGGATTCAGACAGGATGGGGAATGTGGCAGCTTAGGAAGAAAGTTGGCCAAGAGCTTAGGACATAAACATCTTGCAGAAGTTGTTCTGCTGCCTGTTGTTCTGCTGGCTTATTTTTAGACTCGTGTGGTGCAGAAGGCATCCCGCTGTCCTAGTTTCCTCCAGGGATGAAGGATGAGCTCTGGAAGGCACAGTGCTAGCTGATAAGCTGGACCTGAAAACACTAACTCAAACATCAGCACAAACCATTAATGTGACTCTCTTCTAAGGCAAATAGATCCCATTTCTCCCAAGTCCAAACAGGTCAGGTGGACTGCTGAACAGCAGCATCCTAGCATCCAAGGTGGCTTGATTTGAGTCAGTTTGAGCACTTCTGTTTCAAATTGTTTTGTATCCTATTGGACTAGGAAAGTCTGCACTTATTAGACAGAAGAAAATGAAATGAAGTGGGAGAAGGGCATAGAGCATACAACTTTCCTTTGGATCAAGTACTATAGAGGCATATGAAACTCCAAGCTGCACAAAGTCAATTTGGAAACCAGACAATCCCCAAATCCTCAAAAAATAACTCCTGAGAAACATAACTGCATACATATCTAGGTGAATCTACATGTTCTTGCAAGACAATAGTGCCAGAGAAAGAATGCTGGAGGTAAGGGCCACCTGCTCAGAACCCTGGTCTCAGGTGGTTGAAAGCCACATGCGGGATCCATTTTCATGTTCCTTCACTCTTATAATCCTGCTCTTTCTCACCTTGTGCTTGTTTTTACTGTAGGAACACAAGGGTGATTTTGTCTTTGATCTCAGCTGTGGCTTCTAGGCGCTGTAAATGCATAATAATTATGTCATCATCAGTCTCTTGCCCCATGTATTCTTGGGGATATCATGTACCAACAGCAGCATTCTTCTTTCCACATGAAAAGATCAGTCCAGAGATTACCTGCCTCTCGCTAATGCATAGACTTTTTTTGAAACCTTCAGTCCTAGTACAATACCTTCTAGTATGATACCTTCTAGTATGATACCTAGTATGATAGTCCTCTTATGATACCTTCCCAGTCTTTTTCCTACTCTTCTTCCTTAGTAGGACAGGATGATACCTTCCCAGTCTTTTTCCTACTCTTCTTCCTTAGTAGGACAGGATTTCTAGTTCAGGTATTAAAGGAACATTTGGCAGCTGCTTCTTCTATCTCCTCCCAATTGTCATATGAGGAGCCAAAGAGCAAGCTGAAAACTAGCTCCCTACACAAAGCCAAGAGTGAAGAAGGCCTGATGCTGGAGGACATGAAATAAAACTCTTTAGAAATCAAAGTAAGTTCTTGAATAACAGCATTTACAAGAGGTTGAAAGCAGGAATCCTAGCAAGTCTGCAGATCATTTCCCCAAACAGTGAAATTCAGGCTGATTCCCGTAACATCATTAACTTGAGCAGGTATAAGGTATGTGGCTACGCCCTTCTGCTCATCTTCTGTCCCTGCCTCTCACAGTCATACCCATGATCCCTTTCTTCCACTTTCTCAGCTTTATAATTCCTATGTCTCACTTGCTTTTCTCTCATCCACTTTCTAGTTCCAACATATGCATGCGCTGAGCTCTATGCTTGAACCTAGGACAGAGAATGATTGAGTGGCCAGAAAAGGCAATGTGGGTAGGGAAAAGTTTGATCTCACACTCTTTGCTTTTGCAGGATGTATATGTTTGACTAGTTATACCTTGGTTTCGAATCTGAGTTACAATTTCCATACCTAATTCATCTCTCCTCAAAAAGGAGAGAAATACAAGAAGTTAAGGTTTCTTCCAGCTGAAGAAGACTGTCCCCTTTTTTTGCCTCTAGTACAATTTCCTTAGTGGGTCCTTTGGTATAAGACGCTTTCAGGGTCTGGAGACAGTTGAGGTCTGGCTTTGAACAAATATAGGTTGCTAGAGCTTAACACATGAAGAGGAGAGCATCAGCTTCATGTAAAAATGACTAAGAGGCAGAACCTAAAGGGGAAACTTCCCCATCTTCAATTTGTAAATTCTGTAACTTTATTTCACAGAATGCAGGAAACAACTTCTGTTCTCTCTCCTGTATCCTGTGTACCACCACATGGAACAGGGCTCCTATATAAGCATCAACCTTGTCTGTTCTTCCAGACTCAGACATTCTCCAGATTTCAAGCCCTCCATTGATGGGCATTTGGTTTCTTTAACAAACCCTTCCAGAGCCAATTATTTCTGTTAAGCACCATATCTGAAGTGAATACTTTACTGTATGATTAAATACAAACTAACTGCTGCTCTATCCTTCAGAGGTTGAAAGATCAGCAGAGTGAGGCTGATACTCAGAGGCAAGGTGAACACTGACCAGGAAGTTTTTGCCCTGTATTTACATACATATATACATACATGCACACGTACAGTCTACTTCCAGGACTTGTGAGAGAAAAAGCTTATCTTAAAAGCCATGCAATTAAATTAAATAACAGATTGGGGACATAGAGGTTGTTTCCTCAAAAGGAGAGAGCATAGTCTTATTTCTCCCAAGTTATATTCCGCTCTTGTTCTGACTTTAGTATCATTGCCTCAGTCAATGGCAACCCTTGACAGCACATGTCTCCTGCTGCCACCACCAGAAGAAAGCCCTCTTAAGTGCAGAAACTCAGTGCATTTAAGTGTTAAGACAAATATGAGCATTACAGAGTCTTCCTGAGATGATCAAATCTATTCCCCACCCTGCACCTTTGCTGGTAGAAAGATTAGGAAGACGCAATTCTCCTTTTACAGCAGAACCCAGCCTTAATAAAGCTTAAGCTCAAATTTCTCCCCACAAATTCCCACTTTGCTAGATGCCAATGTCTCTGGTATTCCTCAACAGCTCGTTCAGGTACCTACTGTCTTCAGTGTACCTACACAGTTATGACAGCCAAGAATCTGTCCCCATTACCAATACTAAGATGTCATAGGAAAAGGCCAGGAAAATCCACAAAGATCAAGTCTTTTTCATAATGTACAATAAAATCATCACTGTCTTAAATTAGTGTAACTGGTTTGTTAACCATTAGACTCAAAAAGGGCTCGGTGTCACAGTGAGCTTTGAAGGCCATTAAACACATAAACAGGACTGTGAGAAAGATCCAATGACCTACATGGAAATGAAAGTCCTCCCTGAGCCAGTGTTTAGCCATGTGCCTCCTGTACCTATAGATAAAGGAAAAGCTGATTCATACTGGTCAGCTAACCCATCAGGAAATGCATCTGGGATTATTCAATATTGTGGGTCAGGAAAATGTGCAGGCAGTCCTCTCCTCCATCAGTGAAGCAGATACACAGCCTAGGGGCAACAGTCCATCCAGTGCCCAACTAATTTGTCTTCAACACGTCATCAGAATCCCACACTTTAAGCTCAGTCCTGGTTTGGCATCAGTGGTACCTAAGATTGCTCAAGTCCTGTTCTGGTTCATGAGAAAAATAGCAGTTCAAACATTTTTTCAATTCAGGTTTGCTCCAACACATTGGTCTCACTGGTGAGACAGAGATACCCACTTTCAAAGAGGAGCAGGATCACTTAGTTTATGTTTACCCTTTTCCTATGCCTTCCCTAGGTATCTGCTGTTAGGGACAGGATACTGAGCTAGACAGCTCCTTGGCCTGACTCAGCACAGTTGACCTTTCTTAAGCCTCTTTATTCATTCACCTTTTCTCTGACCTCAGTTAAGGGTAAGTGGATCTTGTAGTAGGGAGGTTGACAGAATTACCTGTATAGGTTCCAAGAAGTCTAAGAAAAGATAGGTGTGTTAATTTATTTTTGATACTTTTGGGTGGAGCCCTCCTACTCATGGCAACCTGCCATTGGATCACAAGCATACTATACTCTTGCTTCAGAGTCTCCTTCCCTCTCCCCCAGGTTTGGCTCAATATGATTCCCACTGCAGATGTCTTTGAAAATGTTCAAGCTGTCATTGGTAGATGGAAAAGTAGATGCACAGCGTGTGACCCCTTTGTGAAGAAACTCTCTCTCTGCTACAACATATGCTCAGATCTTGTTATTATTCTCTGTGGTGGTGTGATTTTGTTTCTTTTTTTGGAAATCATCCCTACAGACTAGTTGTGATTAAATGTCTGATGTTTAAAGCTTCCATGAGCCTTTAAAGTCCTGTTTTGCAATTTGGGCTTTAGGCCTGGGAGGTCTACAGTTCAAATATCAGCACATTCCTCACTGCTGTTTTTAATTATGATTTGATATGGACATTATTGCTGCAGGGATCTCTCTCACACTTCAGAACATACAGTTTACTAGAAGTCAAGAGACGCCAATCAAATTGGGTCCTAGTTCAAAAGAACAAGACCTGTAGTGGCTTCATTTTCTGCCCATAGGAGTATTTGGTTGATGTTTAGAAGTTACATACCAAGGGGAGGGAGGAAAAAAGAAAAAATCAAGGGGCAACTTGAAAACAAAAGACTCCTAGTGGGGTGAGATATGCTTAGTCCTGGATCACCTAAGGAAGCACTTTGCAAACTCAACAGTCTATCCCTCCTTGTCTCTCTTTCTAATATAACTGTAACATAAGATTGTATTATTGCACCTCCCTTTCTATAGGACCTGCAAATTGGAGCTGGAGTTTGTGAAATAATGGAAGGAGAAACAAGCTGACTTGTTTAAATTTTGTGAAACAGATCAATTCTGTGACCAGGAGAATGCCTTCTCAGTTTATTTCCTCAGCTCTGAATATATATTCGGCAGAGATCAAGGCCTACTTTGTTTGAGCATTATCTCTCCCTGCAGCTGATAGCTGAAGCAGAGGGACTACAGGAACAGAGCTTTCAACAGACAAGTGACAGTCCCCAGTCTCATGGCTGCTCACACTAGGTCTGCCAAGCCTTAACTCTGGCTGGTTGTGGAGGCTCAGTTATTTTCCCAGATGTGCATATCTCTGTCCAAGCTCTCCTTGTCTTTAATACATAATACTGAACCAGTGGAAAAGGTGTCTTGATTTTACACCCTCTTTTCTGCTTAGCTTTGGTTTTCTTGGGAGTGGGTCTGAGCCATCCCAGCTGAGAAAGAAAGTCCTTTTCACGAAAGCATGCTGTCAGGTTGCTGATGACTTTGGCTGCAAGGCAGCTTTGATCAAGACCTCTACACTGGGTTAGTATAACCACAGACACTTTAGTAAAACTGCTTTTTATTATGTAAACTATACCCACGGCTGCCCTGAATTAAAACAATTTTCAGATGGGAGTCTTGCTATGAAGGGACCATTTCATTTCACTTTTCTTCTTTTCTGGTTTCCTGCATTAAAAAAGAGGGAGCCTGTACCATGAAAATTGCTTGAAATATTGCATATTCACCTTAAGATCTGTTACTAGGTCATGCTGGATCAGCATGTTTTGCATCGATCAAGAAGCTAGACTTTTATTTGTCAAGCTTTGATTGAATTTTGAGGTTAAAAATAACAAGAAAGGGGAAAAACAAGACCAAAAACTGTATTTTGTAGCAGTCTGTGTTAGAATATACAGTAATCATAAGGAGTTGTTTTGTAAGATGAAAGAATGAGAATGGAACCTGTGTCTAACACCAACGTTATGAAGGGAATTCCTCAGGGCCAGCAGACAACAAGGGCAGTAGGACTAGACCATCATAATTTTTGTGTTAAGATACTCTAGCCAGGCAGTGGGAGAAAGTTTTTGAATCATTATACAATGCCTGTGTAAATGGTTGGATTTCCAGGCTCTGGGATTATTCTTTTTGGATTTAAACATGACATTTGCATTAGTTATCTTCACCCCTAAATTAATTTTAAAGGTGAGTCAGGTATCAGAAAAATCAGACTCTAGCAGGGATGTCATAATGTTAGTCCGGACTCTTTGACAAAAGTATTTCAAAATCTTGTTTGGAGAAGGATTCAGGCCCAGGAGATGGTTTTCATACTTTCTTATTTGGTCCCCAAGGTAAGCCTTCTAATTGAGAATGGTGAGGGGTTTGTGGCATGGCACTGAAATTATTACAAACATTCTGTTTTCCCCTTGAGGATGGAAAGGTAAGACTTAGGTTCCCAGCTTCTTGAAGTTCCTGCAATACCTATGTAATCATATGCTTTATCGTATTACTGGTTTAAGAAGTCATGGAGGCATGTCACTTGCTTCAAGCCCATGTCTGTTTAATGGCATGTACCTCTATCGCTACATAATTCACAACTGCTTTACCACCATACTCCAAAAACTGGAGAACTGGAAGCACTCAGGACCATGAGCTGAACAGATATAGCAGTTTTGTTTTATAGGGAGCCATCTAGGAATATATAAAGAAAAGCAGCTTACAAATACTGATAATGGTAACAGATACGGGAGTATAAACCTCACACGCATGGCTGACTGCAAACTTGGAAACCTCAAACAGAAGCACGTTTTCTTACCTGCATTCTTCAGGAACTTTAGCAATGACAGTTCATCATCTTAAGTAGTTCTCTTATGTGCATTCTAACATGGCAGACCCATTTTCTGAAGTTTTGACTGCACTGTAGCCTAAGCCCTACAGAGTCACAGTATCATGCTTTGTCAGTAGCTGAAACACTAACAGGTGGGCACATGTTATCCTGGGGAGTCTCGTTCTGGGATGAGATCATCCGTAATACACATAGATTTAGGTTTTTCACTCGGGATTCTTCACCCTTCTCTCTTAAGACTGTGAATCGCAATTGTGCCAGCTTTGTAAGGAAGGAATTCTACTAGTCCTTCCAGCCACCAAAATGGCAAAACCAGAACAAAAGAGAAAGATGTCTGACTTCAGTTAACTCCTTTTTCTCTTTTGGTTTCCCATCCTCATGCACTGAGTTATTATGTGCCCCAAGATTAAAATGCTTGTACACTATCAAGGTATCTGCGTTCGGAATCAAAAGAATACTGTCATACTTTGCCAGTTTGCCAGCAAGATTTGCCAGAACTTTCTAGGCTTCCAGCCTCAGATATCATCATATCAGCAGAGAGGAAATATCAGACATCGGAGAAATGTTGTACTCCCAGGAATTCAGGCATGCTTGTTTCCCAGCCAGCTTGCTGTTTTTATAAATGCTGAACTAGTTGCACCCAGCTACTGAAGCAAGTAAAAGGCTGGGCATGCCATGACTTCCCAAAGCCACATGGTTACACTTATATTTCCACACATGCGCTTGAACATTTCTAACAGCTCCAGCATAAGTATAGGGTTTTGTGATGTCATTAGCCAAGACTGTGCTTCTTGCTGTTCTTTCTGTAACTAAAGCTTCTTAGGGATTTTTAGGGCCATTTATTTGTTTTTAAGGAAAATGTAATTTGCAGGTTAAGAAAGAGTGCAAGGGGTCAGGTCTCCTGGGTGTATTCTTCTGAGTTCAGTTACCAATTCCTCCATGAGCATCAGTGCGATAGGAATTGCACTTAATGACTGTATATAGAGCCCTCTGAGATGAAGCAGGTTATTGATATGCAAAGTATTCTTTTGAAGAAAGGTATTTCCTCATACTTCTGGGCATGGGTAAGAAAAACATGAGATGACGTAACTCTGGTCCTGCGCTGCTGGCTCCAAACACTCTTGTAGCTGTTCTGGTAAAACTTCATGCTCCTAATCTGGCCATCCTTGAGGCACAGAGCAGCCAAGAAACAATGGATGCAGCCAGCCCTCATATGCTGCAGCTTTCTGTCCCATCCAGGGGTCATGGACGTCTACCAATTTGGTATTTCCACCAGTCACCCTTTACTCCTTTTTAATTAGACTGTAAATCCCTCATAAATCCCTCAGGGCAGAGTGTCTGCATCAATACAGCACCTTTGCTGAAAATAATTCCCAAGGCAGTTGATCCCAAGATGGAGGAATGGCAATCCGAAGGGAGGGGAGACTCGTGTATTCACAGTCACAGCTGGGTTGGTGCCCTTGACAGAAGAAGGGCTGGCAAGAAAAGGTGTTAATGCTTCTGTGTGATTACCAGCAATGATCCTGCAAGAGGCAATGAAGCAGATCATCTGTGCAGAATGTCAACCTTCTTCATTTCTCATTTTATTTTCTCAGAATCCCTCTAAATCTCTCTTTTCCCCCAGCACGGTGTGTGCTGGCAGCGCTACTGCCTTTCGACACCATCCTGGCAGCTACTCTAACACACCGACCCTGCGCTAGGCCTCTGCTAGGCCTCTGCTAGGCCCCGTCGGGCTTGTGTAGGCCCAACTGCTCCCTGTATTTTTTTCCAGCCATAAAAGTTGTTATATGTTCCTAGAAAACTGAAGAAGCGTGATTCTTTCCTGCAGATGTCTGAAAAATATAATTTACAAGTCTGCTGTGGCTTTCAGCCCATGTCCTAATGCTAATGCAGCTCTGGTATACAAATTAATACTGCAGAGAAAAAAATGTACCACTGAAGGATAAATGACACTATTAGGAGCCTGGGGAAATATCCATTTCTGGGTGAAAGAAACCCAAACTAAAGCATGAAATGGGGCAAAATAGCACAGATGATTTTTATAACTTTGTTTATATGTTCTGTGTGTATCCTAAAGAAAAAATTTCTTGGAATTGTGGGGTATATCCATGCTAATTTATTTGACTCTAAGCTGTAATGCTGGCATGTGTTTTCCATACATGAGCTCTTTTTATGATTAAATGTATTGAGCATATGTAAAAGGAGTGTGACAACACACAGCATCCGAAGTTCCAATTATTAAGTGGTTGCCAGATGGGAATTTACTTTTACCCAATATGCTTTAGGTGAGGACAAGAGCAAAGGGAGCCATCCAGAGACTTGAGTAATGGGAATCCAGGGGCATCTCGGGACTCCCCAACCTAGCAGCAATACCAAATTCTGCTGCCCCTGGGATGAGAAGAGTGGGCCAGACTGATGCTTTGCAGCTCCTGTCCTGGAGGAAGGGGCAGTTGTGGGTTGGGGAGCTAAGAAAAAGCCCCTGCAAAATCAAGCCATGTGTTTCAACTCCTGAGAAAAGGTGACGGGTGGTGTTTCTCACTGCTGCTGTGCAGCTCCAAGCCCTACTTTGCGGGGGTAACATGGCATCTGCAGGCAAGCAAGCAGGCAGCAGGGACAGCAGCCACTCAGCAACCTGCTGCACCAGCAAACCCCGGCTTCATTTCACCAAAAGCCAGCTTGAACGTGCCTAGAACATTTATTAAACCACAAGTACCAAATTCTTGCACTGCACTGTACAAAAAATATGATCCATACAGCATCTGTCATTGGGAGGTTATAGAATAATCAGGTAGCACATTGCATTCAGTCTCCCCCTGCGGTCTCCAACGGAAGAGAATGATAGGCATGCAGAAGGGTTATTCTTTCATCTTTATTACGCTTTCAAGCTACTGGTAAATGGGCTGATAGGTATTGCACATCAGAAAGCGTAAAAATTCAGGCTGGGAAGACAGTCAAGAACCAGGCTGAAGGTGTGGGTGTGCTTAGGTCATACCAGAAATGGTGCAGCAATGTTCTGAGGTGGAGCACAGCAAAACTATGTGTAAAGGGACAGCAGTTTGCAGCTAAGGAGAAAGAAAATGCAGTAGAAACTAAAAGACCTGCATTTTTAAAAATTCCTTCTCCTCAAGTAATTTTTTAACTTAATTTTTCCACATTCACATTGATAAAAGAATGATAACATCACTCATGCTTAGGAAAAATGTTTATATTTGCAGTAAAATCCTATGTAGCCAGTTTGTATTGGACTGTGTCTGAAAATCCTTAGGTGACAAAAGAACCCTTAAATTCAGCTCAATGAAAATGTTACCTGAGAAAGAAGTAATTAAAGCCTGGGTAAGGCCCTCATGTGCTGTAATCTGCTTCAAGCACATTGTTTCTAGAGATAACCTCTTTTTAACTCAACCTGCTTTTTTTGACAGTTGTCACAGGAGCTGCTTTGCACCTTTACCACAAAGCAGGGATTAACCTATAGTCAAAGAGATGCAGGAGTTTTCTGAGTTCCCCAATACAGAAAAATAAAAAGCCAAAGCAATCGACCGGTGTAATACTTTACCTTTGTGTGATTTTATAAATACGGGTGAGAGGGAAAGAATTACACTTTGCCCCCAGGTTCAGACTGATTGGTAAGAATCTCAGACACTTTAAGTAGGCGCCACAAATTGTGTAAGCTCTGACCTGCTGGCTCACTGCCTAGTTCACATGACAGAGATATCTGATGGTTTTGGCAAGGCAGATTGAGGTGGAAAGGTGCCTAGAAACCAAAAGAAACAGGGCAACCATCCTCAGGGTTTTGAAAAGGAAACGAATATAAGGTGCAGTTCTGTGCCCTCTGTGGAGAAAGGAAGGAGGGGGCTTTTTATTATAATAAATCCATTTTACTCCTTTCTTTTACTACCATGCAGATAGGAAGCAGAAGGTGTATTTATATTTTGAAGGCAAGGAATTCCTTGGATTCTCAGAGCAGTTTTTAAGTTAGTGTAATGAGATTGAGCATGTGCTCAGCCCAAACCAAAGTGACTCCGCTTTCACTGCAGCTGCTTTAATTGTGCAGCATCTTGTCTGCTGTACATCTGTACCCAGGATTTTGGAGTCTGCAAAGCTGAACAGAATAATATACACAAAACCATTTTTTCTCTGGTGTGCTCTTCTGATGAGGACATTGTCCCTTTGCTTCAGAACGTTAGATTATTCCAGTAGTAAGGTAGAGGCAGGCATGCTGCCAGCTGCCAGATATGACACTGCCTCAGGGCACAATGTGATGTGAAGTCAGAAAAACAAGATGTTGGATGCAGGAAGCATCACTCATAAAATTGCTGCTCCTGAGTATGTTTCCCCCACCTTTTATTCAAGTGCCTCTCTCCCTTGGCAGTCCAATATTTTCAAAAGTGAACCTCACAAAAGAGTTGCTTATACAAATTCAAGGACTGCTAAGAAGAAAGTAAGATCCATTAAGTGTTTTTTATATTCTGCCACTGCAAATTCCACCACTGTCATGCCAGAGGACAGTGCAACAAAAAACAGTGAAGAAGAGCATCCCTGAAATCCAGAAAAGTGAAGGGTGAGAGAAAGAAAAAAAGCCATTAAAACTTTTGTCTAGTGTGGCCTTTCTCAAACTCCTCCTTTCAGCTATCACATGTTGTTTACTTAGAAGTCTCTTTCCACAGGTTTTTTTTCTTCACTAGATTCCCTACTAGGCAATTGATTGGGGATTTAGCTGCCATTAGTAAACAAAAGACAGCAAGGTAATTAGGAATCAAAATGTCAGAGAGGGAGAATTATTTGCTGAGTGATTTATTGATGAATAATTTTGTACTAACGTTCTTGCACACACTGAGGTCTTATTACTCACAAGCAGTTCATATCGAAGCAGTTCAAAAAGAAGCTTTGTTCTAATTGTATTCATATAGATCCATACTACAACTGAGAAGCACGAGGATATTTGCCATATGCCCGTCTGACTTCTCTACCACAATGGTTTCGTTTTTAAAGCCTGTTCCCTACTGCCATATTTATTTGATTTATGTGTAAAATTTGTAAAATAGGCCCATCAGAAAATGAGTCCTTAAAGCATCTTGCAAAATCTATAACAAAAAATATTCACCAAAGGACTCCTCTGTGCTATTAGTATTTATACTGCTGTGGTGCCTGAGGCCCCAGCTGAGATCAAGGCCCCAGTGGTGGCCAGTGTACAACTAGATAATGAGAGACAGGTTTCCCTCACTGCCCTGCAACGACAAAAAAAAAATTAAATAGACTGAGAAAAGGTGGCTGAAGAAATAGATCTCAGAAAAGAACCCACTTCTCCTATTTCTAAGTCAAGGACCTCATCAGTAAGATCACTTAAATATGTCCCCAGTATATCATTGACAGGTATCCATCAGGCAAGAGGTTTGGTAGGTGACCCTGTGCAGGTGCTCTGACATCCACAGGGCACAGAGGCAGAGAGTTCCTAAGCAACATCTTGCCTGTCAAATGTCCAGAACTTGAGTTTGCAAACAAAAATAGCCTACCCCTCTCGCAGCTGCTGGTTACTAAAGAAAGAAGTCCCAAATGAACTAGGGCACTATAGTGCAAAATGGTTGATCTGACCTGACGTTGCAATCCATTGCATCAGATGGGCAGAAAGGCCTCTCTTCACTAAGTATGAGCTTTATAGAGCTTGTATTGCTAATAAGACATCATTACTAATTTCTTCCACTTCTTAGGTTTGATTTAGAAAATCATTTGTAGACAAATGATAATTCATCTACTTATGTTCTTAAACAGAAATCCACAAATTGTGCAATTGATTCTGCCATGACTGAGACAACGGGGCTGCCTTAAGATTTATCTCAAAGGATTATAATGCATAATTGGCAAAATGTCAATTCCTTATTATTCCTATTCACAAGGAAAAAAAGCTATGTTAAATTGGGGTTAAGGTTGACCTTACAGAACAGCAATTTAGGGTGATACCAATAACCTTAAAAACATTGTATCACAAAAGCAAATCTGTTAAAATCCAAAAGGTCAAAATTAAGGTTAAACTTACAGAAAATGAAAATACATATTAATAGTATGGAAATTCCATACAATCATTCTTGTCTCTGCCCACTTTCAGAAGAAAATCTGATGTGAAGTATCTCTTTTTTTCAGTCATCAATTGTCATTATCATTTTCTAGTGGGATAATCAGAGAAGAGTAGTTTTTCATATGAGAAAAGACTGAAATATCTTTCCTTGTTTAATGAGAGTAAATCAAGCAAGATTTAGCCAGGGAGGGGATATGATTGTTCCTTATAAACATTACAGTTTCCAGAGAGGGAAGGATAACTATTGCATTAAAGCACAATGTTAACACAAGAAAGAATGAGAATAAATTGTCCATGAGTGAATTTAGCACTAACTGAGGAGGATCTTAGCTGTCAAAGCAATAACGTTCTGAAATAAGCTTATATCTGCAAAGTGAAAGCTACAAGTTTAACTATTAAGGTATAGATTGAGAAATTCTTTAGATGAATTATGTTACAAGGTCTTCTGTGACAGTACTGACCTGGGTTAAATGACCTAAGAGATTTTTCTCCTTGTCCTTAATATAGCTAGTGCCAACAGCTGGTTCACAGGAGAATGAGGCAAGAATTCATCTTTGTTAAGAGCTGCCAAGGTTTCATAGCTATTTGAATTAAATGGGGTTTTTAAAAAAAAAACATGGTCATTCAACTGTGTACAAATTAATACTTCATCATGACTGAGATCAATATGAAATGGCAGCCAGTCTGAGAAGTGGAATTTGTGTGGCATTCCCTGGGGGATTCTCTGTTTGCTGTTTTGGCAGCTTCTACCACAGAAGAAACTTTCAGTTACTAAGAAAAACATGGGAAAAAAATGACCATTAGGCCCATAAAATGGATTCAAATATAGCCCTTGTATAAGATTTGTATGAATTTTAATTTAATGGGGAATGCCTGTAACATCCTATTAAATGTTGCTGGATAAGGAAAGTCAAATGTGGAAGGCAACATTTATTGAAGAATCTATTCCTTCTTTATTTTAAGTTCCATAAGATGAACTATTTTCCATGTAAGTTTTTGGAAAATTAATTCTGCCATCAAGAAGTAAGCACTGCATTTACAGAGAGAAAGATTTAATAAGCATAAGAAAATGAATGAACCTGTGCTCATATGAAACATCCAACTTTAATTATTTAATGGTGAAAAGCATTTTCACGGCATGGATTTTTAAGCACATCTGGCATTTATGAAAGGAAGGGGACCCCATATCTTACCACATACCTTCTTAAAAAGACTATCAATAAAGAGCAAAGATAGCTGTTTCCCTTTAGATTTTCTTAGTGGGTCACAACTTAGCGTGTTTGTTGCTTTTCCTGCCTTGGACTCACTGTATAATGCTGTGGCCATGCAGTTTTCCTAATTGGACCTCACTGATTTCAAGAGGGATTCTTTTCCCCTTTTTCAGAGCAAATCCTGTAAGGGAAAGTCAGGTGTTAGACGCTTTCAAAAAATATAGTGGAAGAGAAAGAACAAGATGAGCAAGTGTTGCCTGTTCTCAGGTGGTGCCTGATGCTTTGCAGCTCATCCAGAGTACAGGGAGGTACCCAGTTCTTTCTGAAAACTCTTCTGAACATCGCAACCATCTATTTGCTATAACCAGGAGAAATCAAGTCATCCCCTACTAGCATCAATGTAGGGATTGTTGGGGTTTTCCCTCTGCAAACCTTACTACAACTAATTTTTTTTTCTAAAAGATTCAGGAAATGTCCTGAAGCACCTCTGTGACAGGGACAGATTTCTTAGAAGCAGCTAAGATAATTATGCTTCTTTTAACACCATGATAGTGCACAAATATCCATGAGTCATGTGCCTGTATCATTCCATCCAGCTGTATGGAAGAGTACATCACTGAGTGCTGTGAAGTGTTGCCATCTTCGGGGCAATAGGTTGTCCCAGATTTGGTGACAGTAGAACTAACTCCTTTCTTCAAATTTTCCTTCATGAAACTACCCAATTTCAGTTCATAACCAAACAACCAGACTTCTGAGTGCAAAAAATGGCCATCTTACTTGTTCCTTCCTCAGAATAGCTCAGGTGAGATTTCATTAAACTTCACAGCAAGTGATTGATTTTCCTAAAATGCAGCAACATTATTTCTGCCCCTGCAATTTTCTGCCGTTAGGCAACTATTATCAGAATTGTGGAAACTTCTCTCTGCCCAAAGAAATCCAGATCAGTTTCTCCTATTTCTTTCTTCTTCTATGTCTTTAAAAAACTTTGAATTCTTTTATTACAAAGTGTATTTCAAAGCACTTGTCTTGTTATTATACAATCAGTGATTTTGTATTAGTACTTAAAGGCCCAGAGCCAAATTTAAAATAAAAGGGAGGGAGAATGAAATGTACATGCTTTCTGTGTTATTAGCCTAGGTAAACAAAGAGTGAAAACAAAAGCACCAATATGAAGCTGCCAGTGCTAATTATTGGGTGGGATGTGAGGTACAGAATGGACAAAGAATGAGAAAAAGCATCCAGTGTTCCAACAGCTGCACTTCATTGGTGTCTTTAGGACACTTGTCCCTGAAGCTCTGGCATGTCCAGTTTCCAGGGGTTATTCAGTGCTAGCCAAGTTGTAAGGCTTTGTCAACCTTTAATCTTGAATTGGATATTGAATATTCTTTTACCCTAAATGAAAGCTAAACACTCATGGTGCTAGAATATTTTTTCACCAAAAGTCTTCTAAGTTTGAAGAAAAAATTTCATTTTCCAAGAATGAGGACTTAAGGTCTAATAAATGTGAAAGCTCACACTGCCGGTTTTTCTCTCTGTTGAAGGATTAACAGGGACTCCTTTCTCTTCCTGGTTATCCATTTTCTCAGTACTTGTGTTCAGCCTTCCACCCTTTTGTAAAATATAGTTGAAATTAATTAATGTGTTCAACAATTAGTAGAAATGCAGAGAGAAATACATGCCTATGAAGAGAAACAATGGGCTTTCCTTAGAAAACAAGACATCAAAATATTATGAAATGAGATTTGGGGCTTGGTGTGAAAAACACTGCAACAATTCCTGATAATATGCTTTTTTAATTATTTTAAACAAATGTTTGTGAAAAGCTATTCGAATGTAATGTGTGACAGTGTTGGATGTGAAAAATCACAGCATACATATTTCAAAAGGGATCTTGTAACAGAAGTTCTCAAACATTTCCACTTGAGGAAATAGATTTTCTCATGGATAATTCTTGTTGTTCTTGATTATAAAATACCTCATGTGTACCTAGAGTAATTTGCTTTCATAGAATCCAAGTGCAAGCAGGAAACAATTCATGCTATTTTACTTTGTCTGTTAATTAAAGGGAAAAATTAGGAGGGGTCGCTAAAATGTGATCTCTTTGAAACAACCTCAAGATAGAAAGGAACAAACATGGGCATGCAAAACCATGCAAGGCACTAAAAGCCTATAAAACACAGATAAGGTAAATGAATATAATGTGCAAATGAAGTACAGGACACACCTTGTACTGAGTGAATGGTGTATTTATTAATAAACAGGAATTGGTGTGTATAAAACAATATTTGTCCATCTTCATCCTGAGTCAGAAAGTAGCATTTAAGTAGGATTTTAACTGCGCCTTTTGTAGACAAAAATGTCATTTCAGAAATTCAGATTTTGAGTTACTCTTAAAAGCTGGAATTTTCCAGCACTACAATTTTGCTTCAAGGGGTCTTAGCTTTTATTGAATGGTCCTGGATAGGAGTAAAATAAAACATAGCCTTGGCAAGAAAGTGGGATAACGTCAGAGAAAAAGACAATAGTGCAGGAGTCCATGGCAAAAAATCAAAGGCAAAAGTTGTTACACTCATCAGATTGAAAGCAGTGAGGAAAAAAGCAATAGCAGCAGGACATATCTGTTAAAACAGACTCATTGTTTTTGTGCCCTATTATACTCAGTAAGTTATACTGGCAGTTTTATATCAAAGTTTTTGTCTTGAGAACTCATTTACCTACAGTGATAGAAAAAATGAATATTGGCACATTCCTGTTTATTA
>VYZX01013259.1:131397-146011 GCA_013401335.1 Brachypteracias leptosomus | reverse complement strand
TGGAGAATCTGAGACACTGGAAGGAGAAAAAGGAAGGCCTGTGTAGAAAATCCCATGTATCTGTCTAGAATAGATCATAGAATCATATCATAGATGCACAATCCTGTCCTAATAAACCAGGCTTTGGATAAAATTTCATCGTAGATGTGTAATTTATAAACACAACACACTCCGGATTAGTAAATTGTTGTTTGGGTTTTTTTCAGAAAGTGACTTTTAAAGTTGTTCTTCCTTATATATTATTGTTCGACTAGTTTTAAAAGGTAGTGTTGAAAGCTGTGGTAAAAGAATGCTGTTATGATGACATGACCTGATTTGTCCTACATATCTTGGTCTAGATAAAATTTTCATCTAGCTTATGAAATAGTCAAAATCATGCTCTTAGGCTTGCCAGTGAAACCTGGGAGTCAATCCATTGATGCCAGACTTGGTCTGCAGAAACACAGAGATACCTTGAAGCAGAATAAATCCAGCATAGTCAGGTTGTCTATTGTTTATCGTTATTTTGGAGTGTGAAATCTATCCACTTCTCTTAAAAATATAAGCTAGAAAAACAATGACCTTTTAAAATTTGACTTTTCAGTTTAAAGTTCGTCTAAAAAGCTCTTCTTGAAATAAAACATGTAGTGACCAATTTCCAAGGCAAAGAGCTCATGTACATGTTGTATCAGGGAAGGAAATATTTGAGTTTTCATCTTCAGAGTATTTTAATGGTGCTTCTGTTTCATTCCACCTTTTAAGAGAAAGAGAGTACAATGCTCTCCCAACTGATGCTAGCTAAGAATAACTACTTTAAACTTGTATGGGCAGGATAAGAAGGCACAAAAATACTGACCAACACTGAATCCTCTTTGTTTGAATATACATAATTTTACATCAAGATCAAATTTACTATGAACTTGGGTCAAACAGGCATAAAAGCAGAAAAATGCTAGTAGTGCCAGGACTGGATCTTGGATCATAAAGCAAAGTCTGGAGATGTGATTCATCAAGTACAGAGCAATAAATGGCCCATGATTATTGATTGACCCTTGAACTGGAATGAATCCTCCCTGGAAGTTCTTTGAGCACTAAATACCATTGATCAACATTTAATATAGATCAATCTTGCTCTAGATCTAGGCTGTGCTTAATTTCTTTTCTCCCAAATACTCCCACCTCCCTGAAAACATGTGATTAAACTGTTCTGATTTCTTTTTTAGATGAAGAACTCTGTCTCCACCGAAAACAAAAGAAAGTTCTGTCGCAAGACAAATTGAATCAAATTCTTCAGGAGTTTTTTGGTTCAATTAAGCTGTGGGATAGCCCGTATCATAGGTGCAAATCTCTCTGTGCATTATAGGGCCACAGACAGGGATGTGGCAAAAGGTAAAACCAGGAATTATGTCTTTAAGGGCTCATTGGAGACATTTGTAATCTCGTTTTATTGGTGGTACCCTCCCCAACATAATGAACTTTGATGAAATAATGAAGTAGCTGTGGCGCCTGTGAAACTGAGCAGGCAGCTGTGCCAGTTAAAGACCTCCCATGAACATAATCGCCCAGGCAACAACTCTAGACTGCAGCAAAGCCAGAAACTCTGGCAAGTCACCTCTTCTCATTTCTTAACTCCTTGCAATTCTGCTTTTCAAGCTTTGGAAAAAGAAAAAGAAAAAAAAAGATTGTCCACTTAGGTCTGTGGTTGAGGGATATAACTTATAAAAAAAACCCATTTTGTGAGAATCCATGTGTTGTTTAAAATGGCTCCAAGTTCAGCAGCCAGCAAAGTTACAGAAACCATAAGGCTGGCTCTGCCACTGAACAAGTTCACATGTCTAAGGAAATGAATACGTGGAAGACTTTAAATAGCAATATTTTTAATTCGGCAAGGTTTCCACCCCCTGCCAGACTTGGAGAGAGTGCAACAGATGGTAATAGGAATCTGTAAATTCATCATTGTTGGTTTTAAGAAGTTGGATCCATGGAGCACAAACATTTAATAATAGATATAATTAAATTCTTTGCTAGTTAGTTTGCCTCAAGAGCCAATTGGCACCATAATGTCGTTTTGTTTACATAAAATATATACTAATTCTGATTCAAAGAACTGTGATTTTACGGAGCTGGAACTCCAGATGAAATAAAGATAAAAGAAATAAGAGTGAGTTAGGAATACCCCTCTGATAACCTGTTTCAGGTTTGGAGTTTAGATATTCAAACCCTAATATTTATAATGAAACTCAAGTCCAAACCAGCTAAAAGCACAAGCATTTCAGTATGACTAATGACTTTGGGTGCTCCAGTTTCTAGATTATTAAATGAAGATGTCTTCAAGTGACCTGATTTTGATAGATGATATTAAACCAAGTCTGAAAATCAGACTCCCCTAGTGGTGGAAAACCCATGGCATCAACTAACTTTATATTTCTGTCATCTTGATGATGTACTGTTTTAAGAACTGTTGACTGCATATTCAGTGAATATGAAGCTACCTTTGAAAACTTTACTGAAAGTTGATCCAGATGTTTAATCTGAAAAACATTTCTACATAAGAAACAATTCTCATTTTGGCTGAAAGCAAAACTGTAGCACTTTCGTATTTGTTTGGGTTTTTCTAAAAAAAATAATTAGGTTATTCTAAGTCAGTGAGACTGAGGAAAACCTGTTGGGATTGCTTATTGATGGGAATTTTCATTTTGAAACGGGCTTTGTACTTTAATAGGCTGGTTCTCAGCAACCCTTAAGGCAGGAGCATCTGATGGTAGACAAATATAAATTGGAGTAAAATCACAACCAGGTTTACTGGGGATGTTCAGAGCATCATCTCCCATTAGGGGTCCTCAGGCCATGTATTTGCAAAAAAAAGATTGAGTGGAAGTCCTGTCTTAGGACACCCTGTCTTCTCATTTTCTGCCTTCAGCCACTCATCCCTTTGTCCTGCTGCTTTCTCTGTTATGTCTCTCAATTAACTGAAAGTATTTGACTGGAATAAACAAACAGACATTTTTTTGCAGTTCTTCCCTAAGTCAAGTGAATTCCCTGGTCTGGTTTGTCCCCCACAAGGGCCTGGAAGCACTTCAAGAGATCAAATGGTCCTTCTCCCACTCAATGGAAGGATCATCTATATGAATGTCCATGCAGCTATTTCTATCAACCTATATACAGGATTGTGTGTGAGTAAGGGTGGGGATATCCAGAGTCTATACCATTCTACAAAGATACCAAGTAGACACAAGCTGGTCATCATGGACCTGGGAGTAATCATTACACTGATTTTGTGGTTACAAAACCTGAGATTGTGCCCTTTCTACAGTAAGTCTCTGATTGCTCATTAAAGCTCTTGGACATTTGTGGCAACGGGTAGGTGACTTAGTTCCTTATTGTCTGTGGGTCGGTGGAGTGTTTCCTAATTCTCCTGGGTCAAATTAAATTCTAGCTATGGCCATCCAAATTAAACTGTAAATGCAAGGTGAGCAACTATTGTGTAGACTCTAACCCATTTCTGGTCTGTTGTCAATGAAGGAACAGCTCCCTGATGTCTTTCTTACCTGTAGAAACTAAAAGTACATGGTGCCCTTTTAATCTGGAAACAAAAGAGAACAAAGGCAAACAAATGGAGGCCAAATTATCTAGCCTTGAGATCTGAGTTTTCTCCATATTGAACTTCTGGTACCTGCTTAATGAGCCCATGTTGTTGCTCACTAGTGAGTGAGAACAAAGAAAAGTGACTCATGCTGCCTTGTTATTGTTACATAATCTATACAAGCAATTTATTTTTATGGTTAATTACTGGATTAGTTAGGTATATTGGAAATGTAAAGAGATGTGGCAAAAGGAGTTACGAGAGATTCAAACTAGTGTCTGTAAAACCGTGCGAAATGACCATGTATATAATCTGGAGGGAAATCTGCATAGAGCACAACTCCTTTCAGGCCTGATCGTTTGTGTTTGCCCTCTGAGTGCAGCTGAATTCCCTTCAGCCTCAGTAGGCCATTGTCCTTAGATTGATCAGAGGTGTTTTTACAGTGTTAAACCTCCTTTCTTTTACCTCTGTGAATAATTCCTGCCCTTACCTGTTGGGGGAACCTAGAGTCAATATATGGCTCCTTCTCACAGAAGTACGCAAGACTATTTGTATAGAGCTGTGAGAATATGGGCTACAAATCTTTCCAACCACACTCAACTCCTAGAGATTGGTTTGCGTTATTTATTAAAAGGTAGCAACAATAATTATCCTGAAGTGGCTGGATGCATCTAACTATGTAGTAGACATGCAAGTATGCATCTGAAGCTGCAAAAATCCATTGGTCATGAAGTGACCTAAATTGGAATTACATACTGAGGCATCAGTCTAATATGAAATTACTCCTATGTTTTTATTGTAATGACCAATTAAGGATCAGCACCTCAGAAACCTCAGGTGGCTGCTCTACATGAAATAAACATTGACCTTGAAAACCTGCCCTTTTTTGAAATCCTAATGCTGATGTGTTCTGAAAGGGTCAGCCCATCACCATGGTGTTGGCAGGGGTGAGTTGTGTTTGGCTGCTGAGCGCCGATACATCCTTGGTGCCAAAGATTAATTGTGAGCTGGGAAGTTGCTAGGAGCCTGGGGTAAACACGAATGCTCCCTGCTTTCCATGCAGCTCCACTTCAAAGTCACGCAGCGCACTCCTGAAAGTACCCAGTGCTCCTCTTCGCTCCTTGAACAACATGTGGTGCATGGGGTAGGGAGTCATATTGTGTTCTTTCGGTCTTTTTAAAACAAATTTTTATTTAACCTCTGCTTTGACCCAGCACATAAGTGTGTTGCCCAGATATGCTCCATTTCAGTTTATTTAACCAGAATGTTTGCTTACTCAGTGACCACTGGAGGGGAACTACTGTTCTTATTAATTCCACAATGGGTATTTGTTGCTTCTTGTTTTCTGACATTTTCTTTATGACCGTAATTGCAGAGTTCTTGTTTTCAGATAATAAATGCACGTGTCTATTTGCTTAGGTATTATGCAATTGATCTCCAGCTATTAATTAAAGATCTAGACTCCATGTCTCTGAACCTGCCTCCGGATATTTGTCCTTATTGTGTCATACCTTGGATGCACAAACAGGGAAACCACATACAGCTCTGCATGTACACTGCTCATTCCCTTTAATAAAGAAGTCAGGAGTGGCAAAGAAGGATTATACAGAGCAAAGAATATTTTTCTGATGGGATTTTTATTCTTCCTTCTTTCCCTGGGCTGGCAGCATTTCTCTCAAGATGCTGACGCGCAAGCATAATGAGGTGTTTGCTCTGCACTGCTCTCAAAAAGCCTTACAGACTAAAAGAAGTTTATTTTTCCTTTATTGCTGTTGCTGTTAATAGCAGGACAGACTATGGCTGGCACTGGGAGCAGGATGAAGATTTCACGGGTGAGAAGAGAAATCAGAGATTGCACATTCACTGCAGAGCGAAGACAGATTGGTTGCTCTCACTCCCAAGAGCCCATTTGGGCAAATATGTTATATGATCCTGTGAACAAATTGTTACTTTTCCAGACTAGACTGTTTTCTGTGTAAACACTTTACTGTAGCAATGTACAAGAACAACACTTTCAATCCAAAACTCAACAAAAATAGACACTCCAGAACATTTGGAACTTGTTAGACTCCAGAAGGAGAAATGGAAAGAGAAACTGCAAAAAAAGCTTTTGACCTTCTCAATGTCCTCATTTTTACATTTTTTAATGACCTAAAACTCCTGCCAGAGAGCTCCGAAGCTTTTCAAAGCTCAGAACAGCATGGGTCCCCACATATAGCAAAGGTACATCTTAGAGAGGCAGAAATTGTTTTCAGTTAGCTTAGTAAGAAGTTACTACATTTGAAGAGCAAGGTTAATGAGCTTGGGAAGCTGGGATTCAGTTCCTACCCCCTTCGTACACTTCCTGTTCCCCTTGGGAAGATCACCTCGCTCCTTTGTGACTCAGTTTCCTCACTGCCAAGGGAGAACAGCATTTTCTGACCTCACAGAGAGGCTGTTTGAGGAATAGTTGAGTAACTAGAGGGATGGACCTACAGAAATACATGGTTTTGTCACCAGCAGATACAACTGCTCTATCTCACAACAGCCAAAAAATTTTCAGGTGAAAAGTCTTCCACTGGTAAATGCTGATGCTATGGAACCAAAATGGTTGGTGGGAAAGAAATAATTTTCTTGTGTCATGTATGAAAAACTAGCTAAAAATTTTGCTTTGAGACATGTCAAAATTCTACCTGTGCAGTTAACTCTATTAGTTATAGGACAGTCAGAAGGGCAGTGTTAATCTTATCAGAGTCCAGCCCTTTAACTTTTTAAACCTCATGTAGATCGGGCTTTCCTCAGTGCTTATAAAGCTTTTTTTGTATATGGTTTCACTAGAAAAAGGAACACTTAACACTATTTCTTCCTGTCCTTGACAAAAGAACCATCACTAACCCCACAAAACAGAACTAAGGTTTGGTCCTCATTCCTCTGAGTGGTCATAGCCACCCAAAGACGTGTGGGAGCATTATCTGTACACAAAGTCAAATCACTAACTTTATTTCACGCTGGCGAATGCTGTCAGCAACCCACAGTGAACACATGTTAAAATAATAAATTAGAGTTTCTGGCTTGATCAAGAGCTGGAAACACTGGGTGCTTTAATTTTCCATTCCATAGACAAATTAAACCTTTTGCTTCTAGAGCTCTTATAGCTATCATTTCTTTCAGCATTTGGGTTACTAAGTGAGACGTGGGCATCTCTGCCCATTGCTGCTTAGGTCAGAATGGGCTGCTGAAAGCTCATGGTTCTGTACAGAGAAGATGCACACAACTTCTGATACAGTATCACAACATTTTGGCATAATTTCACCCTACATAACAAAATGAAAACCATGAGAACATTGGCATAAACTTTTGGCTTCATAGGCTTGGCTGCCGCGGGCTCAGCTTCTAAAGGTTTAAGAACTTTTATCCCGGTTCAGATAATATTGCCAAAACTCAGGTTGTCATCTGTAGAAAATAATTGCTTGTCCAAGCCTTTACAGTCTCTACACTAGTGTAATAACAAGCAACTACTTGAATAAGTCCAATTAATGACTTCGTACAGATCTGAGATTGGAGTAGGATTGTAGGTCAAGTTTAATTTTCAAATACAGTAGAATTTCTATCACTCTGTACACACCCAGAGCAATGTTGTTAGGGGCTTTCTCATTAATATGTATGATTCATTATTTGGACTTGCGGCCCAGATCTACCAATGCTTGTATTTAAATCTCTAAAGGCTATCTAGAACTGTAACATTCACTGTGAATGGAGGCTCCAATAAAGGAGCAAGAGACAGTGTCACCTGTGACTGAGGGTGGCAAGGAAGTTACTGCACAGTCGTGTAAGAGGAACAGTGCCTTGAAACCCTAAGCATGGATTTTGTATTAGATGATACTTCACGGAGGGTCCACAAGCTTCTAAACTCCCCCACTAGATCCACACCTGACCAAGGCTGTGTTTTTCAGAAGCATTATTCTGGCTTCAAGAGCTACTGAGATTCATGCATTTTAATGGATGACTCTGTTGCTTCTTGCTTCAGGGCTCTGAGCTTCACTTCAGCTCTTGGCTCACGCTATGGCTGTGCACAGGCAGGGAGAGTCAGTCTGTGCAGTTTTCTGACTGAAAAGCAACATTTGCTTTTGAGATTAACAGGCCGGGCTAGGAAAATTTCACAGCCCTCTAGACAAAATGTTGTCAAGTCATTATAAGTACAAAAGGACGTGCAGCTGTTTTGCAAGCCAGCTCATTTACTGAGTGTCATTAAAAGCTCATATACCTCCCTGTTGTGACGTTCTCGTTATTAAAAGATAGACAATATGATAGTAATTGAAGGTGTGTTCTTTAAGTGTTATTTCTATCCTCTATCACTCCTCTTGGTGGTCAGAGCTCTCGATTCTTGCCACGCATTAACCAATTTCCTCCAAAGTGGCTCTATATGAATGTTTAGAATAATCACTGTCTATCTTGAACAACTATCAGTTCTAATCTGATATCAAAATTGAGTTTTAAATTGATTCTTTTTATTTCATTGGCATTCTGCACCGAGCTGGAGTTAGGATCCCAGTGAGATTATTCCTCAATACCTCAAATTCAGATTCTGAAGTTTGTGAGATAATAAAGATAATAAGAATTATAATAAATCACATTTCTATCTATGCATATTCAAGATTTAAAATAATATTAACTCTGATTTTAATGTAAAAATAATTTTATGACTTCAAGGTCAGTCTGAAACAGAAATTTTATGCAGAGCAATATAAAGAAACATAAGGTTGGAAAACCATCTGTATCTGCCAGACCAAGGTTCATCTGGCCCAAACCTTGTGTTGGTATGACACAAACAAAGGTACCGAGACATCCTTCTCTGTGTTCATCCAGCTTCCAGAACTAGATGACACATGAGCTTTCTTAGCCCAAAACCACAACTAGACTACTAAGAGCAGCTGATGGACTCAGTCTACCAAAAATGCAACTGTCTTTTATGATTTAGGCCCCACAACTCCTTACAGCAGTGACACCCAGAGCTTGTTGACGTGTTGTGAGCAAATACTTGCATTGCTAATTTGAAGTTTGCTCCCTGCTAAGTTCAGGGAGTGTCCCTTGATTCTTATGCTGGTCAAAGACAAATGCAGTTTAGGTAAGGTAAACTGGCAGCAATCATTTCAGTGGGTTATTATTGTTTATGATGAGTAATTTTAAAGCCAGAATTCCAACAATTTATGCACGCAATTATGCACCTAATTTGCACAGTTATTTTAGACTTATGTATAATATTGGCTAACTGCATGTTCAACTGGGCTAATGCAAGGCTGGAACAGCACCAAATGTTCCCTGGTATACCTTTCCAGGGGATGATGCCATATTTAACATAATCTCTTCGAACTACAGTGAACAGTAAGTCAACTCACTAATAGTTTCACACCAGGTACAAGCCACATTATTTTTCAAGGAGAGAACGTTCATTATTAGCAATAGATGTTGTGTTATAGAAGAAATCTTTTTACTTTGGAACTTACAGTAATATGTACTGGTTAGGCAAAAACTTTAACAGCACAACATGACGAGATGTTCCTTCTGAAGTGTAGGTCACAATGTCAATGCAGCTCCTCATTTTTCATTTGGATTTTCAGGCTAAGTCACTGAAATACAAAGAATGCATATACATAATGCACATACATATGTTTACTACATTGGCTCAATAAGGTTTTACATAGCAAGGGCTTTGGCAAGGTGCTCTAGAGATCACGGCCTCTGAAGTATGCAAAAGGCCACTGTATTGGACAGGCTTGTAAATCCTCACTTGTCACGCACAACAGTAAAAAAGAAGGGTTGCAATTTCTGCTGTAATCCTGCCCAAAGCCAAGACAGTAATGGGGCCAAATTTTTTTATTAAAATGCCCACAAAAATTAAGTTATTGAATCATTTTCAGGAAGCTGCTTCAATAATTCAAGGTGAAATCAACTGAGTGTTTAGCTTTGCCCAATGATACATTGTGGAGAAGGAAGAGAAGGATTTCAGAAGGGAAGGGTCTCTTTATTGCTGTAAAAGCCCGAAGGTAAACAACTGACCTAATGACAACAACAGAAAAGAAAGAAATAGAAAAGTGCAATTATAACACTGAAATGACTCATCTTGGTGGGTAGACAAAGTACTTTACACAGCTCAGATGAACTGAATGTTTCATTAAAATGATTAAACTGAAGACTATCCATATGAAACTCTGTATTACACTGATTTATGGAGAGAACCATATGACTGTAAATCATTGACAGAGTTCTTGTCTAGCTGCCTTATGGTAACAAAATGATCACATCATATAGTAATATATAAATGACTCATTTAGTTTCATAGTAAGAGAAATCCTGGAAGATATTGAAGCTTTAGGAACTTGAACCATTCATATGTATTCACTTTGGCTTCAGGGTCTTTAAAATCTCTAAAATAACTTTGAAGTGAGGTTATTATCATTACAAAGAAAAACTACAAATAATTTAAGTTAAATTTACAAGGTAATACACAATGGACATACAAATATCTGACCTGAATGAATATTTGGCAAATATAATTCAAATAACAAACGAACAGCATGGCACAAAAGGACATCGTCACGATTATGGAGCTTAAAAATAAGACTATTTTTTCCAAGCTGTCTGCCTTCAAAGATATTTAAAACCTGATTCTCCTCCAGCATATATTAGTGTCAATCAAACTCTGCTCAGGTCAATGGATTTGCACAATTGCAAAATTAGTATAAGTGAGAGGACAATCAGAGCTTTTGTATACTACAAAAATCTCTCTTAATGGCAACAGCAATAGAGAAGAAGGAGGTAGGAGGTCCCTTTCCAGGACAGGCTGGGTGGATAAACAAGAAAAACCTGCTGAGCTTGTAAGTGAGGATTTGTAGGAGGAGCTGTAGCATTAATTTAGCCATTAATTCACTCCTTTAAAATTTCCCCTTTCCTGTCTTTTATTTCGTATGAGATGTTTAGCAGCAGTTGGGCTATAGATTTAACATTAGATTGCAGAGATGTTGTCTCCATCACACGGGATCCATAAGGAAGTATGGAAGTTTAAAATTACATACTTGAATGGGAACAGTGGCTTTTGGGTTGTCTTGTGAATATGTGACAAAGGGTATGTAGTGTCTTGGGCTCAGTCTATGGAACTGCCAAATCGTAGGCTGCCTTCTGCAGAGTGCTACTACAACTCCACCACTGGAGACCTTGCATGGTTGCTAAATCTGTGTGATGGCTTCAGGGAAAGGTACCCTTAAGAGACACATTCTCAGCTGCCAATTCGTGTTATGGTACCACCCTCACTTCACGTGCGTTTCACGTGCAGGCATGTTTATGCCATAGGACACCTCTGTCCTGTAGCCAAACAAGGGACTTCTCACACAATGTGTTCCTCTCCTACTGTATTCACCAGTTTTTATAGGCAATGAGGGTTGGTTCAGTGCGTGGAAAGCAGTGGTCAAAAGGGAAGGAGGAGACGTTAGGCAGAAAAACATCCTGTTGCGTGATTCCAGACTGTAGATGTGTCGGAAATGGATTTGTTCAACTCTTGTAGCGGGTTGGGTTCCCAGGCCATAAAAGCCACTAAAAAGTGCCACTAACCGTGTCTCTGTTGAAAGACTCAATAGAATCAAAGACAAAAGTTAAGTAGAAATGTGGGAGAATAAGCTCGTACTTCTTGCAAAGAGAGTTCCCCTGGCTACAGAAGGTCAGTGTTTGGAGAAGGAAGGTGAGCTCAGAAATGCTTCACTGACTATAAACTACCATCTTTCCTATAGAAAAGAGATTGCACTTACATCAATAAATATTTAAACCTTGTCAGCTAGAGAGGAAAATCTACTTATTTAGGACAAAACTTCTGTTAAAACAACTTCCTCAAAACCATTGGGACTTTGCCAGCATATTAAGCCACAAATAATTTACCCAGAGAATATGAAGTCAACAAGCTTTAGAACTGTGGGAACGGCAACTGCTGAATAAATAATTTGTGAATATCATTTAACTAAGGACAATTATAATATTACAAAGTTATAGAAAGATCAGTACATTACAGATTAACATGATTCAAGCTCTCAGCTGATAGCAGCAACACGGCTTCCCTGAAGTCTGTGTACCTCAGTCACTTGGGGTAGGACCAGTGACTTGGGGAGTTTATTCTCCCTTTTGTGTCACATTGCAAGACCTATAACATCAACTGCTTTATGTTATTTAGTGCAGCAGAGCATTTCTGTCTGATGTGAAAGCTACTTTCCAGCTAATGGGAAAAGCAAAAGAGTTTTCTCATAGGAAGCAGAGGCCACGTGCACAGAGGACAGACAATAGCTGCCAGTCCTGCCTAGGGGAGCCTGTATTCTGGCAGAATATCTTTGCCAGCCCAGGACTGCCCTGGAGACACATTTCTTCAGAGCTTCTCTCTGTAGCTCTGCAGAGCCTTTACATGCTACCTCATATCTTGTACTGTTCTTACATTTGGCTCTAGGGAAAGGCTAGTTACAGGAGAGATAACCACCCACCTGGGCGATGGCACTGCCAGTGCTCTCACCAGGCCTCCTCTTTCCTCGCCCCCATGCACTTGTCTGATCATGAACTGACCCAGTGTGAGTGTGAACAGATCAAGTCATGTTGTGATTCTCGTAACCACCAACACTAAAACATTTCTGAGCTTTTGCCAAGCAATAGTAGGTGGCTGGTTTTTTCTCTTCCCCTCCAAGAGAAAATTAAAAAAGAAAATACAAAACTCTGAAGTGTTTTTGACATTGTTATTCAAATTTCATTCCCTTTGAGGGTCTCCCAGGCAGTCTATCTTAGTTCAGTAGAGTACTGACATCTTGTACGTTCTGTCCTGGTCTCACTGACAAACAGCAAGAGGTAAGTTTGGAAACATCATCTCAGCTGTAAGATGGTTTCTTATTTCCTTTCTTAGCCTCCCGGGGCTTTAGAAGGGAATCCCACCTCCAGACAACTCATAAAGTCATTTGTGACACAGGATGTCCCAGTTACTATATAGGAATGTTGAAAGCATTTTATTTTCTCCACTTTGATTTTTATTGGTTTAGCTCCCAGTCTTTTGTGAGTAATTATACCATTTGCTTTATGTCTTGCTTTTATAATGACTAATACAAAAATATGTGTACAAGCAAATGGAAGCGTATTACTGAGTGATTAACAATGAACAATTAGGATTAATTAAGGCAATTATTTTAATAAATAAGAATTAGTAAAATATATCCATAAACAAAGCTATGGCACATATTAAGCACAGCTGATGCAGGCTAAAGAAGTAGAATTGTGACAATTGGGAACAGAGGCAAGGAGGAGACAGAGATGATTAAAGAGAAATACTTGTCTGCATAACAAATATAATTAGACATACAACAGAATGGGCATATTCAGACTGCTATATTGCTTGCAAGGATATTTCAATTCATCTATTATCACTAGAAATGAGATTCATGCACAGTCATCCATGTCTAACCACGTCCTTAAACTTCCATTTCTTTCACAGTGATACAAAGAAGTCAGGAAGGCATAAAGCTATCCTAAGAAACAACAGGCAAAATCATTCTCTTTCATCACTTTTCAGTAACTCAGTTCTGACAGCTGGCCATAGCATCAAGTTGAAAATCTGTTCTAGAGATTCAGGGCTAAGAATGAAATTTTCAGTGGTCTAGCTAAGATTCACATCAACATTACTGAAATCAGAAGAAAATATGATACCCTTTTTAAGCTTTCTGCACCTATTCATTACATTCATTAAAATTCAAATTTTTTACTGATTTTGGATGAGTTTAAGCACTCCTCTTGTACTTTTTTATAGTTCCCCAGATTTCCACAACTTCTACCTCACAAGGAAAAAGACAATGCATGGAGTTGCCACACTGAAAGTTGATTCTGCTCCTGTAGCACCACAAGTAAGAGTTTTCCATGGGCTAATCTGTCCAATTAAATGGATATGGTCTATTACTGGGCAACATTAACCTTTGGCACAATCAGATCAACAGAAATATGCCAGTACAGCTGTAAAGTTAAAGAAGTAAACCTCAAGATTTGATATGCCAAGCCAGTGCCAGTAGCTTTTCTTTCTACAACAAAGTGTTTCAGTAGATTGGGGTGCTCAAATTAGAATCAAATGCCAGTAAATTGTTGCTAGATTTATAACAAGACTGGTAAGGAAGTATAAAGAAACACTGAGAGTGGTGCCACAGAGAGTGAAAGCAGGAATTTTGGGAAGAAATTGCTGTATCAAAAATATGGTCTAAGACTTACTGATATTATTCAGTAAATAATGTTTACTCTGGAGTAAAATACAATTAGTTCTTTCTTGATTAGATGTATTAGGAGCATAAAACTGTCAGTCTCACAGTCACACTCTCCCCTCCAGCAGGAGAGTCCAGCTGCTGACTCAGCACTTGTTTGTTGTTGGGAAGAACTTCAAGTCTCAGTTGAGCCTTGTAAAACAGCTTTGCTCCAGTAAATCATGCTGCCTTTTTGTAGATGTTGAAGGTCAATAGAATGACAGGAATACACACATAGTTAAGAAACCAAAGCCCCCAGCAGAGACTTTCTCAAGTCTGTGTATTGTTCTACTTGAGTTCTTTGTCTGCTTTTTTGGCTGTGATTAAGCAACAAGTTTAAGCACATGGTTAAGGACTTTCCTGAATTGGTGCCTAAATTTTCTATTATGCAGCTGAGGTTTTGGTTATTATCAAGATCTTCTCCAGTCTGTAATCAAGAGTGTGTCAAGGAGGGTAAAGAACTGAGCAAGACAGAGACCAGAATTGTGCATCCCATTGTCCCAAGCCCAAGCTGAATGCCTCCAGATATTTTACTCACTGGAAAACTACATGCTTTGAAGGGTAAAGCAATTCATTATAATAGAGATTAAAAGCAAGGCTTTAGAAAAAAATGGCTGTTTCAGTTCATTCTCAGGGAACAAAAAAAGCACAAAATTCTTTTTTTTTTAGCACAGAACATCAAATTGATATTTATCTCCCTCTTGGGAGAGATGGAATTGAAAGTATTTTAATTCATATATATCTGGCTTGTTTCTCTTCAAAAGCTTCCTGAGAA
>VYZX01013259.1:0-131380 GCA_013401335.1 Brachypteracias leptosomus | reverse complement strand
AATCCAGAGAGGAAGGGGAGCTCTCAATTTATAACCACTTGGGCAGGTCCAGGTAGCAGAGTTCACTTACAGCTCACAGCCGCTGATACTCATGTGGACAAATACACACACAGTGTTGACAGGCTCTTTTCCTTGCTGCTGCTGGAACACAGCCCTTCCAGCCTGCTTTGGAGCATGTTACGACCATTTGATTGAGCCATCATTTTATCATATGCCACTGGCTTTTGTAACCAGGCTCTTGCTTCACTTTCATGCTGCTAATAAATCATAGTGTTACTTTCTATCGAGTGCAGTTTTGAAGTGAAGAGAAGGTTTAAAGGAAAGATGGAGATCTTAAGTTTGGCTGTTTGAAGTCAGCTCTGCATTATATTTCACCATGCAAACAAACATATGCATGATTTTCTGTTGAAGTTCTCAGGCAGAGTAGTTCAACAGGCAATTTCCTGTACTAAGTAGTGTTATAATTAGGATTGCCACTGTAATGAAACACTATGTGCCCATATTATTGTATTACACCATGTTAGCATTTAATTGTTACATCTGAGACTTGCACACACCCACATTTTGAGTGGGTAACTTCTCAAGCACTGCTTTTTACACTGTGGCTTTAAATTCCCTTTGTTATTCCTCAGTAAATTTATTTATATTCACATGTGTATTGATAGAGGACCACAGACAGTAAATCATTACAGGCTCTTGTGGTTATTTGTTATCTGTACAAAGGGGTATATACATATACCAGCACCTTGGTGAAGCAGGAATGGCAAGAGAAAATGCTTGGATTTGGTGATCAAGGCACGCTTGTGAACCTCTCAAATCCAGCTGTGCCAACCCTCCCAAGTTTTGTTCATAAACGTAAATCAGCAGAACCTGTACAAAGACCCACATCAGGTTTAAGGGATCAGACTTTCTGTTTCCATGCTGGTGAAAAGATACTTTTGACATCAGTGGCAGCATTCTTGGGCACTGTATTATTTATGCTTTACATGATTGGTCTTCAGGCTTGCAGTGTAACAAGGGGACACTGAAAAGAATAAAAGTAATAATAGACTGCAAGCTGCAGGAATGACATGTGTCTTAGGAGCTGTTTGTCTGCATATCATTTCTGGTTATAGGCAAGAGCCACTCAAGTTCATTAAGAGCGAACGGAAGTCCTTCAACCCCAGATTCCTGTCATTTCATTTGAAGAGGAGGCCTCTGGCATGTAACCAGATATCTTCCGGGTTTAAGGCTTGCTGATCTTTGCCTTCAGACTTCTGGACAGTATTAATTTACATAGGCCTGAAAACAAGCGTGGCGCTCTCCGTCTTCTTGGGTTACATGCAAGGAACACCAATAAACTTCCTGATGTAACTAATAAAGGAAATTGGGAAGGAAGGAACAGTCTATCAATTATCAATAGAATAAAAGTTGCATGAATCAGGCAAATTAAAGTATGCAAACCAAGTAGTTAAATACTAAGAGCTGAGATTCAAAAGGAAATGCTGAGCTCCTTCTCATTTTGACATAGGGAACATAAAACATTTACATTTACAAACTGGCAGGAGAGGAGAAAAAGGACAGAGAAAGGGAGAGTAATGGCAAGGTAAAGCACATTTTGAAAAGAAAAAAAGAAAGGGATGATTTATTCCTAGGTGGGAGAGACGGAGACCTGCCACTTTTCATAAGCTGTGAAAAACCAGCTCTTTTTGTGAGCCACATTTCTTGGGCCATTTGTTTGCATCATTGTTTTAGTGCAAGCTGATGCCACTCCTGTTTTGTTCTGATCGCCAAATAAAAATTTAGAAGTAGTTGTGTATAGCTTTTATTAATTCTGGTGAGAACAGCATCTCCAGATTTCAGTACCGAATGTGACCCAGGGAATCTAAGAAACTGGGACATCACAGAAGAAGACAGAAGCATACTCCTCTGGGGATTTGTATGGATTGATTCCCCATTGCCACCCTCCAGTTAATGTTTCTTTTGTCAGCGGCTAAATCTGCTCCGTTTCCAAGTATAACATAATGCATCTCAAACACATTGATACATTTCTGTCTTGGGTCTAAGTTTTCCTCCAAAATATTTTTGTTATCCTTTCTGCAACCTATTTCTGGTTGTTCCTAATCAGGAATAATGGTAATAGTAATCATTATATTGATAATAATAGTAATATTAATAATATTAATAATTTCCTAATGGGTAAATTGGTTCTTGTCTCACATTCAGGTTTCACATCAATCCACAATAAAGAGAAAGAAAAAAAAAAAGATCCAGGAGAGCAAAAACATATGTTTTGCCTGAAAGATAGTCCCTCAGCATGATTCCGTGAGGTCATGGGTCAGAAAAAAACAGGAACAAAACCCCAAAAAATGTGACACACCCTTACTGAGGCATTCTTAAAGCGCATGCCTGAGACTGAGCACACTATTAAGTCCTTTTTTGGCAGGCAGGCCGAGACAAGGGATTTCCTTTGCCAATGAGCTACTTAGGATTTGCTCTTTTCAGCAGCAGGAGTCAAAATAGGGAAAGTTGTTTATTATTCAACCATCTCTTCCAAAGCAAGGAAAACAGAGTTTATAAGAAACATCAAAAGCCTCTGTCACAGATATCAAGCCTATATACTATATGCCTTTGCCAAGTCAAATTAGGTTATTTTACTTGATATTAAGTTTGACAAGCAAAGAGCCTGTGAAAACCAGAATCCCAACTGGGCGTGCCTCCCACAACTCACTCAAGTTTTAGTGCTAAAATTCCTACAGTAGCTCTATTCTTCACTCTCATCTTATATTTCCATCTGTATTTATCTTGTCTGGAAATTTACCTCATTGTGTCCTAGACATCTTCTAATATTCAGATCCTTCAAGAAAGTGAACAACACAAGTAGACTTTGTTTTGGCTAGCAAACCAGTCTTACCACATGTGGATGTCTCTGTGGGCTTTGGTTTCTATTTACCTCAACAGATTATAAACTCTATTATCATGCTGATTTTCAGGTCCACTGAGTGTATCAGACCTGTGGGCTCCTCGGTTCTATAAAGATACGCTTCTGCTACATTGCTTCCTGGTGGGGACAATGGTGTGTCAATTTGTGTGTTAGAAGCTGTAGATAATTATGAAAAGTATTAATAACACATTGCATTTTTAAAAAGCAGGACAGTCATTTTGAGGACAGGGTGAGCAAGAAAAATGTCACTCCATAATGTCAACCCAGGAAGAGTTTCCACTAACTTGCTTTGGCTGCGTTTTGAAAACAGATTCAAGCCTCTGAGACCTGCAATGGTCCAAATTTCTGCAAACTATTCAAGGAGAAATCATACTTCCACTGAATAAATATGCTTTAATTACAGAATTACACTTCCCTTAATTTTTAGTGGTTTGCACATAACCTTTGTGAAATATTCAACATATAAAACAGGTACCCACAAAGGATAATAATTTAAACATCATGTAGTTCAATTTTACTTAGTGTTTTTTGAAAAGGAATATTTTTACAAATGGTTGCCTTCATCTTGGACATAATATCCCATAAATATACATGAAAACGTTCATACTTCTCTTTCTTCTATGATACCCAGCCCCATCTTTTACCAAAGCTGTATTTGTAGCCTAGTTAAAATAAAGGTCTAGTTTATTCTGACTTTGGTTTCTATTTAGCATAAGTACATAAGTATATATGATAACAAGTGTTGGGGATGCTGCTCAGCAAGGATCACCCCTCCCTGGAACAATTCCTGTTATCCAGCCTCCTGACATCAGCACCTCCTAACACCAGCATCTTTTAGCACATTAAAATCATTAGAGTACTTTCAAAATCTTTAGAGCACATCACGAGTATTTAGAGGAAGCCTTCAGAAGCTCCCTGGTTATCCATAGAGAGGACCCCTTTTCTAGCATGCTAGGGAGACACCCCCTTTTCCATCCTACTGCCTCTCAGCTAGCATTAGTTGCATCTAGACCAGTGCAATATGGCATGGCCCAAAGCTGAAACTGGCCTGACTTGCACTCTGACTGTGCCTCCAGGAAGAAGGATTGGAAATCTCAGCAGCATGAAAGGATCAGGATCACTAACAAAGCTCCAGTCACACTGATATTTTTAAATAAGACCCCATGTATAGCTTCTTTGGTGATAAGAAAAGCATTTCTAGAAAAATAAGAAATGAGTCCATTGTTGGGAAAGAACCACCAGTCAAACCTTTTCTAAAACTCTGTTCAGTAAATAACTTAATGTCTACCAAAAGCAACACAGAGGGAATAAGATGGGACAATCCTACTGTACTCTTCTAATTTCATATCAGCTTGATCTACTCCTCATCATAGAAATCAACAAGCAAAGTCAGGAGAATTATAAGCATTATTAAAGACATGAATGTTGGCCTAAACTTTTCCAAAAGTCATCCACTGCTCTATATTTCCCCTCATCATCTTAAGAGACCACTGAACAGACATCCCCAGTGCCCCTGGCAGTGGAAAAATGTAGTATCAAAGGGGCTGGTAGACCTGTATATGTGGGTGACATCCACCTGATCTTTGCATCCCCTTTTCTACTCACAGCTCAGCAGAGCCATTTCCACAAGGCTGGAATGAAGTAGCCCATAGGAGCCTTAACTTATCCCAGCTATCAGTGGCTGACAGGAGGCCAAAAGGAGCACTGCAGTGGCGTAGGGGTATATTTTTGCACCCACTGTGCAATCACTTTGACTCAATGCTGTTGGAAGGCACCCCTTAATAGGGCAATCCTGCCACTGCCTTACAGGCAAATTGCACCAGAATGGCTCTGAGTGTCTGGATTACATTGAAAACCCCAAATAAGAAATCTTTCCTCACCACAAAGGAGGAAATGGAGGAGAAACACTGTAGTAGAAGTCTTGAGCAAGTAAGAGCCTGCAGTTTTATAACCAAGCAGTAGGTCAGTGTGTGTAAATTTAACTGTCACAGTCGCGTACAATTTAATCAGTCCACATAAAACGTCTGAGAATGCCACTTTATTGACTACTTACTAAATGCAGTGTGCATTACAGGAGAGAGTCTTGTCTTACATCCTGGGGATAATGTCACTGGTTTGGGATTCATAAATGAGGTCTGTGCAGGAAGAGGGGATTATGCCAGCAATGTGAGAATTCACCACAAGGAATATTTACAAGCTATAAATCCAGTTGTTAATTTCAGGTTATCAAAACCAATCACTGTATCTCAGTTCTCAAACAACATCTGATCATCATCATCATCATCATCATCACACCAGTAATCACTCGCTGCGGAACAAAAACACAGTGAAGCTGAATTTCCTTAACTGCATTGTGCTCGTTCTCTTCACTAAACACTGAATTGCAACTTGCTTAGACAAGAGTAGGGGCATGAGGGGGAGAGGTCTTCAAGATGGCCATGGAAATATATGCACAGCTTGCAGGAAGCAGAAATGTGTTTGTAATTTGCAACAGGAGGAAAAATAAAAGGCTGAAAAGAAAGATTGATTCCAGTTTTCAGGCTATTAAATCAATGTCAACTTATCAAATTCTTGTATTTCCTGGAATGAGAACAAAGGTAACATAAATGAATATGTTTCTAGATTTGTGATCTGTTTACAGTTATATTGTGCACTTATTAGCACTATGACTATTCAAACACAATTAAAAAGACTACAATAATTTATTTTTTTTTAATTTCATGTGTAAATTTTACACTTTAAAAAGTGATAAAAAAAATCAATCTCTACAGGAGCTGTTCAGACAAGTACACTTCAGACTTTACTACCAACAGCTGTACTGAAATACTTCTACAACCACAGTATATAAGTAGCCAGCTGTTCTAACCCTACACACCATACAGCTTGCAAGGCAACCTTGTTCCATGGTACCATCTCCCAGGCAGCAATTCTGAGCCTGTCTTTCACGTTACATTTATATATCTGTTTTATGACTGTGCGTTCCCATTATCTTCAAACTGACCCACTATCCGTTTACCCAGCTATGACAACAGAGTATTACCCAGAGCCCCACGATGGAGAAAGACCCATCAGATGGCAAGGACTTGTGCTTCTCCTACATCACAGATTTGCAAGCCATCCCAATAAAAATGCCTTTTACAGCACAAGAGATGTGCAGTGTGGGTTTCAGCATGTTCTGTCAACAGCAGAAATAGGAAGTCTGATCGTTTTTTGCTTTCTTCTCCTACATTCTTATTTTCTAATTTTATACTAATCAGCTTTTATTGTCTCAAGTGCCGGGATCTTTATGTATCCTTGGGGATAATAATCTACGGTGCTCTTGAGCTGTCACTTTGATGAGAGATTGACTGGGCTGAATAAACAGGTCAATCCTAACATAAAGATTATCATTGAAAATCAGCTGTCAGAGGCCCTACTTAATTTATTCTGACCTCATATCACAAAAAGCAACACAAATCCTTCTTGAAATACCAGGATAGTTCTGGCGTAATTCCAGCAATGACAAAGACATTTTGATCAATGGCTGTGTATGTTCCTTTTACAATGAAATTAGGCGTGGTATGTCTTCACCAGAATCCAACAAATCATTGCATGCTGCTCATTCTTCTCAGTCTCTTCTCCATGGAACAGGATCCAGCAGACTGGATTCAGAGTGCTGCAGAGCTGGTGAAAGAGATTCCACTGCATTTCACACACAAGTCTTCACTGCTGCTTTTCCCACGGTTCTATGTTCCTCACATTTTGCTTCCCTTGTGACATTTGTCAAAAAGGTCTCGTAAAACAGAAGAATAAAATGAAATGTCTGTATCTCTCAAGTTCTGCATTTTGATACCATCATTCACTTTCAACAAGCCCATAATCTGAAGGGAAATGGATGCATTTGCCTTTTTTTTTCTTTTCTTTTCTTTTTTTTTTCCCAGAATTAAAGTGATTTCCTGATCCTATTTTAAATTTACAATTAATTAGGAAAAAAACCACCTATAATCGGATCAATTTTACTTCTGGCTATGAATGTTTCATTCACATCTACTTGTGGTTGGAGATTTGCAAATCAGAGGTCACATTCAAATAAGATATGAGTGGAGTTATCTCTTCTATATCAAATTAATATATTACAAGCTGGAAAGAGCACTAGATTATTTTGTCAGAGCATTAGGCACACAAATACTTTTATGGTCTTTGCTAAGGACACTTTCTTCATGTACCCTTAATGGGAATGCTCCAGTAGTACGCTGTCAACAGGAATGGTTGTCTGGGGAGTGTGTGGGAGAGATATTTAGTGCATACATCTCTCTTACTTTTCTCAGCATCCTGCTACTATAGCACAGTATATTAATGATGGTATTGCCTTAAGGAGAAAAAGTCATCTTGTGACTGAAGTGCTAAAATTCCAGTGGGCTATGCAGCAGCAAATAAAACAAAACATATTAGGAAGCCTAAAGAATGGGACAGATAATACTGAACACACCAAAAGTCATAGGCACCTCTGGAATTGTTCTGACCTAAAAATCTAGAAAGGCAACACATTCAGAGAAACTGCAGAGTTTCTTAGTTGCTTACTTAGAGAAGAGATTAGTAAGACAAGTACAGGTTTCCTAAAATACTATTCTGTCTGACCAAACTGATGCCTCCACTCCTCAGTACACCAGGAAAACATCAGAGAGTACACGAGTGCAACACCACTAAAAGAGAGTCTTTTGCCAGGAGACTACTTGGGCCGCTTGTAAACTTTTACCCTCAGTCATCAGTTGTGATGGATATTTATCTCGGTGGTAAGAACATCAGATTTAAGTGAGTAAGACCTGGGAATCAAGTCAGAGAGTGGACAGATGTAAACATGCTGTCTCTGAATGCAGAAGTCAGTCTCTAACCAGCTAGAGGTGGATGAACATTTCAGTGGAAGATTTCTCTGAGACTGTGTCTACTGCTGGGTTTCTCCTACTTTCCTCTGCAGCATACTGAATTGCTGTGGTTATGGAGCAGTTAGATTCTCTATAGGCTGCTATTATTTCCAAGAAATCATGAAGTACACGCCATATTAGACAACAGCAGTGCTTTTGTGTTCAAAAAGACATGCAAAGGACAGCTATGAGCGTCTGCAAGGAGTGGAAGTCAGCAGTACAAGTTCCAGAGCTGCTGATAGAAAGATATCTCAGGAAGCGGTGACTCAGGGTTCGTAAGAATTGCCCTGATTGTGTGGTGCCCATCCGGCTGGCTCCTGCCACACCCGTGCACAGAGTGAGATGAGAAGAGACAGTTACACCATGGAATTAGTGCCTGCCTGCCCAGGGCTGCTCCAGCTCATGCTTCTCCAAATGGCGTTCTGAGAAGGTACCAGTCATTCAAGACAGGGACAGGTCAACAGGTGGTGTCTCTGGTTTTTTGCTTTATAGCTGTTACTGCTGGGGTCTAATCTGTTACAGAAGATTCTCATGACCTGAAGACTGAAGCTCACTGTCAACTGCCTGAAAATGAAACTAAATAATACAGAAATCAAGGCTATAGATCCTTCGCCTGGCTGGCTTGCGTCTGGTACATCATCACACAGGAGATATACGAGGAGGATCTCCAGCAGTCCCTTCTCTCTGGTTTGTCTCCAGCACTGTTTGCTTAGGTTGCATCCCTGATGGTTAGACAGAAGAAAGCAAAGCACAGGAGTATGTGAAGTTAGACAGCCTGTGGGGGTGGAGGGGGAAGGGAAATGAAAGAATATTTAAAATAAACAAATATACATCCCAGGAAAAGCTCTTCCCAAGAATCTGTAGAGAACTGCCTGTAATCAGTTAATCAGCATAATTGTTTCTAATTAGGCTCCAGAGGCACATCACAAACATTTCTAGCCTTGCAGAGAGTTGGGCAGGGGTCTGGGGAGTGCAAAGAGGAAAAAGCTTCCAGTGCTATATTAATGACAATCATAACTCTCTGCACAGCCAGGGAGGCTTCTGCTCTAATTAGAACCATTCTTGCTGAAATGGGAGGCGACATGATTTGTGAAAAAGACACCCTCAGCATGTAATTTTCTATGTAACAAATCTAGAAAGATGGATGCTCTTTGATCTCGATTCTCCTGTTATTGCTGTTCACACTGGGAAGGGCGCTTTAATGAAACAATCTCAAGGTAATTTACCGCCTTTGAAGTCCTGAAATGTGCTGCCAACAAAATTTCTGGTTTAGTGGAGGCTGCTGCAGCAGTCACTCAGGGTTGCTTAATGGAGCACCAAAACTGGAACATCAAGACATCAAAGGTGAAGGTGCCATGTGATTAATAAACTAAGCTATTCATTTGTTTCTGCCTCAGAGGCAATCTGACAATTTATTGTCACTAGCTAATTTACACTTTGTGAGTACTTGCTCTTGCTAGTTATGCTGCCTATAGAACAAGATAAGTGATGTTTACATGAAGAGAGGAGGAGAATAGACCCTTTTTAAATCTAGGGGAAGAAGGAGGAAAGGAAAGGTATTTTCCAAAACGATTGTGGAAGCAACACAGACTGTGGAATTTTAGTTAGGGGAAGCTGGACTGAGGGGGCGACCCACTTCTGCATTATTCCCTCCCCTTTCCCTGATGCCTTTGACCATGTCCTTGTTTACATGCTGTTGCCAGGAAGCAAATCCCAATTAAAAGTGGATTACAAGGCAATGAAACAGCATTATTATGAGGGAGGAGTTACACCAATCCATTTCTATTTAATTGGATGGCTAATCGAAGGGTTTCAATCATACTGGGCTAGGGAAGGTGGGTCTTTCAAATCTCTGGTGACATCTGGGGTAGCAGCCAGTCTGGCCTTTGATAAGACGGTTGTGCCCATTGAGTCCTCTCTTCAGCAATAAAACTATGTCATTTATTACCTATTGGAAATGCACAACTACTCAGTCCAGCAGGATCTCATTGCACAGAGAAAGCCTGCAGTGAAACGAACCAGCTCAAAAAAGAGAGGAAAAGATGCTTTCACAGAGAAATTAAAAGCCTAGTTGAGATAATGTAGGTTGATCACTTTTGAGATTGCCATTTCTTCTGCCTCCCATACTAATGAACTGCAGCTCTGTTTCTAAACTGAAAGCAATGGACTTGTACACTCATCTCATGCAATACCAAGTGGAAACAAAATCTCTGTCTAAGAATTCTGGGAATGTAACTGGGATGTGGAGTCTGATAACGCTGCCTGCAATAAGGAGGAGTCTGGGGGAACATGAAATGGGAAGGCCTGAAGAACAGAGGGATGTAGAGTTGGTGCCTCCCAGATTAGATCTGCAGTTGAACTCTCACTCTCTGTTCCTGAAAGATGCTCTTTCCACTGGTATGCCACTGCAGAGGGAGGGCAACTGGCTGCCAACCTCCCTTGCTCTAGGGCAAAGGACCAAGGGGCATCTTGTGGAAGGCACTCAGTCTCCTTATCTAGCCTGAGATATTAGAGCCTTCCAAAACCTCAGGCTATGGAGAAGTCACACACAAGAACTTTGGTCTGATGTTTTTTAAACAGCTAATGAATTCTGTTAAGACACCTTCATAAATTTTATATCCAACTCCAGGTTTTCAGTCCTCTCCCAAGTATTGGAATGGCCAGATCCAAATTCAGTTTTAATTTTTCCAAATTAAGATGGAAATCTCAGATCAAAAAAGCCCAGGTTCTGACTAAAGGACAAGTCTAAGCATGTTGGGGTTTTTGTTTGGGGTTTGTTTTTTTTTAACTAGTGTTCGATCCTTTCCTGTGACACAAGCACACATCTGCCTACGTCCCCACGGCAACTGTTTTCAGAAAGAGACCATGTGGGTTTTGTATAGTGTATGGGCTACATAGTGGTGTGTCCACAGGGATATCGCTTAAGGCTTGCACCCAGGTCAGGCAGATATCCCACAGTCCTTGAACACATACCAGAATGCTCAAAAAAGTTACACCTTGGCTTGCCCTGGCAGCAGGAGAGACAAGGCATCCGAGGATATCCTACCACACCCAGGTCTGGAGCATGGAGGAGCCAGACAAACTGGTTACACAGGCATGGTTAGGTGGTCTTGAATTCATAGCAAAAAATAATGTGCCAAACCAGTTTATAGGAAGATCTCCATGTGTCAGGCGAGGGTGTCACAACTACTAGCCATATTAACCACACTATGTGTGGGCACAAAAAATATTTATAGTCAACCTTTTCATGAACTGGTTATAAACTTGGTTCACAGTGGAAATGTAGGCAGGGCCTTTTGGGCTATTTTTGGTCCTTAGAATGAGGCTAGAGATAGGAGATCTGCCTCTGATAGCACATTGCCTTTCAGTGCTGGGTGGAACGGAGAAGTTCAGAGGTATGTAAAACTAAGGAATAATTATTAAAAAATAAACTAGGGAACTGCTATCAAACCTGTGAAAGGTATTGTTTCACAAGCTGTTGAAGCTGGAGGCAATAACCTGGTTCTTGTTTATGAACTTCTGACAATCTGCCTTCTCTAAATGTCACTGTACAACGAACCAAATTAACAACAAGCTCCAGCAAGGCAGAAAGAGTGATTGTATTTTTTTTTTCTTTCTTCTTTTTCCTTTTTTCTTTTCTTTTTTTTTGAAGATGGAAAAGAAGTCTCATCTCTTTGCTCTGTGGGGGTTAACATGTAGCATCCTGGCTCCTGTCACTAAGAAGCATGATAAGACTTCAAAGAGTACAGTGTAGGGCAGATACAGGCAGGCAACGAGAACTGGGGCTAGTAAGAAGCTAATAAAAAACAAAACCCAAAACAACCTCCCAAACAGAAAATAAAGTCTAATGAACCGCCCAGATTATATATGATACAGTCATTGTCCATCTTAAATAGCCTCTTTTTATTAACACGTTCAGAGGAACCCAGACAGCGGCAAAATATTATCTGAGGTCCATAGCCATGGGCATAGAGCAAGGAAAGTGAATTTGAAGACCTAGCTACATCTGGAGTTTATCAGCTCTTTTCCTGGCTAGTATTACAGTAAACAATTATCTGTAGATCAGGAGACAGCAGGGACTTTAAAGACCCAAATTACAGAGAAAGGGAGAGAGAGAAGGAGAATACAAGAGATAAAAAGGAGTCTATGCATCTTATCGTACTAATGAAATCAACCTGACAATCACGGCAGGCTGCAAGGGTATTACAGTGTCTGGTATTAAATGAGCAGTTACAGCACAGGCTCCTGTGTCAAACAGCAAATAGACACGAAAGACAAGAAAAATGTACCGCTAGGTCAAGGCAAGAGATTTATAGGGAGCAGTTAGACAGCTGGTCAGTTTTAAAACCTCCTCAAGTGTGCTGTCAGGATAACAACATATTCAAATGTTTCGATTAGCGTTTCAAGGGACTGGGAATGTTCTGCAGCACAGAAAACCTCAGCGAGCCCTAAAATGCAATTAATGAGGAAATAACAATTGCCTGCAGCTGTTGTTCTGTTTACGTGCTGAGGAACAATCACCTGTTGCAACGCAGAAATAATCCAGCCTGTCCTATGGACAAATTTGACTAATTTCCACTGTTTCAAGCTCTCCTTGGACGCTGTTGGCTTGCTGCAAACAGCAGCTCTTCCAGCAAGGGAAGTAGCATGAATAACTTTAGGTCCCAAAAGGCTGTTCTCCAAAATTAGAGGAGGTAAGATTACCATGTTCCTCAGTGGACCAGGTGAAGTTATAAGTGTTAAGACTTGTTATATTTTTATAAGGGCCTGATGGACACATTACTACCTTAGAAATTTCCTCTTTTTTCCTTTCCATCTGTGGACTTTCAGAGTCATTCAAATGGAGACAACAGCCAAATAATTCTATGACTGGAAAAAGATATAGGGCAAATGGGCTTTGGGACTGGGACTGAAATACTGTGATACTTTGTTCAGTAATCTTTCTGAGGCACAATGGGAGAATGGTGATCTCAGTGTTATTTCTGATAAATACAGCTTCACAAAATTGCTCATCACTGTATAATTTAGGTAAGGACACCAACTTTTTTGAATATTGAGGCATGCCACTGATAGGAAGAAAAGGAAAAATTGAGGCATGGCCATGAATATTTATCTGTTTCTGAAAAAGAGAGAGATTTTTCTCTGAATTGGTTCCCAGAAATTTTTTCCGGTTTTGTTTTCAACACTAGACATGTCTAATTAACAAGAAAATAACTGGAAGCAGCCATTTTAAGCAACTTGTGCAGAACATTAATGGTAAGCAAATTCTTGGGCATTTTTTACTGCTTTGAGGAGATAAAAGACAAAGATCTCCACACCATTCTTAACAGCTCCCAGAGTATGCATGTAACAAGAAGGAAACATGTTTCAAGGCTGAAACACAACTTTGGATATTCTGCTTTGGCTATTGACCCTCCTGGTGGCTCCAACACTGTGGTAAGCCTGAGCCTGGTTCCTGTGACCAGAAGCAGAGCCAGGAAATATGTACAAGATCTGATCTTCTCTTAGACTGACCTATGGCTAAAGGGCACCCTAACAATCCTACCCTGGAGCAGAAGAAATGTTTCTGAGGGCTTCAAACAAGATATATTTTCAAGCAACTTTTGATCAAAGATCAGAAAAGTAGGCCAGCAATTCTGAACAAGGATCTAAAGAAAAAAAATCAGGAATTTTTCCACAGACAACATAAAAAGAGAGAAAAAGAAGGGGGGAGGGAAATCATCATTCATTTACTTCATAGCAGTGTATTCAGCCAGCTCTTCTAGATTGCATAAAGCTGGCAGGATGTCCAAAGTTCAGGTCCAAATTTTGGGACTCAAAAAATGTTGACAGGAATTCCTTGTGTTCACAGCCAGATCTCCAGCAGAACAGAGAGGCTCATCTGCCTACTCCTGAGACAGAGCCATAACCTGTAAGACAAACACACTTGGAAAAATCCTTCCCACTACAATAGCATCCTGATAGAAGATGTTCTCTATGGCTCTCCATGGGATTAAGACAGTCAGTGCGGTCAGATCCTGTGTTGCAAACAAAAATAGAACAAATTTTTCAAAAAATTTGTGATGAAAAACTCTACTTCTTTCCCATCAGTGTATTTGACAGCCAAATCAGTGTCTTGTCTGGGTCGAGCAGACTTCAAAAAGTGTCATGTAAAAAAAAAGCACCCAAGAATATGACGCAAAATCAGAAGGGAATCTCTAAGGTTTGCCTGAGATGGAGTCAAAAAATCAACAAAATGTAAAGGGTCTTATGAACTTGGCGGGGGGTGGAGGAAGGCAGGCCACAATTTTTGCTACAGGCATGAAGGCACTGTAACAACTTTCCTGACTAATAAATGCTGTAATCCTATAATTGGCAGTTACATATTTGTACATGTGAGACCAAATGCAGGGCATTTTTTTAATCTAGTCAAACCATGAAAAGCAAAAACCAGTTAATTACTTGTTCATGTGGAAGAGCAAGAAAGGATACCTTCACAGTTACTCTCTCCCTCAAACTGGGACTAGATAACCAGTTAGGAAGTAGAACAATCCAGTACAGATTGTTAGCCAAATGTTCATTTTGAATTTTGAAAAATTCAGTAAATCCAAGAGGTTTTTTCCTCTCGTCTATGTTTCTGAACCAAGATATATCGCTATGAAGTGAGGTGAGTCTTGATGCCCTTCAGAAGACAGCGAAGACTGACGTACTCCCCGTTGTGCTGATTTGAAGTGCAAACTCCACACCATGCTGAAGGCAGGGCAGTGCCCAGAGCTGTCCCTTGGGGTTAACACAATTTTCTGAAGATGCTCAAGCCTGTTTGGCCCATCATGCTGACAAATCCCAGGCCAGCTGGGCTACTTTGAGCAGCTCTGCCTGTACTTTTCCATTGATCCTCTGCCTGGATATGTAGTTCTGATTTTGTTCATGTCATGGGAAGATGTCATCTTGGTCTCTCTAACAGGTTTTCAAATAGTAACATTTTGTTTGAAGGGAACAGGGAGGAAAAAAAGCAAGTGACAAAGAACACTAAATCAACATTACTCAAAATGTTTACATGTGCACTTGACTATTAGCAACATGATGTATTTCAGTTCCAATTCCCTTGAATAAAAACTCTTTTTGAAGTTATGCTATTGCTATAACTTACTATTCAAAATTAAACAACAGCACACTAAGGCTTCAACTGTCTAAAGGATGAAGGGCTAGATTATCTCATTTATACTTCTGGCTAACCTGTATAAGTCAGAATAGTTTAAAAGACAGCAGAGGAAGGATTTGTCTTTTGCTGAGGGTCTTTTGTCTGGATGAAGAGTGATGTAACTCTCCTCCCTACATGGGGAACAAGGGAAAGCAAGGGGACATGTATGTGATGCTGCTGTGACAGAACTGGGCATGGCAGTGACACAGGAGAGGAGAAAGTGGGTGGAATGGAGAATCCCAGAATACATTTACTTCGGGGCAGGTTTGTTTTGATAGGGCTGGCCCCAATTGCTTGGTCAAACATGCTGGCCTAGCTGCTTCTCACTTGCTGTAAATAAAGAAGAGCATAAGCTCATTCATTCTATTGAGACTGTGTTTATTTATAGCAGTTGAGGACTGTACCCAATATTATGATGTTGTAAAAGCATGAGACACATAGTCATGAAGTTCACTTTCTATACTTTTTTTTTTAAGTGCTGAATTTAATAGAAGTCATAAATGTTGATAAATGGTTAGTAAATAAGGGCGGTTTTGTCCTACAGGGCAGACAGTTAAAAGTAATTTTGTACATTAGACAGCACTTGATGAAGTTATTTACTCAGCAAGTCAGGTCTCTAGAAGCAAAACTTCTACTGCAAATATTCTCTTCTCTCCTCTCTCCCTCCCCATATAATAATGCTTTACATCTCTCTCTTTTTTTTTTTTTTTTTCCTGAGGCACTTGTCAGTGCATTTTTTTAGATTTCCCAGGCAGATATATTATCTTGTGATACAGCCCATGGCTGTGAATGTCACATCTTACTGTTTGACATGATGCCTCTCTAAGTAGATGTACCACCCTGAGGGGCAGGGGTGTGGTGAAGTGACTGTACTTCCTCTGTAATCATACTCAAGTAAAACAGCTTAAAAATATCTATATAGTATCCTCTACAAAGTGCTTGCTAACCACAAACTAAATGAGGGGCAGACTAACTCTTCCTTGTTGCTCAGTTCTTCACTCTTCTGCAGAGGAATGAAAGAGGAAGACAGGCAGAGCCAGGTTGGCACATCCAGCAACAAAGATACAGCATCTGTCATTGGTCCTTTTCCTTACTAAAAGTCCACCCAGGTGGTTACAAAGCTGAAAAAACCTTATTTTGGGTTTGGGTTTTTTTTTTCATTGATTACAGCTAAGTTTGGATTGTTCTTCCAAAGTGGACTTCTCCTGGGAGCAATTCAGGGCTGACCAGCTGTCTTTGTATGTTAAAAGAGCTAGAGGCACTCTTATTTCAATGACAGAAGACCAAGATGTGACCACTTATGGTCATTAAAAATCCCATGATGGTTTTCTCAAGATTAATAATAGCAGCCCTGGGGGAGGGGGGTTTGACAGTTTTATCTGAAGTAAATTGCATTCTGCCTGCCATGGTTCCCCTTGCAGTTTCGGTTGGGTATGGTTTTGCTGTTCTTTACCTCCATTCCTGGAATGTGGTCATATGTTGCTAAGTAGCAGAGATGTTGCACCCCAGAGGTGATTGTATTCCAGCAAAAAAGTGAAATGATCCCTTTGTATTGGCTGCGTACATGAAAAAACACTAGTTACAACTATTCCAAATCAACATCAAGAGATCCTGCAGAAGCAGAATGTAGTCCTTGATCCCTGTAGACTACCAAGGAAAGCCTGATGCAGAGATATCACAAAGCCAGGATGTAAACCACTCAGGTATTTGTGGCAAACCCGAGGAATTCTCTAAAGCAGAATGAAATATAATTTCAGCACTCTGAAGCGATGGATGGACGGATGGATGGATGGATGGATGGATGGATGGATGGATAGATTCCTAGTACTCTGTGAATGGGAAGGTTTCCTCAGCCTACTGTCACCTTACAGAATTACTCCAGAAAATGATTGGGCAGGTAGGTAGGGGGGGAATTTTCCATTGTTTGTAAAATGTGGGTTATGGCATACAAAACCAGAAGAGAGATGAAAAAGAAGAGGGGAATTCACATCAATAAAGGATGGGAAATATTTTAAGCTTCATTAAGCAGTTTGCAGAACTGAAATTCTGTTTGGTCAGAACAGCAGGAAGGGGGGTGGCTGCTCAAAGTAAAAGCTTCTTTCTTGTAAAGAAAATTAGTCCTTGGATATAGCTCTGACTCATACAAAGCCAAATACACAACCTTGAGCAATTACCCCTTACTGCATTGCAATAGGAATGGAGGCCCCCAGACTGAACTGGAATGAGGGAGGAATGAATCAAGGTGGACAGAACCATCTTTGCCCTCAGCCTTCTGGGGGTGCAGGGCTGAAAAAGGGCAGATCAGGAGAAATTCCCTCTCTTTTCCAATCAGATACTATATCAAAGCTTAATACACAGCCAAAGGGATCCCTTTTTAGGGCTAATGATGGTCAAATCTCAACACGTTTTCAGTGTCAGTTCAACTTGAAAGAATCCTGCCAAAAGTCAGTTACTTCAAACATAGGGAAAAACTGCCATATTCCTTGAGGTCTCCCATCCTCCCCTTTACTAGATTTTCTCCAAACACCAAATCTGAGAGTGCTGACCTCAAAAAACACCTCACTCTAGGCAAGGTTCTTCTCATGCCAACTGCCTTCAAAACTCAACCCTACCCAAACCTAAGGGAAACTTTCAGCTTGTATATTCCAGTTTCTTTTTTTTTTTTTAGAGGTTATTTGCACTGCTACTGAAGCTTGGGGGAGTTCTATGCATTATTTACTTATCTCTTTGATCCATTGTTCCCGAGTCAGTCATTCTATTTCTTTCTGGTTTCAGCCTAAATTGTTTTATATCCTTTGTTTTCTTAGTCATTTTTTGGGGGTTTATTTTTCCTCTTTGGTTATTGGGGTGGGAAACTTGAAATTTAAAATGTATAATTACTTGGGTTTAGTAACACTAGGGAAAATGAGCAATGAAAGAGTTTTAGTATATTTTAAAGTTTTCTTTCTGTGTTATAAATTGTTTTTTGCACCTTGAGTCCAGTTGCCTAAATCACAAGGGCTAACACTCCCAATGCCAAGAAAACCCTGGTGCAAGGCAAAGCATGTCAGAAAAAGAATAATCATTTCCCTGTATTTTTAGCTGTCAACAGGTGAAAACGTCTCCTTTACATCTCATTTGAACTGCAGAAGCTCCTCAGCTAATGCTAAATGAACAGTCAGCTTAATTGCTGATGCAAAATACTTTAAAGAAGGAAGTTTGGTCAAGTCATTTGTTCCTTTTGCATCTTTATCTTCAGTCTGACATAAGTTTAACCTTTGGTTTTAATCTTTGTGTCAGTCAAGTTGGGCTGACTTGGAAAGTAAAAGTATCAGTGTTGAGTTACTTTAAGAGAGGAAGAAAATCTCTGTTCTCTAAAGGTGAACACTGAGCTGTTGTAGGGATGGTGGCAGAAGATGCAGGGAAGAGGTTTTCCTGAAGAACCTCCTGAGGAGCAGCAGGAACTGAGGAGGGGACCTGGGTGTGCATCAAGCTTTAAGGTGCCTCTAACATTTCTCGAAGAACTCCACCAGGCTTGTAAAGCTTTGGAGAGCTGCTTCTTGTTGATTTAGTCCTTTATCTGAAGGCAGAAATTATTATTCTGACATTTCAGAGGTTCTAAAGGTAGAACAAGATTCTTGGGACAAATTCATCTCACCTAAATTTAGACACTTAAATCAGGACCCTGCTTACTCCTGGCTTTTCTTTACAGTCGAGGGAGAAATGAAGATACCTCCAGAAGGAATTTAGGTATATTGATGTTCTGCCATTCAGCTCTTTAATCCTTTTTTCTTACTTTGCCTGAGTGTAGAATGCCCAGCTGTACCCATTTCCTTGGATTTCTTGACATCTTTTTGTCCATGTGACAGTCATCTGGCACCAAAAGTGAAATCCCACCATGATCCACTGGGATACAAAGCGAATGCACTGTTAGCCCAGGGAACTTAATGCCACGAGGTCTTGTTGAGGCCAGAAGCTTAGCAGGATTCAAAAAGGTATTAGATATTTGTATCAGTAACAAGAATAGCCAGGTATAATAATCAAGATTAAAAAAATAAATATGACTTTTGAGAGAGCTATAAACCTACATTCTTCAGGGCTTATGTGAACTTCTGACTAATGAGGATTTGAAGTAAATTTTGTCCAGTGGAAATTCTCTGGGATTTATTTTTTAACTCACTTAGGCACTTTTGAAATCCCCCCCCCTGGGCCTGCTGGACTTCTGATTGATCCAGGATGACATTTCCTGTAAGCATATGTTCCTAATCATCAAACAATGCACAAATTTGTTAAAAAAAAAGAGTTCCTGTATAATTCAGAAAAAAACCACAAACTTTTCCCAATAAATAGTCACAAATAATTTTCGCAGCAAGTTTCCCTTCCTTAGTTCATATGCTCCACATTGCCTGCCCCCATTGCCTTCCTACCTGAAGAAAACCCTTGCCCTGTTGTCTATGTGTACTAATAATTCTTATTTTTTCAATTGGCACTAAAAACTTCAAAGGTGCTTTGGAGGATGGAGTGAAGGTAATGGGAAGAAGAATACCTGGAAGAATTTCCATTCTGTGGAAAATAGAATTCAAAATTAATTATGTTACAGGAAACTTTAACCGTATTTCTTCAAATCTCCAATTAGGAGTATGGTCTAGTTTGGAATGCAGTTTGTTATATATGCTGTTAGTGACTCTGTTTACTCTGAGGGAGTGCAAACCTCAGTGCTTAATATCTGTCATTTGGGAAGAAACCTTGGAGCACAGACACCTGGGGCATTGTGGCCATCCTTCAGTTCTTGACGACAACAAATGTGGGTCCCTTCAAACATATGTTTTCAATGCAACATGGATAGTAGAGAACCAGCACCTTCCAGCAGGCAGCCAGATAGGCAGAAAGGCAGGTACTAAGCTCATCCAGGATTAAAGGATGCAGAGTATATAAAAAGAAGGTTGTGCCAAAGAACTAAGCAGTACATGTGCTTAAAGCACACAAAATCTCTCCTCACCTAGTGTAAACAGATGAGGTAATCATGAGTTGGGAAGGGAAAAGTCTCAGAAGTCTGAGCAGTCCTTTGTTCGCAGTTTCTCCTCTGTGCTTAGAAAGATCATAGTGCAACACACCTTACATAAAGGTCACACCATTAAACACCCTGCAATGTGTTACAAGCATAGCATCCCTGGTAGCTTCTAGTCATTGCAAAATAATTGTTGTGAATTTTTATAGAAGTCTTTTGTGGGCTTTTTTTCACTCTTCTTGATCTGTGCAGCTGACTCATGAAGCTGGAAGAGGAGACGAAGCAGCTAATTGCTGCTGGAACTTACATCACCAGCTCTTGGGCTACGCACCCAAAGCTGGTTTTGTTTCACTGAAACCAGGACACTGAAACTACTGTTCTGTCATTCTGCAGAGCAGTGGCTGGATGTCCATTACTGAGACTGGAAACAAGCAAACAGCAACAGCAATTGAAAGATGAAATTAACAGAAAGGCTCTTTGTGTTATACAGGCAGCCTTTTTAAATTTACAAAATGGATAAGAGCTTTTTATTAAAAAATGCCTATTTTATTAAAAAATCTACTTAGTTTTTGCTGACCTTTTCTTGTCTTAGCTTTGGTCATTTCAATCAAATTTTATAGCTGCCAACACTGAAGAAAATCTATCATCCATGACATCCTTCTTTCAAATCCCAGAAATTATCCAAAAGAAATAATTGGTTCCAGGGTTGGATCTTCAGAGGTGACAAAGGGGCCACGTATTAACATGGTTGCATCAGTATGTGCCTCATGTATTTTCCCTAACCACATGAGAAAGAAGCATTTACCTAATTGTGTAGCCTTCTTCACTATCTTTCTCCCTGTCCCATTTCACAGAATAGCAGCATCCAGATTTCACTCCTTCACATGCTGGCATGACTCTTCCAGATCAAGTTGGTGCCTAAATGGTAGGAAAATCTTCTAGGCTGTCTTGCTTGCCTACATACAAAGAAGATTTCAGTCTGCAGAAGTCTCATTGCAACAGATTTGCAGATGTTAACGTCATCCTTTGATTTTAGAGGAAGAGAGATGTGTCACTGATGCCAGTGAATTTATTTTAGCATGTGATTAAGAAAGCTGTTCTGGAGAAGCAAGACGGGACCTTTCCACCTTTCTAACAGAACACTTAATCACACCTTTGCCTCCGCTGGGCTCTCTCACCCGCTGTGCACGTGCACTGCTCCCAGAAGCGAAAGCTGAGTGCCAAAAATCTTTTGTGAGTTTGTAGTCAGTGAAGCTGTGGGACACGTGGTCACGGGCAGACTCCCTGTTCTCTGCCCTTTCACAAGGGTGCTATTTCTAGACAGCCAGCTTACTGCAAGGCCAGGAGCTATGGGGCTGCTGCAGAGAGAGTCTTTTACAAATCCCAAAGATTAATCTAAGCTCTCTGGCATGAGCTTCTGGAGATTGTAAAGAGGTCTGGATTCCCACTGGCCTCTGAACACCCACTGCAGCACTAACACCACTTGAAATGTTGCTCTACCGCAGCACTGCCTCTCCCATAGCCAGCTCAAATTGTGGAAAGGGAGTATTTCTGCTCAGGGAAGCAGAACTTGTACTACAAATTGCACCATAAGCACTCGTTTTCTCAGAGAACATGCCTAATTGAACAGCAGTGAAATGAATTCCTGGCCACCCACCCACTCAGCTGGATGAATCAGTTCTCTCCTGGCAGCCATGAGGGAATCAGAGTTGACAATATGGTGAGAACAAGCTTCAGTGAAGATGTTGTTTTCTTTTCCACAAATCCCCTCTGCCATTCCCTTCTCTTCTCTACAATAGGCTGCATATGGGTATTATGGGCCATTATTGATAAAAGCCCACCAGAAGTCTGAATATTATTACAAGGACTGGCTTGTTTATTTCAGATTTTAACTGTAGACTTGGACTTGAATACAGCTTCCCTCAACCTATGTTAAAAAACATCCTATGAAGCCACAGAATTAAAAGCTCATATGTCCCCTATTTTATTCTGTTTTGATTCGTGATGCACGTTGATTCCATTCATGATTCCTCATGTTGAAACTTGTTCAGTTTTAAATAAAAAACAACAAAAAAATTATTTTGTTGCCCTGCACCAATTTTCTTGCTTCAATACACTAACGACAGATCATACTGTGGTACAGACAATGCTCAATAATCTGAGCAAAGGAAAGGGGAGACGCAGCAACCTTGATAATGCAAAATATATGTAAATTAGACTAAAACAAAAGCTTTCTTTCATATATTGTCCTTTGATGAATGAAGTCAAGGCATAGAATGTAATAAATGTAATGAAAAATGGGTAAGTAAGTTTGTTTTTTAAGTGTGTCAAAGAAGGCACAATCCTGATAATCCACCAGTGGAAGATAAAGGGGAGGGCCAGAGCCAAGTGTCTGAAATCTGAAGACCTTCAGATGTTGACCTGTTCAACTGAACCATGGCTTTACAGTGGGCTAGAGCAGAAATCCCAGATCCTCAGCTTTATGCCTTACATCTCTGGAACCCAAGCCTCTTTCTAGACTTTGTATTTCTCCTTTTTAACACAGAAAAGCTATAAATAATCCTATTACATTGCTGGAACTTTGACTTAATTTTCCTCCTTTTTCCTGTAGCTCTTTAAAGGAGGGACTGGATAATTTTGTGATCACTAAACATTTATGTTGCTCTTCAGGCCTGGGCAGTTACAAAGGTACAGCTTTCGTAGTGTAATTCAGTATTTCCCTGGGGAAAGAGGAAGGTATGTCTCCTGTTTGATGTGATATTGTACATTTTGTTTTCACTTGTTATAGGAGAATTGGGATCTGATTTTTATTTCTCTTAGATTTGATTTCTCTGGTACCACTTGTGATACTTTTATCATGAAAGGTGAGCTATCTTTCATCACAGACTTGCTTATTGGATCTGATAGCTGTATAAAAGAGATTAAATTTCTCCTGGGGATGAGGAAGAAGGACAGGAATTTCTAAAAAAAAAACCAACCCATGTTGGCAAAAGGGAGTTTGAAACCATAATTCATATCTGTCTAGGGAGGGCTCAGGAATTATTTTTAAGCCAATTAATGCATCTTTGGTTGGTGCTGAGGGTGTCTCAATGTGTTGGGTGGACAATGTGACACTTTATGCCATGTCACCATTTTACATGAATAGAAATAACATTAGAAATTATCACTGGCTGTAGAATCTACCAGTGCTACCAGGCTAGGAAAGCCAGCTTGTCACTGGCAGAATAGGGAGAGCAGCCTGAGAGCCAAGACCAACCAGACAAGGAGAATGCCCTCTTGGATGCTACAGCCACTACAGCTCTTGTCATTTTACACCATGCTCCTTGGTGCCTCCAGGCCTTTCTGCACCCTCCGTGACGACAACGAAGCAGCTTTCATTGCTTCCAGCAGGAGTGGGTTCTGATCCCATTCCCACAAAAGGCAGTTGATTGTTATAGGTGGACTGCTGGTCTGAACTGGTATGGCAAATCCCACGTTAACTTAAAAAACATTAAAATGATAACTTCATCTCGAGTTACTTTCCTATTCATCTATAGAATTTCTCAATTATGTATGACTAATTTTGCACAAAGTCATTATTTGGAGCAATTTGTCTAAGTATGAGAGGCAACACCTTCAACCTTCCTGGATGGTGGGTGGGGAAAATGTCATAATCGGTTCTGCTTTGGCATGAGTTATTAAGCGGTCACAGGAGTTCAAAGGAGAGAAATAATGAACAGGTAAGTCATTACATGCAAAAATTCTTCTTCTATATTATCAAAATACAAATTAATTACAGATAAGATCAGATGAATTTTCTTTAATGTTAGTTTTTTCCCAGAGATGGTAATGAAAACGTACAGTATGTGGGAGGAGAGGAGTGGAGATGTATGGAAGGGATGTTTTATTAATGTTGGCTTGATTTCACTGGGAAGACATTGCTTGTGAAAGCAGCAAAGGAATCAGGAAAGGCTCTGGGACATGCAAATAAAATCATTTTTATTGCACTTAGTGTGCTAACTCATGCATGATCTCATTCAGACTCTCAAAGCAATCATAAAACTATCTCCATGCAACAATTACTCCATCAGCCAATGCAATCAGCAGGTAGGGCAGCTGGCAGCCCTTGCCACAGGATCCTCTGAATTCATTATCTTGTGGTCAGGATACCTTGACAAGGTTTCCATTCTTGATTTTTAAGGGGATGACCATGGCTAAAGTGAATATGTGACTCATCATAGTCAAGAAATAAGAGCCTACCCTGCTCCCCTCCCCCCTTCTACATGCAATACTAATATTCACATGACAACAAATATTTTCAAAATAATAGTCCTATATACTTAAGACTAATCAAAGCGGGCGCCATCCAACTTGCAAAGGTAGCAATTTTCCTTCATTAAAGCCAAATCAGGAGAGAGAACTTCAGGATTCCTTAGGGCTAATTACAAGGTGTTAATAATAACAATATAATGGCAGCAATTTTCTAGCTTTGCCCAAACCTATAATCTGCCCTAAGTGCCTTATAGGATTGTCTCTGAGTTTATATAAAGCCAAGTGTTAGCCCAAAAATGTTTTAAGTAATTTAATTTTTACATCATGTCTCTTTTCAGTCTGTTTGCAGCAATGCGGTAATTGTCAGCAGAGAGCATTTTCATTGGGGAAGAGGACAAGTAGCAGCACGACAGCTCAGAATAACCCTTTGCTATCTTCCCAGAGCACATATTGTACACCAGAAACACAGAATACCCAGGTCAGGCACCTCCAAGCTCAAGCCCAGCCTGCCCAGAAAGACCACAGCCACATTTCTTTGGCCCCTCCTGCCCACAGCGGAAGGGAGGGAGGTAACTGATTATAGAAGAGCTGGAGACAAACAACAAACCGACAAACATACAAATTATTTTCACATCCACCTCCTAATTGCTTGCTAAAAACCCTCTAGGACTCCATGATCAAATGTAACATATTGCCAGAGCACTGATGAGTCACTTGTCAAAAATTTCCAGCCTCAATAGCAGATCAACAGCGCTGACACAGTGAGGCGTGTGCGGAGTACAGGAGAGGAAATGTTGTGCAGCCTCTCCAGGGTGAATCTAGCAAGCTCTCCCCAGGAATAGATCTCACTGACATCTGCAGGGTTTTCAAGGTCAGGTCATAATCCTGAAAATCCTGTAGTCTCACGAGCACAAAGAAGTGAGAAGGACAGACAGCTTGATACAAGTACAAAACACAAATCCAAATTGAAAATTAATCCCTTGCCAAATTTTTTAATTGTCGCACTATTGATCTGGCTGGAGTTCTCAACCTTGTGGTGATCACTTATCTTGACAATGTAATAATAGTGTAATGTAATCTGGAGAAAATTGGTTCTAGTCATAAACTGAAGACATTAGAGACTCTGTTCTAAAGGAGAAAAATTGTAATAATATATTCCTTAATTTTTCCAGAGAAAATGTGTTTACCTACAGTGTGTCGAATTTTAGCCTGCAGCAAAATGATTTATGAGCAAATTCTAAGCTTCTTCAATAGTTGACAGGTTAATTCTCACTAAAAAAAAAAAAAAAAAAAAAGGAGGAATTATGACAACACTGAAGAATGTTAACATAGTACATATTCTAATTGAATAAAAGACACCTTACAGAGCTACAGTGCGAGCCTTTATTCATTTCAAAGCTACTCACAGGCTGAGAAACTTCAAAAAAATTGGTATTACAAATACTGGAATCAAATTTCTGTGAGTTGGGAAGCTTATCCACTTCAGACCTTCAAAACTTAACTGTGAAATCTCATACAAACAGTTTTGTCTAGAAAATTTCTGGTACTTCTCAGATTACAAACAATGTTTGTTCTTTAGGTGAAAACTGGAAGAAATGAGAAAAGAAGCAAATTTAATAGCTAAAGTCACCCATCATGAGATGGTTTTGCCCCACAAAATCTGTGAGGGAGTGGAGCATAAAAAAATGTAGGGGGCTGGGTGAGTAGGAAATACTTTAATTCTTCCTCTTCCCAGGTTCACCTTTATTTTGGAAAGGGCAAAAAACTGTCATAAGGGATTAAGCACAGGGCTGGAGTTGAGTCAGATGAGTTCAAGTGGTGGTTCTTTGTCTATCTTAGAAGATAAACCTGAGAAACAAACAGCTCTTAACTTCTATATTTTGTCTACCTCTTTTCAAAAGCCCCATCAGCATTTATTCAAAAGTACTGCATACTTTGATGTCTAGAGATGAAAAGTGGTTTTTGAGGTAAGAAATCACAATTTAGTCTTAACCTAGAAGATTCAGTGGCTACTGATGATGAGTAATTTAATTCCATATGAGTAATTTTTGTCTCTTTATGAGTTTGTTTCACAAGACATTTTTCAGGTCAAACAAGCTGAATAAAAGAAGAGTATTTCTTGTGGATAAACTGAGTAAAAAAAAAAAAAGGTTTTTTTCTGACCTTCCCCCACACACACACACACCTCCTCCCAGTTTGCACTGATAAAGTTAGTACAGAGCAGGAACCATTTTTTCCTACTTGTAGTCAGATGCAATCCCAGTACTACATAAACTGAACACTTCACACCCATTCACTTAAGTAAATTTATTCTAATTTATCTTATATACTTGTTAAAAGCTGGGCCAAGATGTATACACAAACCATTTTCTTGAATTGTTTCAAGCTAATCATATTAATGTATTTGCTTTATTGGCTTTGGGGAGTTTCCAAGTGGAAATGATTGAAGTAGGGTCCAAAAGCAGCTTTGTTTCTCTGCCAGTTCTGGTGCTAATGTGTGGTTCATTGGACTTCAACTGTCCATGTCAATGGGCCTGAACTTCCATGCCAGGAGGTTTTCAGTGGCAGTTCATCATCAGTTTATTTTTTCAAAATGTTGTGTATAATAAGTCAATTATTTAGAACATGAAAGAACAGGGAAGTGTGACATTGAGCCTGCAAAAGATGGTGCTTATCCACCGCAGTCAGAGGAGCTTAGAGGATTCACGCAGGCTGAAAACAAGGTATCCCCATAAATATGTAGGAAATGCTCATACAGTGAAGCAACAAATTCAGCAGATCCCATGGGAAGAAAAGGTGGCATTTCAGACAGCAGCAGTCCACACCACAAACATCTACTCTATCAACAACGTGAAGAAGGGAAATGTCAGCACAGAGGTTGTCCATCAAGGCAGAACTCACAGCTAAATGGATAGACAAGAAGCAGAAAAATGCAGAAGTTACTGTGACAGAGATATTCTGTATTCTGCTACTCAAATAATTTCCAGCCATTTGAAAATATGGGCTATCTGGCTTCTTTAGACTATTCTGAGCCTTCCCAAAACCTGGTTTGTTGCAATTTAAGGAGTAGCAGGACCAAGCAGGCCTGTGGCAATGAAGACACGGCCTCCACTTGATACAAACAAAGACCTTTCTTATCTCCCAAACTCCATATTTATGTTTCTTACCTATCCCCGAGCAGGCAAAGCCTTTACCATTGGCTCGAACCTTATGCAGACAACCTAACGCATACAACCATGACTGGCACAACCACACAGCCAGTGAGCAGGTGCAGGCAGCACAACGTGTACAATTACGGTTGATACAAGGTGTGTGGAGCACAACTCACCGCGCACCGGCCCCAGCCATGACCCCTCACAACACTGCCCACGACACCAGCCCCCCGGCTTAAGGGCCGAGCGCTGCCCCAGCAAGGCCGAAGCTGCCGAGCGCAGATCCTCCAAGGCCGAAGCTGCAGAGCGCCGAAACTCGTCCCTCCCCACACAGGCCAGGCTCACAGAAACCACACTTGGGAACAGAATACAACATCTAAAAACACCATTGGCTTATTGATGCAAGTCAGGGCTTGTAGCAAACACAGTGTTAGTTATGGTGAAGCACTGAAGGCGCAATTCAAAGGCAGAGTTAAGGGCACAGATCCCTTGCTGGAGCACTGCTGAGGGTGGGAGAAACAAACAAGAGGTCAGCACAAAGGCAGGTGTCCATCTGCATGGACCAGAGACATCGAGTAACTGCTACCAAGCTCTTGGGGTTGTTCAGTCTGGAGAAGAGGAGGCTCCAAGGGGACCTTATTGTGACCTTCCAGTATCTTAAGGGGGCTACGAGAAAGCTGGGGAGGGACTTTTTAGGGTGTCGGGTAGTGGTAGGACTGGGGAGAATGGGTTAAAACTAGAGGTGGGTAAATTCAGATGAGACGTTAGGAAGAAGTTCTTCACCATGAGGGTGGTGAGACACTGGCACAGGTTGCCCAGAGAGGTGGTGGAAGCCCCATCCCTGGAAATTTTGAAGGCCAGGCTGGATGGGGCTAACCTGCTCTAGTAGGAGGTGTCCCTGCCCATGGCAGGGGGGTTGGAACTAGATGATTTTTAAGGTCCTTTCCAACCCTAACAATTCTATGATTCTGTGATATTTTGTTGCCAGATCTCTGGGTGCTTGTGGAGGGTTTCAGTTGTCCATAGCCCTGTTTTACAACTAGTGTAACTCTGATCCCGTGCAGTGATGCTACTCGGCCTAGATTGCCCCCAGACCAGCAGCAGGACCCAGAACAAGGCTATTCTAGGCCTAGACCAGCACTCAGAGCTGTTTATACCTCTTTCCCCCATGGGACTCTTTTCTTTTATATTTTTATGTTGAGGAGAGGGGTTGACAGATATCATCAATTGTGTGTATCAAAAAGTGCTCATATCCTGAGAAACAAACAAAATCAAAACCACACATGGAAGATTTATATAGGGATAAGTTTCAGCAAGCTCTGTATCTACAGCTCTGCATCCCTATGCTCTGGTTCTCGATATCTTACAATAAAGAATGCTTCAAAGAAAGGCTTTTTGAAATGTTTAAGACACCAGCACATACGTGTATGCAAAATAATAACAACAGTCTTAAAAAGGTGAATTCAGTGACCTGTTCTTCCCTTGTCATTCCCTTCATTTGTGTCTCCCCTCTTTCTGCACATCCGTTTCCTATTCTTTTCTCACAGAGGTGACCGAGATTAAAAGTTTACTGTGGCTGATTGTTCAGGAAAGTCCCACTTTCTAAATCTGCTTCTAATTAAAAAGGGATGGGAGGCAAAAAACCCTCCTTACTGTACACACAGGCAGCCTAATCCATCCTGCTGACTTTCATAGGCATAAGTTTCTATCATAGTATTAATAAACTATTTTCCAAGATTTATGTTTCTTAACCCTCTTCACCCCAGAGATTTTTTCGGATGTGAGCGGTAGATGTCACTTCAAGAAAAGATGGGCATCTGACTTTAGCCTGGACATCAGTTTATTTATGAGGGAGGGGGCCAGGAGTTCAACCCTTGTGTTCATAACAGGGCTAAGCAAACAGCTCCAACCCAGCTCTAAGCCATTCTAAATAGACGGAGGAGCTGGTAACCCAACTCCCAACCATTGCTGGAGTTCACGTTTAGGTTGTGATTTTACTCCGTTCCCAAATGTCACTTTATCCCTGCTTTTCAGGAGCTTATTTTCAAGGATTTATGAAATGTGAGATGACAAACCTGGTGTAATAATGTTGTGGAGATTTTGCCCTGAACTCACCCTAGAAAATACTCTGCACAAATGGTGTGGAGGTAGCTTCCATGAACAGCCTTATTTCCCCTAGGAAAAAGAAAATCTGAGCTGTGCGCCATTAAAATGAAAAACTCAAAGAGGGTTGGAGGGGACTGAAAAGGACATTAATCAAAACTGGTAAAAAAAATAAAATGCAAGATTTCTCTTGCCTGGGAAAAACAGTCACAAAGATGAAAAAAGAAATGAAGTTACAAGAGGACAGAATAGCTCTACCAGGATTTGACTATGGGCTGCACGGCAGACAGCTGCCTCCACATGATTTGCCTTTTCCATAGAGACAAAAATGTTCCCATTACTTCCTTTTTGACTCTATTACCATTATTACTATTTGTTATTAATAATACAGAACACTTGAACTGTGTGTACAGGTTCTCCCATGTACCTCCACATAACCCAAAATAAAGCCTGTCATATGAGCTGTCAAATCTAATTAAATTGGGGAAATTAAAAGGAAGAGTTGATCACAACCACATTCCCAAGAGAACCCCATCTCACAGATTCTCAACATTTTCCATCAAGGCAGATATGTAACATCCATCAGTGCTGCCCATCCGCAGGAAATCTCCTGCAATGCACTGAACACCAGTGAGGCTTTGGGTAACAAGCTGGCAGCTAATGGGAGCACTTTCTATCTCGGTTTCTTCTACACCCTCTCGGAATCTATCATATGACTTGGGAGAGCACTTTTAAAAGAGCAAGAAAGGAAGCCAGATGAGTATCACTTGCAGCCACTATGTTCTGCAGCAGACCCATACAGTCCTCAGAGCAAACTTGGCCTGTATGCCCAAGAAGAGCTGTTCAAAAAAGCATAAAATAAAGCTTGCAGCAACAGGCAGCAAAAAATAAAGTATCATCAAATATTGTGTCCTTCCTAGCAAACAGAGAAACAGAAAAAGAGGAGGGAGTTGGGGCTTCTGGTCCACTGGGTATCTGTCCTGGTTATCCAGGACACAGCATAAGTGATGAAAGCGTTCATGCAGGTATGTGACCTTTGGGCAATAGCTCCTCTTCCTTACAGACAACAGCAGCTTGAGACACAGAAGAACTTTCAGGAATGCAAATATCTCAAATCTGGGGCAACAAAATTTATTTTGAAATCAGTTGTAATCATGTATCCAGGATCTCTTCTTTTCTTGGTTCTTGCTATGCATGAATCATATTGGGTTTTTATAGCTTACCTACTTTTGAGTCTAAGATGCATTGCAGGAGCAGTAGCCACTGGAGGCAGCAGGATGCCCATGCCCTGTGCCACCTGAAATACCTGCAGGGGAAGCAGCTGTAATCAGGAGGTGAAACCTTTAGTTATCTGGTGTTCCTGACAGAGCTCCATGCTCAGAACACTGGGTGGGAAAACTTATTAAAAAATTTGAAGCTGCTGTTAATTATCACTCTAGTCAACACACGAGGGTACAGAGTGCAAACATCAGGCTTCATTTCTTTCTGATCACATGGCAGAAAAAAATAAGGAAAAAAAAAAATTAAACATCTTGGTTTCACATGTAGTTTATACATCTGATGCTTTGATTGATGCTTTGTTTATGTCCAACAGGCATTCTCTCCTGGCATAATTATGGGGAAAAAAATCTGCTTCAAATCCCTTTGCTATTACTTGAATGTTAGCTTAGTATTAGTATTGTGCAGCCTCTGAGGTCAAGGGGGTGAGGACATCGGTGTAGAGGCATTGGTGTTGGTGGTTGCATTAAACAACGCTGGACATGTTCATATAAAAACAACCATTGGGATGCTTTCATGCTATATATGTTTGCATTAAAATCTGTATATATTTATAACCCACCTCTTCTCATAAAGATACAAAGCTATCACTCGGGTGATTTACATTCTGTATCTGTAATCTGCTGCAAGGTCAAAGCAACTGAAGTGAGGTCTGTGGAGCTACTCCAGATTTACACTAGTCTAATAAAGATCAAAATCTAGCCCTGAATACTACCCTTCCTATTCACAAGCATATTTTTATGTCTTTGTTATCTTCTGCCTTCTTACATTCCTGAGAAGTTTTCCTGCTAACATACTTGGACTACAAGATTTTCCCTAATCATCTAATCTTGACCTCTTTTTAAGAGAAGGAAAAGCTGATAGCTGGGTTAAATTACAAAAATGATAGTGTTATATGACTAACAGTATCAGTATCAAAATCCCAGTCAGAGTGTCAGCCTCTGCTGAGCATCTAATTATATTCATGAAATCCTACAAAAGTTCCTCTGCATTCAAATATTTTACTGTGAAACTAAAAAGGTAAATTCTTCAGAGGATAGGAGAAAAAGAGTTCTGTCTGCAAAACTGAACTTCCAGCAGTAGTGTTAATCTGTGTATGTGAGATGAGCTTGGCATTACCCTTCAGAAAAGAAATAAAAATCAAAAATCTTAATGGTCAGTTCTTTATGCATAAAAAAATTACAGCATAGTTGGTTTTTTTGGTTTGGGGTTGGTTGGGTTTTTTTATGGTCTTGTTTGTTTTTATTGATGGTGATGCTGAGATCAGCTTGTTGATTCTCCAAGTGCCCTTGGAGATGATTTGGAAACTTTTTGCAATATTTTTTTCCTTGGAATCAGAAAGATAGTGATCACACAAATATGGTCCATAAAGGAGAAAAGGATCGAAGTCAAGATTTTAGACCTGCCAATTAGTAAACATAACTCTGCCTGTTATAGATGTTATCCAAGCAATATAAATGGCATGCCCAAGGCCCACAGGAAGTTGGTTTTGGTAGCAAGTTGAGATTGCAAGAGTTCCCAGAGCCTGTGCTCTCATCCGTTCATTCACCCATTGCATCATTTAATTCAATCTGAAAAAAACACCTATTCATGCTTCAAATGTTATTAGAAACCTATAATCCACCTGATTTTTATAGTCCTTGGAAATGTTTTAAAGAAAAAATCTGATAAATTAACTGCCATACATTAATGAATACTCTATTTGCAGCACAGGATAATCCTTTCATTTCACTTTTGCATTCTGCCAACCTGTACGTATGTAAATTAAATAACTGTGGAAACACTAGTTCCAGACATAGCCCCTTTCACCACCAATATCTTTGTCATAGCTTAATCCATGTCATTTTCTTCAAGGAGACTGTTTACACTTCCAAACATCTATTGTGAGTGCCAGCTGGCTTTAGATGTAAATATCACCAAAGAAGAAAGAATACAGAAGTTGTAAAACCTTTTTTAAAGAGACTTCCCCCCACATTAATCCTTGTGAAAGGTGTATCCTAAATATAGAATGAGCTTTTGAAATACCTGACCTCGGGGATTCAATACAAAAAAGTAGTGGGGAAAGCAAGTCGATTAATACAGCCTGACATAGCTACACAGCCAAAGTGGCTAGATCCTGACAGGCTAATGTTCTCAGAGACACAATGAAATAAAAATGTTATCTCTCTTTTAGCTGTAATCTCTGATTAGAACGTTTAATCAATTAGCATTGCTGTTGTCAAAACTTGCTCCCAACAAAGGATGAGAAAACCTGCCGGAGGGGGATCTCAAGGCTGGCCAATTCCAAACCATGCAGTAAGGTGGGAGACTCGTCCCTGCAAGAAACGTCATGTTTTTACTAGGGTGCAACTCTGACTTTTGTGTCGTGAGATGAGAACACTTATCTCGCATTATTCATCCCAGAAGCACTAGCAGAATGTCAAATAACCCCCCAAAGAAGGAAAGCTTAATGCCAAGAACTGGAAGTGTCAGCTTACATTAAAGAGGATGTCTTTTTCTTTTTCCCTTTCAGAAAGAAGGGGACTTGTAATCTTTGGGAAGTGGGCTGCTGCTGCTGCTGTTTAAAACAAACAAACAAGTAAAAACCAACAAAAAACAAACCAAACATGTTTGGAGGGCAACTGTGAAAAACTTGTTGCATGTTTGCCTTACTCTATGAGTCACCTGGGGTTTAGTTCAGAGCTGGTCGTTATTGGAATTTCAACAAAAACGACAAGAATTTTTTTCGCCAGGGATATTTATTATCCCTCTCATTAATTCAATCTTTGTGTTATAGAGTTCTCTGAGGTCTCGGACAAGAACAGGATCTCATTGTGCTAAGTACTGTACAAGCATATAATGGCTAAAAATAAACAGGCAGGAGATGAGGAGACAAAGACTAGAAGGAAGAATATACAATTGTTACCATTTCATACATGGCAACCCGAGGGACAGAGAGGTCATGGGACTTACTTAAAGCAAGGGAAGGGCTTAAAAATTCACCCATGTTTCCTGTAGAAGGGTATGCAGCATTAACCACAAAATTACCTTTCCTTTCCACCTACCTATCTGCTTATGAATGCACTGCCTGTCATGAAATCCTTGATTGCTCTCTCAAATGCAGCAAGATTTCTTGTTTGTCTCTGGCCCTCCATCAAAACCCTCCTCAGAGACTTCTGCTTTGCAGCTCATGGGCCATCTGCAGAGCTTGCCCATCCATGTGCTGCTGCAGCAAACAGCCTGGCTCCACTATCTGTACCATTGATTTACCTGAACCATGGACATAGCTTCGATGTGGTGTAATCTTGGTACCTGGCCAGATGGGTGTATTAACTACAAATATTTCTTCACAAGAAATTCAAATGTAGATCATGGTAAACAAATGTATTTGAATGGAGAACATTTATTTGGGGGCAGAGAAGCATGCGGAGGGTTTTAAGAAGACTTTATGTAAGGCTTCTCCATAACAGGTAGCTACAGACGAGAAATCACCATTTTGGGACAAGGAAGAGAGTATCTTCTTGCCTTCAAACTGCCAAGTAACAGTTGGTACGCTGTAACCGAGAGCAAAGTAAAGACAAACCCCAGGATTGTTCTCCTGTCAAAGCTGCAGAGCAGCGAGATTTAATGTGTTGGGTTTCTTAATGAGTTGCAGAAAGAAGTGGACAGTGAGGTGATGAAATTTCCTGAAGTGCTGACAGACTAAGACATTCTTACTTAGTTATGGGAAATGCTGGAATATGCATGTTAATTGGTATGACTGTTTAGGGTTGTATTCAAGCGTGCAGCATTCTTGGAAAGAACTGTATTGGTTTCATGTGCACCTTTTTGATGTGGTGTTCATTCCTGAGCCACAACTCCATCTCTTAAGGTTTAGAAAAGACAAACAACCATGGCAAATGTGGCAAGAGCAATGCTAGGGAGGCCCAGGCTGGATTAAAAGGGGTCTAAAGACAGTTCTTATACTTGTAGGAGGTCCTAGCAGAGCAAGAGCCATCAGTAGCAGGAGCAACATGTTCTGAATCCTTCACCAGAAGGAGATGGCAGCTGTCATGCTCCTCTCTGCACAGAGCATCAAAATTTCATGCTCAAAATCACAGCCTAAAAGCTATGGACAGAGATCCACGCTATTTCCTACCATCATATCACTCAACACAGAAGCTTTTATGTACTAAAAAAAATTAATTAAAGACAACAGTATATCTATCAGTAAGATGGGATGAAATACTGGCACCATGCTCTCAGCTCTTGCAGTGCCATGACATAACTGAGCTTGGATGGGAGAAACAGGGCAAGCTTAAGATATAATTAAATGACAGATCAGCTACACAGTAGCATTCTCCAAACATACTTGAAAAGTGACAGCCACACAAAATTAACCAGAACATGATGGATTAATGCAGGCTGCAGAGTCCAGTGAGGTCACTCGGCTTCTCTAAACACTTCACAACAACAATTTGTGAAATGACTGGCTGGTTCCTGAAAAACAGACTGAGAAGTCTAAAACCATAACCAAAAGGCTATGAGAAATGGTGACATTCACACCAGAAATACACACTAGAAGAGTGGTTGATCTGGTTACTGCTTATTTACTATTTTGTTTGTCAGGGTTTGTTCTATTTTAGGGTATTTTTTTTATTCACACTCCTCCAATTTCAGCTTTCAAATTTCCAAAGAGCCAAAGCAACTCCATGAATTGAAGATATTTTTTACCATTTGCAAATCGAAAGTTAGGATCTCTCAGAGTAGCTGATAGTGCTAGAGAGAGCTTTTTCAGAATTAAGAACCCAGAGTAGTTTTCAGGAGTGAATCACAGTCTAATCTTTGCAGATTTCTGGGAGAGATACAACAATCTACTCCTGAAAATCCAGTGTGGTCCCATCCTCATTTTATTTCAGGACTTAATCTCTGTAAATCTGAACTTACTGGCATGTAACAAAGTTTGCAAGACTAAAGAAATAAACTGAATTAGAATATTTCTGCTGTCAGAGCTAACAATGGATTAATAAAAGAGCCATATTCAAACCTTCCATGCTTTACTCATTCCTCTAATAGCCAAGACACTGTTGTGTTAGAAAAGGGTGTAATAAGGACACGTTGTCCTAGACATTGTGTTTCCTAACGTTTTGTTAACTGGACACATTTTTGTGGGTTAATAACCTTGCTTGTTTTCTGATGCTTACATTCAATTGCAAAAGCAGCTGAGAGGGGAAAAAAAATGCAAAGAAAGACTAGAATGAAAGCCAAGAAAACCTTCTGTGGAAGTGTAGGTGTTTGGACATGATAGCCTTTTGGCAACTTCAGATGTTGGCTTTTTTTTTTCCTAGGTGTTTAAAGAAAAGCAATTACCTCTGTGATGACACTTAATATGCCAAGATTCAGCCTTGAGCAATTTTTTATGGCTGTGTTATAAACTCCAGAAACTCCAGAGTACACTGGATCCACTGAAAGATGTTTCAGTGTAGCAGCTCTGACAGGAAAACTGTGGTTACACTGGCATCTGAGAATTCTTGAAAAAAGACAAATAAGCAAGCAAAAAAACAGTGGTTTAAGGGGATGGAAATGCTGCTTCATTGGCTAGAGAGGTATAATAAATTGCCCGAGATTCTTTGCCTTTTTGAAGTTTATCTTTAAATTTTGAAGCAGATTTTACCCTCTCTACATTCATGTCTTTGAACAGCAAACATGACCTTCACTGAGGGGATGGAAGGAGCAAGAGTGGGAGATGCTGACACAACAGTGGCTGATTCCTGTTCCCGTGGTCAGGTTAGGATCAGAACTTTCACACCCAGTCCCCAAGTCTGCAACACAGACACCTGATACTTCCTAGAGAAGACACTGACCACTGCAGGGCTGGACCCCAAATTAATTCTGGCTAAGAGGCCATTGGAAAAATACAAGCGGCTTGTGCTTGCTTAGCTCCAGAGGTGCCTGGGACAAGTTTCATTTTTGGGACAAGCTGCAGGCCGAGGTGACACTCAGCAGTTGGGACAGGACCTTTTGCAAAGCAGGAATGACCCAAACACTAACCCCAGCTACTGCCACTTCTGCTGCCAGGGAGTCCTGGTGCTTTGGGTGGGGACTTAGCGTAGCTGTAAGGGCAGTGATGGATTCCTGGTGTAAATTAGGCAAAACTCGGAATTAAACAGTATAAGATCATGAGGTTGGTTTCCTTTGTAACAGATGTATAGCATCAGGAGGTTATTTTTATATTAATGAATTAACTGACAGAAATAATGCCAGAAATAGTAAGATAGTACACAGAAAATTAAATACTGTGCCAGAGCCTGAAGCACGGGGGATGCTGGGGAGTTTTCCTGTGTTCTGGCACTTACCCCCTTTTGGGTTGTCAGCCAGAGAACAGGGATCATTGTGCAAAATCAGGGTTAGAATAGAAATTCCTTTATCTGTCCGGTCATGACCCTGACTTTCCCATGTATGTTCTGCACGTTTTGATCAATATTTTCTCTGGTATTTCAGTAACTGTAAACTGTCATTATAAGAACCCACAAGTTACAACATGAAATAATGTTTTCAGATATGCTTATGTTGTTTATTTTAAGTATATGTCTAAATGTATCCTTCTAATTGCTTCATGGAAAAACAAGTTTACTTTATGGTTTGAGGGTGTAAGGCTGGGTATCATATTACTGGTGGATTTGTATAAAATGTATTCAAATGGTTGTGATAAGCTACTGAGCCTGAAGAGCTACAATTAGATGTTTCCAGAAGCTTGTGCCCTGTCAGTCAGCACAAGGTGCTACAGGTTTGTAAAAATGCTGCACTGAGCTACTTGGAAAAGTTCAGAATGAAATATTTGTTAAAATAATGTCACTTTTACCAGCATTAAAATATCAAGGGTTTTATGTGTTTGTTTCCCAAAACTATTTGGATGTCTTAATCTCACTTTTTAATAAAAATATTCTTAGAAATGTTTTGGAAAGTCATACCTGATCATTCAAAAAAAAGTAAAAAAGCACAGTGCATGTTAAATTGTGTGTTTGAATCCATCTCTACAACTAAACTGATGAAAAAAATCTTAGTTTTAAAGGAGAACAGACTCAATTAAGTGAGAAGACATATGGTTCCTGACTGATTTTGTTGTTAAAATAAATGCAAAATCCAAAATGAAAACTTGTTTTCAGCATTTCCAGAATTTGAAGAAGAAGCAGCTCTCCTGCCTGCAGCCAGCCCGCTCCATAAAGGTGCTCTCCCAGCAGTGCAAATGAAGATGCTTATTCAAACTCGAACACAAAATCCAGGAAGATTCTTTTGGCGTTTGGTATAAAGCCATTATGCAGGTGATTAACCCATTAATTTTCAAATGTGTACGTTGTCAAACATGACAAAACAAACGAGAGGAGGATGAAAGCAAAGTTCCCAATTACGCCGTTGTATGCAGGAGCCAGCCCAGGTTGAAGTGACAGACCTTTCTTTTCCCTTTAGGTTAATGTTGCTTAAATTGAGCCGAGCAATTTGCCACATATGATGCAAGTTAAATACCACTCCTGCAAACTCCGTGGAGAATTCTGCTGGCTCAGAGTACTTACAAGTGGCAAGACTGAATCAACCGACTTCAATTGAAATGTATATTTGACTGGATATTGCATTTCCTTTGACTTTAAATGCAAATTGCAACTAACTTAGACAGATCTAGCTTTGAATGTGGGAAATGTGACTCAAAAGTCATTCAAGCAAATGGCAGGCAGTGCTCCACGGCTTAGTTTCTGTTTCAACCACTGATTTATAAAACTAAAGTTAGACAATGAGCTTTTTATGCTCTTGTCTTTGTGTTAACCAGCTTTTTTAAGACTACATCATTTCAGGAATGATTTGGGATCTCAGCAGCAGAGATTCTCTTCTGCGCAGTTGCTATAAATACATGTATAGGGAGAGGTGTACACAGACACACACCTTAAAATACATGTTTGGGATCCAACGAGGGTTCGTATGCTATTGTTTGATGAAGGTATAATTTGGAGAATATAAAAGGGTTTGTTTGGAGGTAACCAAAGAAACCCTGGCACTATCCGTCTTTTAATTCATCAGTTATCTTAAACACAGATAATAAAACAAACATTTTCAGAGCGGCAAATTATTTTCATGACATCACTCCAGAGATACCAAATACACATTGCTGTGGATGTCCAGAATTAATTTTAGAGCTAAAAAAGCTGTTACCAGCTTTTGGTGTTCCCCTTTAAAGACAATTAGGTTTTCTCTGTTGAACTGGTGATCAGTTGTTTTCATATCTCCATTTTACCAGTCTAGAAACTTCAGTGGAACAACAACAGGCTAAAAACTATAAACATTTATGCTATTACTAACACCTGCACTCAAGAAAACAGAATTTCAATCATCACTCCTTTAGATTTTTTTTTTTTTTGGCCTTAATTGTGGAAGTGAAAAAGTTACTGTCATTTGCATTTATACATTTTTTTATTCCTGGCACCATAGAATTTGGGAGGTGGTGGTGGGAATTTTAATTATATAAGATAATTCTTTTAATTGGAAAACTTAATATCCCCATGTTTATACTTTCTTACATTCTTGCTTTCAAAAAAAAAGAAAGATGCTGTTTGTTTGTTTTACAGAATCCAAATTTGGCCTGAACAAGCCCCCAGAAAGCCAGTTAATAAAATTAATCAGTATTTATGCTTCTCCCTAAAGATTGCACAGAATTAGGAGGAGAATACACACATGAAGGAGTGTCTGTCTCTCTCAAATCCAGCACTGGATGATCTCATGTTTCTCCTGCCTTTTTATATTGTTGTTGGAAACCTTTACTAAAAAAAAAAAAAATACTAGACAAGAGTTGATTTGCCTTTCTGACAGAGGCACACACTCTGAGGTGGTTAGAAAATGCTGTTCTTTCCTCATCTATGTAGGTTCTGTGCCAGTGCCATCCCTCTGCCTCCAAAAATGGACAATCTGCACCACTCATATGCTATAGAAGAGCCACCCTGTAGCCTGGTAGGAGGACTGAAGAAAAACTGTTGAAGAGAAAAGAAGTGGAACAGAGTCTGAGACCTTGGAAGTGACCTTTCTGCTCCTCACATTGTGAAATCAGCCTTTCAGTGGAAGTTAGAGCAACCTAGTACAAACTACAAAACCAGGCTGGAGCAAGGGCAGGAGGAGGACAAACAGGGCAGATGCTTCTCTTGGGAGCAGGAGGGAAAGCACCGAAGAGGCGAGATGGGAGCTCACAACCTCTCCTTTCACACCTGGGCAGCGCTCCAGCGTCTGCTGAATCAAGCCCAGGACTGGAGGCACTGTTTAAAGCCAGTGTGGGGGCAACAGAGGTGAGTGGGGAGACAGCCTGCTCCCTGGCCACGGGCTGCTTGGAAGAGATCCTGAGCGCTAGGGAAAGAGGGTGAAACTGCCCTTCTTCCAGGTGTGATTTCTGCTCCTCATGCTGTCCTATTCTTCCTTCTCCCTTGGCCATCTTGCAGGCATGTAGCCAGGCTAAGGAAAGCCATCTATAAAGACACAGCACGCTTCTGCATACAGGACTGTGCTGCAGTCAAGGATGGTCAGAGCAGAACTTGTGCCAGTCATAGACCATTTCCAACAACCTCCTGGGATCACTGACTATGATCTGAGGGAAGGGGCAGCAGATGCCACTTTATACAAGCATTATTCCATATGGGCATTTACTACCTTATTCTAATCTGCTTTTCTTCCCATGTCAAGGCCAATGTAAAACTGAGAATGAGCCCTTTGATTTCTTTAGGACCCTTTGGCCCTTGCAGCACAAGCTATGCCTGCAGCGACAATCTGCATTTGAATCCAAGCACCAGTGGGAATGGTAAAGGTAAATCAAGGACACCTATGTCCCGTGATTTGTTCGGTGCTGTTTGTAGCCTGCAGAAGCTGCTTTCATTGGCATTCACAACCTTGAAAAAAAACACTTTGCATTTTGCTGCAAACTGATCTGCAGAAAGAAAATACACACGCACACCCCAAAATCTGATTTTGCATACTAGCCTTTTTGCTAGTAAAGAAAAGCAAAGCGATAATCGCTAGGAGTAACGTTACACTTGCAATAAATAGATGGTAGGGAGAAAAGCTCCTAGTGTTTCCCAGAAGGCTTCAGCAACTTTCATATTTATTGAGTATAATCTGCCTTTTGCATTATCCTCTTTGAATCCTACCACACCAATAATAACTCTAATCGTACCATTAGCAATTACCTCCAAGGTTTCCTGCCAGTGTCTCCTTTATTACTAACTGGTGGATGTTCACAGCAAGGCTTTTTCCCTCTTTTCCCGTAATCGTGGATATAATCTTGACCTATTTGAAACATGACCAAAGAAATCAAAATCTTACTCAATGAATGAAGAATTTAAACTTGTGAATGATGTATTTACCCTTAGGAAAAAAAAAAGTATAATTTAAAGCACAAATGGAAGTGCAGAAGAGACAAAGGGTACTTTATCTTCCTGTTGTTGTCTACGCTAGCATAGAGATGTGTGACAAATTTAGCTGGTACTGGTCATGCTCCAGTAGATCTGGTGGGAATTTTGGATCATGCAAAGCCTTTGTTAACATATTAGACCTTGGGCTGATTAGGCCAGTTGTAACTGAAGTGGAGTTAGGTCATAACGAGGTTGGCTTTGTTGGACCCACACCGATAATGATGGAGAAGCAAAGCCAATATTATTACTGCAGACCAAGGCTAACTAAACTATTCTGAATGCTGTTAGTTCAAGATTTATCCCTTTGCAATGTAGAAAACTGTTAACATAATTTTAAGATTATTTTCTTGGCATACATGAGTCTGGCTTTCGCTGTGCTGTAAAGAGCAGCAGCCTCCTCCCTTACCCTCTCCTCCTCCCCCTGTGCAGCATATGACTCTGGAATCCAAACTGCTACAGATCCAAGTGTTGCCCAGGCTGTTATCTGTTGTGGGCCAAATGAAAATTCATTACTCAGATACTCCTGCATGCTGGAGCTCTGGTTGCTGTCTAAGTTTCTGTGTTGTGGCTGAGAACCATCTGGAGTAAATCAAATGAAATAAAACCTCTATTAACTGAATCTTAAATATCCAGAGCTCGCCATTATCACGGTCAAACACCCTGACATTACAAAAATGTCTTTGCTTGGTACAAATCTCTGTTTCCCATGTTTCTTCACCATTGTCACTGCTGCTCAGGAAATCGAGACTAAGCTGGTTGCCTGCATCCTGAAATATTTTGAACCACATTGTTATGTAGCACAATTGTGGAAACTGCCCAATGCCAAGCCACTGACAAGAACAGAGTCCAGCTACAAACCAAATCCTAAAATACTGAGAGCATCCCTGAGCATAGTGGTCTTGTTAGCACCACTTTGAAAAAAAACAAAAAGAGTTGAAAAAAAACGAATTTGATTTGACTGTAGAGCAACAGAAATTTTTGCAAATGAGGATCCATGGGGAGCTACCATCCAAGGAACTTTCCAGTGGAACAAATTGGGATCGTGCAGTCAGAAGAAAATGCAAACTTTTAATAAAAAGCACACAAAATATGAGTCAGTCTGTTACATGAAGGAAAACCCCATATAACAGACTGCAGTGTCCTGATGGCAAACACTTTCTGAAAGTGCTCGCTCCCCACAATCTCTTCGAGCAGCCATCTTGAGACTTAAATAATTTTTTTTTTACCTTAGAGACTATAAGTGAAGTTACTTAAAACGTATTTTTACTGCATAGGCAATGATAGTGCATACACTGGAAAGAAGGTAGTTTTCCAGAGGGAAATTACGAAAACAAGACAATGTTGGGGTATTTCTAACTACCTCCCATGAGCAGCAATACACGTCTAGAAAGAGGGAAAGCTACACTAACAGGGATCGAAGGACTGCAGACTGGATTTGGTCGTGATTCTTCCCATCTCTGATTTCTGAGAGGCTGTGCAAAATAAAGCTTGTAAAAAATGTTTGCATGGATTTAATTTCATCATTTGCTAAATGAACATACTTCCCACATCTGTTGTATTCTAAAGTATAATTTGCTTAGCTTTTACAGTTTTCCGTGCAGATATGTATATATTCACAAATTTAAATTGCTGCCTTTCTTAAAACTGGCGCTGATGCAATCTACAGAGGATTTAGGAGCATCCAAATAAGTTTCCCACCCCCGCATAACATTGCCGGGACCCTGATGGCGTTCTCTGCAGAGCTAATATCGGCTTGAAATGCAATCAGAATAATTGCGGACTCCGTGAATGTAATTAAAGAAGGGAAAGGGGGGGAAAAAATCCCTGTAACCTTGGAGGGCTGGCTGGAATCCGGAGTGGAATGTGCCCACTCCGGCGCTCGCTGCCCACCCCACTCACATCCCACGCCCTGGGTGAGAAAGTGCCGGGAATCAGCAGGACAGGGCTGGGTGTCAAAGCACGTTTTGGACTGAGGATTTTAGCTCTCTCCAGATTCCTGCGGGGAACCCCGTAGGTTTGGCAGCAGCCGGCTGTGAGCTCACGGCTGGCCGAGGGTCCCGAGTGGGGAGCGCGGCGTGGCGGCTGCTGCGGCCACCGGGAGAGCTGGAGCTGGAGCCGCCGCTCTCTGGGACACGGGGCTGGGTCCCGAGCTGGAGCCGCCGCTCTCTGAGCCCGGCTCCCACCCGACAGCTTCTCTCATCTCAGACATCGGGCAGAACTAAACCTAGCCCCAAAACAGCTTTATTAGATTGCTTCATGGAGCGGTTTCCTGCCTTCATTCTTACCAAGTTAAAATAGAACTGGTTCCGAATCTCATTTCAATATTGTTTTTCTGAAGAAAAAAAAAAAAAAAAAAAAAGCAATTAATGAAACTTGAAGTTTTCTTTAAATAAATTGTGTTTGAGAAGTAATCAGCCAGATGATCTCACAGAGCCGGGCTCTCTCACAATCAATTTGTACCGAATTTAAGTCTGTGACTCAAAAGCGGTTTATTGATTGGTTTATCATATCAGCCTGGATAATCAACAAGAGACATGCAGCTATGGGAGACAAACGGTACGTCGCAAAAATGCGATCATTGGAGAGGGTCGGGATAGATTTGGAAAATAAAGACGGGAAGTTAAGTGAGAAAAATATAAGTGACAGCAGATAATTGGAATTCGAGAATTGCATCGAGCGTGAGACATCTCTGCAACGCGAATGTTCTGCATAAATAATAGGACCTTTATACGAGCTCCGTTTGAGCACGGAATAATTGAGCATCCTATCTCACATCCCCTCTGCATTTCCTAGGCTGGTGGAGGGAAGCAGCAAAGTATCGAAAACGAATGTGTATGAAAATTGACAATAAAAGTAAAACGCGCGTATGAAAACAAATTCAACTAACTGTTTATATGAGGAGCTGGGTGTGCAGAGGCATCTCTGGGAATAATCGGGTGCTCGAATCTAAGTCAGTGCAGGAGCTTTTAGTTCCTAACTCTCCACACATTATTTTCAGCTCTGAGGTGAATCATTTTTGTGTATTCATAACCCAAACAAGCAAGAAGGTGTGTGCGATAATTAAAATTCACTGCAACAAGTTCAATGGAAACCGCTGGCAAACGGAAATACGGAGCCAGGGGGGAAAAAAAAAAAGTTTTGAGGTCATAGATCCTATTTTTTTTCCCCCTTTCTCTCCCTCTTAATATATATATGTATAAAGAAAAGAGGTCTGCGAAGGCCGGGGAGATTGGTGCCGCCTGCCCTCGGGCTCTGCTCGCAAGGGATGCGGCCCCCGACGGGGCGGGGGCTTCGGGCCGGCCGGACACCCAGCCCTGAGCTTGGCCAAACCCAAAAGTATTTTGCCTATGTTAATTTTTTCGGTGCTGGATTTGGGGTGTCCGTCTATGACGGCTCGGGACGGTCCCGGCTCCGAGAGGCACGGCGCCAGCAGGTGCCCATCGGTTTTCTGCTCGGGGCCCAATCCTGCGCGCTCGGGAAGCAGCACCGGCTGCACTAGCTTCGAGGGGTGCCCTGGTCTCCAGGACAGAGCTGGACCCTCTGGGGTTCGGGGTTGCCTGAGGGCTACAGACGGCAGCCGGTACTCCTGAAGCTCCGGTCTTCTTCGCAGCGAGGGGCCGTGTATCACCTCCGAAAACCAAGTCTCCATCCAATCCTCTTGATCGCGAGTTTTCTGTCTGTAAATATAACCTAACAGCGCTTTCCTCCCTCGAAGCTTTCCCATGTGTTTATTTAAAAAGTTATTACCTCGGAAAAAAAATAGTTTTCAGTCCTTAAGGGCAAAACTGTTAACTGCTTTGAGCAGGAAGACATCTGATCTCTCACAACTATCCCCTGCCTCTTGCCAAACAGACTAAGTATCTGATCGTAAATGAAATACCTGAGTAGAGAGAGGGAAAGAACAACCCTCGGCGGGTGGGAAAGGAGACGCTCGTATGATGCAATAATCACGGTTCACTGTACACTCACTGTCTTAACGAGTGGATGACACCGGTGCGATAAATAGGAACCATTGTCGGGTGATACAGAGGACAATTATAACGCGTGGTTGCACTTACTGCCCATTTCCCGCATCGAATATAATGCAACTTTACTTCATGGCATCCACCTTCCCCGCGCACCGGGAGCCGAGGCTCCGCCGGGCTGTGCGTCCCGCCGCCCCGGACGGACAGAGTCCCCCGTCCGTCCCCCCCAACCCCCGACGCCGGGAGCAGCCTGCCCGGGACCGTAGAGCATGTGTATGTGTCCCGGGGCTTGGCCGAAGGATGCTCTGGGGAAGGTCCCTTCCGCAATCCGCCCGGGAGCTGGCTCCGCAGCCAACAGCCAGCAGCCAAAACGGCTTCAAAAACAGTCCAAAAGACTCAAGAGGAGGATCTAGATCGAAGCGTCGGTAACCAGACCTGATCCCTCCGTAGCTCTGATCTTCAGCTTATTTTAATTCCTTTCTAGCGTCTGGAGATAAATGCATAATATCTGTTATTACAACGCCTTTCTCTTGGCTCCAGGTCTCATCTGGAGCAAGACGATGAGACAAAAATCTCCCAACCTCTGACACATCAAATATTAACTCGGCGTACAGCCCGTTTCGGGACAAAACTCAGGCTGGGTGCACATTCTGATTCCATTTTCGTGCCTTTCTTTCTAATCAAATCAGGAGCCTTATTTCCTTTCTTAAAGGACTTCCACACGCCAGCCTCACAGTGCTCATTAAAGAAATCTCTTCTCTTTAGAAAACGGCTTATTAACAAAATCGATCATAAAAGGAGGGGGAAATGCTTGTGCGGTTGTGCCTCGCACAGAATATACGCGCTTCCCACTGCCCTCGGGAGTTCTGTCCCTGCGAGTAGTCTGCAAAGGACACGGCTGGTGCTTTGCGTGGAGTGGGGATACAGGACATCATTCGCGTAATGGTCCGAATGGGCTCCCTCGTGATTTACACCGATAGGGGGTGCGGGAGGGACTGGAGCTATGGGACAACACACCCCAATTCATCAGCACCAGCTGTCACAGACTGACTATGTTGTGGCATTTCGTGATGGGGGTGCTGTCCACGGCTCGAGGGATGCAGGAGCGTGGATTCTGTAGCATCCCAGGCTGGGAAAGGCGGGGCGGAGATGGGTCGAGGGGCAGCTTGGCGTCCAGGGAAGAAGGAAGAGGGGGGAGAGGAGGGGGAGGCAGGGGGGAGGAGCTGGCTGGGACGGGCCGTCGCTGCTACTGCTGCTGGAGCCGGTCAAACTGCACAGCCACTTCCCCCAGGAGCTTCCCTTTCATCTCCCCGCTCCTGGCGCCTGCAAAACAGCCTCAGTTTGTCTGCAACGTCTCTCCTCCCCCTGTGCTCCCTCCTTCGCCCTCCCGCTCCAGCTGAGAGCCCCAGGACCGGGGCGCCCAGAGCCCGCCCCGGCTCACGGGGGCTGATGCTGCCGGAGGCGGGAGGGCTGTGGCTGAGGAGCACGGGGGATTAGGGGCTTTCTGGGCATCCTTGGATCTAGCCGTGCTCCGTGAGGTGGTTTCTGACGGCGGCTCAGAGTTGGGGGGGCATACAACTGGGGCTTGTGGCTGGGAAACAGCACCAGGAAGGGGCCGCTCCGAGAACCGGGCGGCTCCCGCCGAGCCCCGATAGCCGAGCCCCTGGGACCGCCCTCCCCGGGAGGGGGATCCCACCCAGGACACGAGGAGGGAACCCGAGGCAGGGGAAAGCCCCCGGGCTCACGTCGGTTCCCCGGGCCGGGAGAATTCCCAGCTGGTCTGAGGCTGGGCGGTTACTCTGAGACCCTGGGTAGAGGGAAAAGCCTTAATTCCTAGTAATTTCTCCAAACTCCGTCTCAGCAAGGCTTCTGTCCTGGCATTCAGTCCATGTGGGGTTTCATTCTCCTATGTTTAACTGATAGGAGGATGATGAAGGAGGGGAGGGGTAAGGGAGGAGAGAAACCTCCAAGTTCAAACTTTAGACAGAAAATGCTTCACCCTCGCAAATGGCTAACACCGAAGAGGTCAAACGCCGTGAGCAAATCCTGCAATACTTTGCTATCCCGGGTGCCCCTGTGGCACCCAAAAGCCAGTCAAACCAGGCTGGATGAGCCAACTTCTGCTCTGTACTTCATAGTGTTGAGGGAAGCTTGTGTCTTGGCCCTATTCCCTCCTCCAACCTCCCAAAGGATGGCAGCACAAAGAAGCCTCTCCAAGCCCACACGGACAGTGAGCAAGCTTGCACACCCAGGCCTCAGCCAGGCACCTGGGGAGAGAACCTGCACCCAAGGGATGTGATCGGTGTCACCATGACCTGCCCTCCTGCGAGCTCTCCTTCCCCAGGCGCCCTTCCAGCGTGCATTGACTTTGGGAGCACAGTATAATTATCTGTAGCATTTTCAGCAGCCCCACAATGGCTTTCCACGGGCAGTGCATTGTTCTTGACACACATGCATTGTTCCTGCATGTCCATCAATTCTCATTTACTTGTCACTGCGCAGGAAGCATGGAGAAGGGAAAGGAAGGGAAGGGGGGGAGAAGAGGGGCAAACTCAACCCCACTGCAACAGCAGAGTTTGCAAGGCCAGGGCTGGTTGAGTGCAGTCCTGCATCTCTCTGAGAGTATCTCCCAGCAAAGAGGTGAGTTTTATGGAGAAGGAGAAATGACAAACTGGGGACAACAAGAGCAGCTGGACAGGTGTGGCTTGTGGGATCAACTATTTTTTTCACCCCTGGAGAAAAGCCCAAATCTGTTGCTCTGTTGCTTGAAATGTTGCGGGCTATCTCAGCCAGTTTAGTTGGGCTGAGGCAGTAAAAGGCATCACTTCTCTCTGCAGATCTTGCTTGGCTTTAATCCTTAACCGATCAAGGTCTGCAGTAACACTGCTAGCAAGAAGTAGTGAGTGTGTAAACCCTGCTATTAACCCCACTGATGAGTGGGGTTTTGTAACATGGCTTCTCATATATGTCCTCCCACACTCCTTCCCACACTGCAATCGCATGTCCTGGTCCCAATTTGCCATCTGTAGCACCAGGTGAGATGCTATCAGGGCCGGGGCAGCTCAGATACTTGGATGACTGACAGGGTTGAATGACCTGGTCAGGGGGGACCTTTGGGCCCACACTCAGTACAATTCCATCCTTGAGGGGTGCCTCTGGCCTGGCCTGGGCGGAGGAGCACAGCCCAAAGAAAATCTTCACCAGACCGGTTCTTCTCCAAAAATCAGCTCCCAAACTGTCCTCTAAGAAAAGGTATAATCACCTAGACTGCCCACGGAATGGGAAGTCATGATTTGTGTTACCAGGACTGGGGACTTCCGAGACTGCTGCATGGGCTGGCAGGAAAGTCAGGAGATCACATCGAGCACAGAATGAGCTAGTGGAAGTGATATAGCCAGGGAGCAGAGTCTTGCAGCTGCCCAGGATCGATCCCACAGCTTTATCTGAGCCGCCTCTGAAATCAGGGCTTGGGGCAAGGAGCCGCTCCGCACAGCCCCAGACCTGGGCACTGCCACCTTCCAAGATCATTTTGGGGTTTAGAGCCTCAGCTATAAATTATAACACAAACACAGTGCCCAAACTCTCTGTCTCTTGAACATAGAAAAAAAAATCAAAACAAAACAAAACAAAACAAAAAACTCACCAAAAAACAGAGAAAATTGCGGGCACAGCATGAAATAACGCCCGGCGTAAGATTAAAATAATTATGAAAAGAACAATATGCATTTGCTTTTATCCACGTGGTAATTAGAAACACTTTTTAAAGGATACTCTTTATTCATATGACTGGTAGGAAGTCAAAAAGTGAGAGAATCGCTTTCATAGTACTGGTTTGATATGCCTTTTAATTAAGGGCTGCGTGCCCCTAATTTATTAAAGCTCCTCTATTCATCACGTGTGTAATTGATGCTGGAAAAAAAAATAATAATTACAGATCTAACCAGAGTGGTTTTCCCCGACTTGGGTCCAGCAACTGAGTGAACACAAACGAAAAATAAGCCTTTTTCGGATGAAAAACGAGTGGCGCGGAGCATGCGTCCGCCTTTCTCCGCGAGAGCGCTTTGCGGAGTGAGGGTCCAACATCCTGGCCCCCCCATCCCCTGCCCTCGGAAAAGCCCCTCATTTCTAGAGGAGCCGGCCGGGGGACGGGCAGACCCCAGTCCAGGGCGGCCGGCGGGGCTCGGGCGCGGCGATACCTGCCGGGGTGGCGGGAAGGGCTGGGGGGTCCAGGGTGGGGCCGGGCCGGCGGCGAGAGGAGACAGAGCCGCGATCTTCTGAAGTTTCCTCTTCGCCTAATCATCAGCCTAAATTACCCCGGCGGCTTTTTTTCTTGCTTTGGTATGATTATAGCCCTGGACTGCTCCTTAATAGCACAGCTCCGCTGGCTGCCCGTGTCATTAACTCCTAATTCATTTCGGAGGGGACGGGGGGAGGGGGAACACCCCAAACAAAATAAGCCAAGAAAAAAAAGAAAGAAAAAAAAAGTTTCTACCCGCCCTCCCGCTCCCGAGCCAATGACATGAGTCATCCCTCGACGTCAGGCCCCAGCGCGGGCCCTGATTGGCCTACGGGGCGTTTACTCCACTTCCCAAAGGAGGAAAGAGCCGGGGAGCCCCCAGAGGGGGGAAAAAAGGGGGGCGGCCCCTCAGCGCCTCAGTCGCGCAGTCCCCGCGCAGGGCCGGGCAGAGGCGCAGCGCAGCTCCCCAGGCGGCCCCTCTCCAGCCTCCCTCCGCACCCGCGATGGCTTCTCCTTCCAAGGCGAAGGAGGTTTTCTCCTCCGACGAGGAGGGCCCGGCGGCCGGCGCCGAGGAGCACCACAAAGTCAAGGTGTCCAGCTTGCCGTTCAGCGTGGAAGCCCTCATGTCCGACAAGAAACCCCCCAAAGAGCTGCCGCTGGCCGCGGCAGGGGGCAACGCCGACGGGGCGACGGTGGGCACCTCCAGGAACCTGCTGCTGCCGGGCCACAGCTCCCGGGACGCGCACAGCCCCCCCGGAGCGCTTACAAAAACCTTCGACACCGCTTCGGTCAAATCGGAGAATTCGGAGGATGGCACGTCCTGGATCCAAGACGCCGGGAGATATTCCCCTCCGCCAAGTGAGTGACCGGGGAAGCGGCGGGGGCGGCGGGGGCTGCGGAGCGCTGCGCGGCGCTGCGCGGGAGCCGCCGGCGGACGGGGAGTGAGGGCAGGGGAGCACCGGGCTCCCAGCCACGGCCCCCGAGCTGCGCTGCTCCTTGGGTGTCGAGAGGCACAGGAGCACGCTAGATACATACATACACACACACACATACAAATTTATATATATATATAAAATGTGTGTGTTTATATATACGCGTGTGTGATTTTTAGATATATGTTACATATTTCTTCATATAAATATATTATCTTTATATATTTATAGTTTTACATTTATGTATTTACATACATGATTATGCGAGTGTATATAAATATATAATGTTTTCAAAGCCATAGAAAGTTCAGGCTCTACCATGGACTAGCTCCCTTTTCCGACACACGGCTGACAGTTACGTTATCCCTTTGCAACGAGAACTGGAAATTCCCCGTTTCCTTCTCTCTCACAGCAAACGCTGCAAAACAATCTCTTAAACTCGGGAATTGTCCCTTCCAGCCTTGCGCGCTTTCTGCGCGCTGACTCCCGCGACGGTCTCTCCCGTCACGGTGTTTGTTTCTCTCTCCCTAGTTGCATGCAGCCTGTCAAAGTCCCCCGAGCTGGGCCTGACCTCTTTAGCCTCTGCCATCTCTCCCGACCCTGTCCCCACTGCCTTAAGGACACGCGATCCCGAGGTGACAGGTCAATTCTTAAACCCTTTTGCTGTCCGAGCCGCGCTGCTGTGTCTGCGCTGAATTGCATTTCGCTTTCGGAGAAATCTCTTTTTTAAAAAATGGGAGGGAGGGGTGGAGGAAAAAAAAATCAACAAAGAACCAAATCAACAATTGTTTTTAAAAAGCCCCGTAACTACCTTCATGAAAAGGTGTAAAGCATAGCCCGACAATGCTGCGCTTTCTGCCTTCCCCTCGCCAGGAGCCTTGCCGGCTGTACACCTGCATGAGCAGATCGGTCCGCGCTGCTCCACGCATCTCTCACTTGCCTGATGTAAATTAAATGCTCTGCTTCATTTAATTAATGACTTTACAGACGCGAACTGTTGAGCCGGACAGTTTAGCAGAATTTCCTCCTCTAATCTAATATGGCAAGAAGGAAGTTTAGTGCTATTAGAGCTTCTATTTTTTTTGGACAACTATTTCGATTTGGCTTTCGGCCGCTTCCTTTCCTTTGCGATAACCCCGATTTAATTTGATTTCTAACATGCTGGGTGCGGGCCCGGGAGGACAGCAGCCCGTCAGTGTCAGTCGCTGCATAGCTCCGGTTTGAGATTTTCATGTACTCTCAAGTATGCTGGAAAAGTGTGAAAAGAAGAGTATGCTCCTAGACGGACCCCTTCTCTAAAAATTCCCTAAGCCCCAGACTTAGACAAGGCCTAATCTTCTCCCGGTACATTTTTTTCCTCCTTTCGAAATTCCTTCTCTTTATCTATTAAAATCGGCGATTCGTGAGATCTCAAAAACAGCTTTGTGGAGGTCTTCAATAGCTAGAGAGTTCAGGTCCAGTGATTTCAGTGGGATTTGGGGCGAAAAATGATCATCAGGGAAGGGAAGGTGCTTCAGTCTCGATCATATTCATGATTTCCCACGTCCTGGCGCTCGGGCCCCTCGGAGCCGGTGTGACAGCGAGAGGCAGCGGCCGATTCTCCTGCAAGAAGCCCGTCTGTCCGTGGAGGGGTTTGACATTAGAAGCTCCTCGGTTTTTTATTATTAATATTAAGAGTAGGATGAATGGGGAAAAGAGCTGTAATTGTCAGATTCTTGAGCAACACGGAGAGGAAACCGTCTCCAGCTGATGATTTTTGTCTGACATTCTCCAGAAAACTGAGGATAAACAGAAAAAAAAAAACAACAGCGAAACAAATCACTGCAGCGAGTGCTTGGGGACTGGCACGGGATAAACGCAATTACAGGGTCTGCTGTGGCGACGGTCCCAGCTTCTTATCAGAGTTTGGCAGTCACTTGGGGGATGGTGAAGGAAGAAGCCCGTGAACCCTTGGGTGTATTCCGGGGTAAATACTTGTCCGGGATTTAATTTAAAAGCATGTTTTTGCGGTTTCCTCAGTGCACAGCAGAAGTCGGGCCGGGCTAACCCGAAAGCCGGGGAAGGCGCTGGGACGCGGAGCAGTCCTCGGAGCCACAGTCCCTGTAAACCCCCTCCCTCCTGGAAGGGCCCCTTTTAGATGGGTCTTTGGGGAGCTTCACTTTGAGAAAATAAATAGGTTACTTTTAAAAAGAGAGAGTAGAATAACGGGGTGACCGGTAGTGAATTTAGGGCCGATTTAATGTAGTTTGAATTTAATGTAGTTTTAGAAATGAGCCAACAGTCACGGTGAGAGCCTTAATTGATGATATGCCCTCGTGTGATCATAAGATTGGCACGCTGTTTTCTAAGAGGGCTTTATTTTTCTCTTTCAGTATCTAGAAGAAGTGTAAGAAGCAAAGTTTAACTTATTCTGCTATAGTTGTTTTCTCCCTCCTGTTTCCGAAATACAGATCATTTTCCTCATGGGATTTTTAAATTGCATGATATGCACTTAAACAGCTTCGTGGTCCATTTTTTTTTAAAAAATTAAAGAGGGAAGTGAAAGGGGTCCCCAAAACACGACGTGCAAATACTGACAAGCATTTGAACCAGACACTTAAATATGTACAAAATTTAGCAGCCTCTTAAGAGCAACCTGTGTATCATTTTCTGTATCAAGATGGGGAACCAGGGAGACTTGTTGTATGCCCCGGGAGTGATCAGAAACACAGCCAAATTATTAAGCTTTGAAGTTAGCCGCATGCTTTTAACTCCTTCTTTAGATTGCAAAATTATTAATGAAACATAAAATCCCTCTAAAGACAAGTTAGCGATGTGCCATCGCGAGCACATGTGCCTAACCTGGTTGGGGTTATAAGGCAAGCACTAAAGTTAGTTGATTTCCTCACTTGTGTTAGCTACAGATACTGCAGCTATGTGGGGTTTTTTTGATTGGCAAATCTTATAAAATATTGATGTTGAATGAAAAGGGTACTACTTTCTTCATTACTTTTTTTTTTATACTTGTTGAAAAACTGAAAATACTCCTTGAAAAGTCATTAATCAGAACAAAAACCTGCTCTTGAAGAAGAAATACTAAGAAAAATGCACAGTTATCTAAGCCACAAAAATTATCAGACCCACTTATTCAGCTGTCAGGAAAAAAAAAAAAAAAAAAAGGATAAGATTGACTTGTTGCTCCTGGGGGAGAAATCCTGGAGTGAGACTGGGCTGGGCTTGTGTCTTGCACCACTGTCCTTTTGTGAATCTCCTGCTTTTGCATATATGTTTGTCCAGTGCTCTGCTGGAGTTACTCCTCCAGTTCTGCAGCTATGGGGACAGCTGTTTTATATGCTCTAGACCTCTATTGTGACTCCTAAAGCCACCTCCTAGATGTGTATCTGTGAATCTTCTGTGCCCTGTTTGCCTACAAGCTGTCCTTTTGAAATGGCTGAGGCAAAATTCCACTTCCCAGGACATCTGCTGAAGTCCTGTAATCATTAATTTGGCCAGAAAAAGATTTCCAGAGCCCCTTGCAAAAGGATGCCGTTATGAGGATATCAACTGGTGGGACACTCCCTTCACATATGCCTCTCTTCCCATTCCAGCCCTCCCAAGTGTCGCATCACTCCAGAGCACTCAGATCTCCCTGCTTTTGTAATAACCGGCCTTTCCCTTCCTTGCAGGACACCTGAGCCCCACTGCCTGTACCTTGAGGAAGCACAAGACGAATAGGAAGCCCCGAACCCCATTCACCACTTCCCAGTTGCTGGCTCTGGAGCGCAAATTCCGCCAGAAGCAATATCTGTCCATCGCCGAGAGAGCCGAGTTCTCCAGCTCCCTCAACCTCACAGAGACCCAGGTGAAAATCTGGTTCCAGAATCGGAGGGCCAAGGCCAAGAGACTGCAGGAGGCTGAGCTAGAGAAGCTCAAAATGGCAGCAAAGCCCATGTTGCCATCGGGGTTCAGCCTTCCTTTCCCCATCAACTCTCCCATCCAGGCTGCCTCGCTGTATGGAACATCCTACCCTTTTCACAGACCTGTGCTTCCTATCCCGCCTGTTGGACTCTATGCTACTCCCGTTGGATATAGCATGTACCACTTATCCTAAGAAGATCAGAAAGACAAAATGACAGTGAGACAGACTTCCTGGTGGAGGATCATGTCCAACCCTGAGAAGGCAGTACCCCAACCAGTACTGGCCATTCTTTCTGCACGCTTCTGTCTGCCATCCTGAGTGTACGGGAGTTTGCGTTAGCAAAGCAAGGCATCCTGTATGCTGTGGGTTGGGTGTCTTCTGAGAGTGCTCTGAGCACTCAGAGTCTGATCCTCAAAGAAAAAAAATATGTAAAAACAAACAAACAAAAAACACAACAAAAAAAAGGAAAAAAAAAAGTTGAGCAAATGTAGTGTTTTTATACAGTGCACGTAAAACTAGAATTAAAAAAGAACGGGTGAAAAAGCAATCTCAGGCATCAGGCAGAGATTTCCTGATGCCTTCCTGATGGGGCCCAACACATGTTTAAAGCAAGAGGGGCACATGCCCTGAACCCACACTCTAAGTTGCCATCATTTAATATGGGGACAGGGGGAGGGAAATAAAAAGGTATAATCAAGGATTTGTTGTTTGGTTTGTTTTTCTTTTTTAAAAGAAACAAAAGCCCTTAGCTAGAGACACTGTGTAAATAGGAACTAGACCCAGTAGAGTCTGAGCGAAGTTCAGAGCCAGCAAGTTCCTGCGTTTCTAGGAGTAGGGAAAATTTTTGCATCCCAAACCTTGACAGATGTTTGCAACAAAATGAGCATCAGGACCCTTAAATGTAGAGCACAGGTTTATCCACCATTGGCTCTTGTAATGCCTTTATCTGTGTATAAATAGCTTCAGCATTTGTAAAGCACCATGAGGGGAGGTAAAGTGCAAGGGAGGGTTATTAGGCAGCCTGGTCTTTATCTCTTCCTATTGGCATGCTTAGAAATTTTTGTCTACAGCCAGGTAATCTTGGCTCTGCAATGCTCTTTGAAAACCAGGAGAGAGGGAAGGAAGCTTTCTGGGGAAAGAAAACGTGGGTTGTTTCCACAGTGGTGGTGAGAAAAGGATTGTTGAATGCTTCTGGGAGATGTTTGGGGTTTTTTTATTAGTATTTGCAACAGTCTCTATTAAATAGAAGAACCCCCCCGAGTCTTCCTCTTTTTCCCTTACTAAGGATGCCAATACAAGTGACTCATGCTTCAAGCCCTTTTAAAAGAGATCCAGCTATCACAAACAAACAACCCTACTAGTAGGACGGTGGGGTGCCAAGAGACTGCGTAACCTGTCTGTCCCCGTGGGAGCTCCCCGAGCGCTGGCAGAATCTTCCCCAGGCTTCTCCTTGTAACTCTTGTATTATGTGTATTACTTTTGCTAAACTTTGTGAGAAATTTACTCCAAAGGCTGTGGAGCACTGAAGGCAGAGCTTCTCCTGGATTTATTTTCTTAGCATGCTGTTGTGGAAGAAGAAAAATGGAAAAAAAAAAAAAAAAAAAGCCACGAGGTTTTACTGGTTTTGGTTTGTTTTGACCCAGGCACTGTCGCAGCCTGGGAGCCACTATAGATGAACTTCCCCTTTCCTTTCCCTCACCCCTATTCTTCCATTATAGGAAAGTCCCTTTGAAAGGGATGCCTTGTACAATTTTATATATTTTATTGAAGATTTATTATTTCTTATCTCTTATTTCGAATTAAATTAAAAAAGAAAAAACATGTTTAATCGCGTGTGGATCTGTGAGTGTTTGGAGTTATTGAAAAAGTCATTTCTCTTCGTGTGTGTTTTGCACCGCTGGGTCAAGTTCAAAGGAATGTTTAGGTTGCCTTTATGATTATTTCCCCTTTCTGAATCTGAATTAAAGCCAAATTTGCAGCACATGAAGGTGAATTGCAAGTCAACAATTCAAAGACGAAAGCCAAACCTTTTATGAGGTTTCCTTGTTTTTAACAACCGCTTTTAGGCGCCTCTGTTCTTTACAACATCATACTCCGGTGATGTTTCCATCGCTTTTCTTAGTTCGTGTGCCTTTCTCTTTTGCTAGGGACTCTCCCTCTGACTCACCTTTCCATTGACCCCAAAGCTGTGCTTTAGTGGGAGACTAGTCTCGACCCTCGCAGTTAGTTGGGAGTAATTTTGTCCAGGTAAGACCTGGCAGGGCCGCTGTAGTACTTGAGTACAGCTGCATTTCAGGGCTTCCGTGTGCTGTCAGCACCGTCCCATTGCTGTGGGGGCAGCCTCCTCCAAGGGACATGGTCATGTGCTGCCCTGAGAGCAGATGCTGGACCACCTGCCCCGGCCCTTCTGGCGAGGACGGCTCGGGTTTGCCCAGATAAGAAGGGTACCCGGGAGGTCAGGGCTAGTTTACCGTGTCACACCCAAGACCCATGCTGGCCTAATATAAATTTTGTTGTACGAGGCTTATTCGGATTAGGAGTGACCTCTGGAATGCCAGCTGGAGAAGAAGGTTCATTTGCCTCTGTCGAAACTCTCCGCTGCGCAGAGGAGGGAGAGCTTCGTCCCGCTCCAGCGCTCGGCCCAGCTTTGCGGTAATCCCGAAGGCGGATCGCTCCCCGCACACGCCGACGGGCAGTCCCTCGGCAGCACTTCCCGGCGGGCAAAGCCCGGGGGTCGGCCCCCACCTGCCCACCCCCGAACCCCCGCCTGGCCCCCGTCTGCCTCCTCAGCACCCTGCCGGCTCGGGCCTCGGCTGGGCGAGGAGGAAAAGCGGGGCTGGGTGAGCACAACTCCTGACCTGAGCTGTGAGGAAGAGGCTGCGGGCTGGGTCAGAGGCTCGGGGAGCTCAGGACATCGCGTATCTTGCCCTGCTTAACCCCTTTCCCGACTCCGACCTCCACCCCCCCCCCGTTAACCTTCCCGCCCACCGACTGTAGGGAACAAAGCTGGGGGAATCTAATCTCCATACAGACTTTTCAAATTAGCATTTACTGCCGCATAAAAACCGGAGACAACCGCTTCTTTCTCGGGTTCCTTCTTTCTGAAGTATTATCCCCCTATCTCCAGGGCAAAGCGAAGCCGCCCTCGCCCCTGTCCTTCCCCGTCCGATTGTCCCGAGTGCTTTCTTAGCTGGGCTGGGCCGGTTATAAATAAGCCAGCGGTATTTTTTAACCTTCAGTATAAATCAGCTGTGTCAGGGATTACAGCTAAATCTTTTCGCTGGAAATTCTTTGAGCGCAGGAGCTTTGTGTGTGTTATGATAGATCCTTAAATGGATACAGATTTATTGCAGAACACAGGGGTGTTGAAGGAAAAGCTTCCAAATCTCGGTTACAACCTCTGCTATGGGAAAGGCAGGACGGATCCGTGACACCTTCCCCGAGCTTGCGGATGGCATGACAATTCACCCTGCGCCCATTATTAACTTGTTCCAATTAAAGCCTTCAGAAAGGCCGAGTTAATTGAGTATTATATTTTATTAGGAGGGAGGTGTCAAGCTTTACTCATGAGACTTCATCATCGGCCTAATGGGAGCTGCCCCGCAGGCAGATCTGTAACTGAATAAATTACAGCAAGGCAGGGAAATCAGAATGCTACCATTAAAAGCGATGCACTTACTGAAATTCCTCCTCCACTTTCGCAAGAGGCTGCGGAGGTGTGGCTTTAATTAGTTATTTTAATGCAAAGTTAAATTGTTCCCAAAGTATTTTCTGACACAAAGCAGATGCGATGATTAGAAGTTGAGTGAGACCGAAAGGAGTTGGCATCTGTTCCAGGTACATATATATATTTTAAATTTCCAATAGAAAGTGAAAAATAATTAGAGCAATAAATAATAAACATTAAAAACAACGCGATAAATTATCCCGATCCTTAAAATCCCGACTTGCTGAACGGTGGCTCAGGCCAGTCGGGCTCAGCGCAGCTCTCCCGGGACCTTAATTCACAAGGTATGGATTTGTTGACATAAACAGTTAGGAATGGGCTTTCTGACTCGCTACGGCCAAACGTTCATTACCTAAAGCCACGGGCGCTCGGAGCCTGCATTTCATGTTGTCACGTTGCCTTGTCAAAGCCCGGAATTCCTGCATTTTATGGCAAAGGAGAAAAACTCGCTGGCTGCGGCGCGTCTGTGAGCCGGCGTGCCCGAAAGCGCAAGGGTTTGATCTCCGCCGGGAGCCTCGCTGCGAGGCCGGGGGCAACGGGCACCCAGCTCGGAGGGGCAGAGACCCAGGAGGACCCCGGCCCCTTGACCGGTCCCAAGGGCCGAGCCGTCGGGGGTGGAGCCGCTCCCGGCTGGGCACCGGCTCCGGACAGCTGGAGAGGCTCCGCGGAGGAGCGGACACCTGCTCCGTGGGTTCCAGCCCGGGGGGCTGCGGGGTTAGCTAACCTCCAGATCTGGGGGGGTAAGGGCAGCCTTGCAACAGCATCCCAACCCCGGAGCCCAGCCCATGTGCGGGCTTCTTGGCGCGGGCATTCCCGCAGCGGGGATTTACACGCACTCACCCACCGTGCGGGTACACGCGTGTCTGTGCGCTCACACACATTTCTATACTGGTGAGGTGTACGTTGCAGATTTCCACAGAGCGTCCGTGCGTCTCGCCACACAAATTCCACAGGCATACGAACGCGCCATTCCCGCACACCTGGGGCTCTGCGGGACTTTTTGCGTGCTGAGCACGCAGGTCAGGAGAAGGGGAGCCCACGGAGGGCAGGAGGGGATGAGTGACAAAGGACGATCCACCTACCCAGAAAGCAGCCACCTCCCTGGTGCGGGAGGAGGCTCCGAGCCGCGCACTCGCCCCCCGGCTGCGCGCAGGAGGAGCCAGAGTCCGTGGGACAGCTGCGCTGGGCACAGCTCCCCCCAACCCCAGGGCTGAGCAGGCAGGGAAGTTATCATTTTGATTTCTTCAAAGTGTATTCCCCCTCTCTTCATGCCCGGTTTAGGATCCCCGCAGACTAGTTAAAAAAAAAAAAAAATCATTAAACGGGACAAAAAAATCTCTGCAAACAAACAGAAAACAAGAGTGCCCCCAGTATGACTGTTGCTCTCGTGCCTACGATCAATAACCACCACAGAGATTTAAAAAAGCCTTTTCCGGAGGTCATTTCTAGAAGTTAACCTACTTTCGGCATACCCACATTCTTTGCGTAGGAAGTCTCTGTCGCAAAACAAATACAAAATGGTTATTCCGATTTTTTTTTTTTTTTTTTCACTGCCAGAGGACGGGAGATATTTTTCCAATGAAAAACATCAGGATTCCCAGGGAAGTTACATGGCTCTTTCCCGCACTGGGAAACTCCGGGAAGAACCTCTGCACGGTTCTCGCCCCTTGTCGGTGCCGGACACCACCGCGGAGAGGGGAGGACTTTGGGGTCTTTTTTAGTTGTTGAGCTTTTTTTTCTTTTCTTTTCTTTTTTTTTTTTCTGCTTTGGGTTTGACCTCCTTAGTCCCTCGATGTGTGTTTCCCACCCTAATCCATAAGGCATTTGGCGGGTGCTACCAGCAGTTCCCAACTAGCTGCACGAAAGGAATAAAAATCTTTCCATCCATTATATTTCAGTCTTTTAACACCAGAGCAATTCTGTCCCTGCTGTTTTAGTGGAAATACCGGTCTATAAAGCTGCAACTGCAGTATATTTTAAAATGCTACCATTTTTTTAAAAGGGGATTGGAATAATTCTGCTTTGCTTGGGAAGGAAAAATCTCAACCAATGTACGTACGAAGAGTGTTTTATAACACTGCTCAAGGAAATTAAAAACATTCTGTGATATTCTTGTTGTAAAGGCAGGTCTTTTTTGGCAAAATGTTCTGTATATGTATTTCTTAGATTGCTGTGTTTTGAATAAGCAAGAATCTCGTAAAGCAAAAACCACGTTCCTTAAAAGTATGCGCTACCCGTTTTATTAAACTGATTATGCCAGCGTTCAACTCAAAGTTTGTTTTAAGTAGGAATATTTTCCCAGACGTGTAATGGATTGCTTGAAAACAGAATTCTTTGCTTTTTAATGACCTGTAATGGCCAATTCATTTCAACTGCGCTTATCAAGGTGCTGTGTTAAATAACAAACCGGTTCTTGAAAACAAAAAAGTCATAATGAAAAATAAGCAGTCAGAATAATCTCCCATCTCCGAGCCAAAAAAAATGCAATAAAATTAATTTAAGACTGTCAAAACATCAAAGCTGAGAAAAGGAGCTGCTAAAATAATGTCTCTTGATAAGGAAATAATAAAAACACACCAAAAAATGTCTACTCAATAAACTCCACTGGATTTGGGGGTCTGTGCTATATTTTATTTGGTGATGAAAGCACTTTGATGTCACTGTATTCCAAACAATTATTATTATAATTTTAAACAACCTGGTGTTTTCCATTACTAACGGCTTACGCTTTGAAGTTACACCTCATAATTTCTTAAATTAAATAAATCATTTTAAGTTTGCACTGGGAGCCTTTTAATAGCAGAGAAAGGAATATCATTATCTTATTGAGAGGCAATTGCAGTGGCTCCAGTTTGGCTGTAGCTGGGGGCAAAGTGGTGCACTATAACAGACATACTTTATTAGCCTCCCATAACTCTTGAAAGAACATTTTTATATTTTCTTTGATTCTCCCCCTCCCCCTCTTGTTTTAAAGCTGTCCCAACCTTTAATTACTGCCTAATATGAAAAGCATTATTTTTTAATGCTGTGTAATTTACCAGAGGCAATAGGCCAAGTTAACAATTGTTTATTAGGGTTGCTGTTTCACACAGGGCAAAGAATGCTGTTCCAAACCCAACTTTTCATGGGTGGTTGCACTAATTAATACAGTGTCTGAGACTCCTAGGGGGTTTTTAATATTAAAGCCTATGGGGCGGAACGGTTTTTAGAAGTCCAGCTCCTGCTGACGTCCTCCTCCCCTCCCCGGTGATTTCTGCTGCTTTCAAGCTGTTTTGATCCGAGGGAGAAGTCGGCAGGCAGGAGGGGAGCGCCCTCGGAGCCTCCCCAGCCCCGCGGTGCCACGGCGGGGGTGGCACCCGGCACCCCGCGCCCCGAGCNCCCTCCTCCTGGAGGGTTCCCCCCACCCCCTCTCCCCTCGCTTTGATTTCTCCCGTCAAGTCGACTTCGCCGTAATTTAGGATGAGGCAGGCGGTGCCGGCGCGGTGGCTCCGTGCGTAAAGCAGGAGATCCCTGAGGTCTGGCGCGGCGGAGGCTCGGCGGATCCGGGAGCTGCCGGCAGCCCCCTCTCACGCCCTCTCCTTTCTGATGTCAGGCAGAACACCAGGCTGCTTCGGGGTGTTTGCCTTGTGGGGTGCTTCTCCGCAGTTGCTCCTGAGAACTTAACAGGGCTAACTCATTACATCCTCATGGAGCATCACCAGCTCAGAGGCTGACATCTCTCCCGAGGGGCAGTGACTTGAACCTCGGAGCATCCCTGTCCCCCAAATCTCCGGAGACCCCGTCAGGTACCACCTGCCCCGAGTGCAGGGGTAGGAGGATGCTGCGGGCAGGGACACCCCTCTCCCCGCGGAGGGCAATGACAACCCCTTCTCTTCCCAAAGGGAGACACGAGGCATCCATCAGCTTGATAAATGGGAGTTACACGCTCCTGTTCTCCCTCTAGTTTATTTTCTTAAACTACCGGGCAAAAAGTGCAATGACTGAGCAGACAAACACGCTAACAAACAGACGACAGCTTTATGGATGGAGCTCAGCTCGGAAGGCTGAGGAGTGTTAAAATCCGAGCTCCGCCACCTTTGTCCAGTTTTGCTCCGGCTCGGGTCACTTCAGCCTCTTAAAAAAGAAAAGAAAAAAAAAAAAAAGGGCAACCTTGGCTGAGTTTTAAAGGAGGAGACACTTACGGATTTATTTTATGGGCTGCTTGGGACTGTTCTCCCGGCTCCCTTCGCCGTTAGCTCAGCTCCTTTGCAAATCTAATCTGCTCGGCTCCTTTGCTATTTTTCATGTTGGACCCATGCGTTTCTCCTCTAAGCCTTTCTCCTTTTTGATGTAGCGAGTCAATTGAAGAATGTTGGTCTCGGTTATCAATCACCCAGCTGGGGCTTAAAGGGCTCGGGCTAATCAGATTTAATTGCTCATGTAGCGCCACTCCTGCCCTGGGCCACGACCGACTTGCTCAATTAAACCCCAAATACCTGCAATCAATAAATAAGGAATGACAACACGTTTAAGGGATTTATCCAGCAAAGGAATTGAACTGGAAACAGATTACAACAGAAAAAGGCCCTTTTATAATTAAACGTACACCTCTTGCAGAGGGAAAAACTAAGTTTTAAAAAAAATAAAATTAAAAAGGTAAGAAGAAAGAAAGGGAAGAAAAGATAAGAAAGAGCGATCTTGTTCCCTTTGCCTGGAGAAAGGAGAGATGCGGGCACTGCCTTCCGAGAGGCCATTCCCGGTCACTTATCAGCTTATTTATAGCCCGGTAACTCCCGGAGCCTAGTGCGGTGCTGGGGCCTCTGCTGCGGGCAGCGCCGGCTCCGCGCCCCGCTCCGCGGACGGTCCCCTTCCCCATCCCCCCCCTCTTTTCCCTGTCTTCCCCGTGCAGCATCTGGCCACTGAGTCAGCTTTCCTCTCAAATGCGGGTTTTCTGTTCAAACACCCAGGCTGGCGAAGTGAGGCGTCATCGCTTTTGGCGACGTGAAAAAGTTAGTCCCGATCTCCTTAAAAAAAAAGAAAGGGAGGGGACAGATTTGCTTTTCCAGCCTCTTGTTTGGAACATAGTTGTAATTGACCGAGATCAAATAACACTGAACGTGCATAAATAATCGCTTTTGGCATACTTGCAATTCCATTATTATTTTTTTAAGAACTGCTTTGAAAGTGGCAGATACAAAAAAGGTTTTGTAATTAATACCAAAACGTATTACTTCGGACCATGGACAAGGCATGCTCCTGTCCAGGGTTTCCACACCGGCAGCTGCTGTCTTTTAGTTGGATTAGGTTGTAAAGTTGCCCCTTCAGCATACCTGCTGACACTGCTCATGGGAAGAGCAGCAAGGGAAATGAAAGCAGGAGGAGGAGAAGCTGGCTGCTAACCTGGAGGAGTCCGAGAGAGGTGCTCCTGCTCTACAGTCATGCTGCACAGAGGTGAATGTGTCAAAACTTGTGATTTGCAGAGAGTTTTGCTCAGCTTCACTCCCACCATCTGAATCAGTGGCCCTCGGTGACTCAGAGAGCTCCCTGTACTCTTTGGGCCAAGCAACCCCACCAAGCTGGACAGGACAGCATCTGGGACCACGGCTAGGTGTCATTTCTTATCCCTAGTCCCAAGCTCCCAGGGATGGAGCTGGTAGCCCCGCGCCACCCAACAGAGCAGCTCTGAGCAAGATTTGAACTGGGTGGACAGTCAGATGGAATTGTCCATTTGGGGAGCTCTCCTGCCTCTGCATGACCCATCCACTGAACAGCTCAACTCTGAGCTTTGCTCCAATTAAACATGTCTGCTAATTACTTTGCAAGTGGTCATTTTCTGCATTAGGTGTAGAGGGTGGTGCTGGCAAGACACTTGGGTCTTGTGCTAGTTTCTCATGGCTCCCACTGGGACATAGACTAACCCTAATGCAAATCTACCTGTAATGGTGCCATTCCAGAGCCACTTCTGCACATTTGGTGGCTGATCCGTAAGACAATCTTTGTGGGAAGTGAAGGTAAAAATCTTCATAGAAGTCAAGGTGTTGATTAAAGCACCTCCCCCTCAACTGTCAAGGGAGTATTTCTATAAGGACTTCTGTTTGTTTGTGCCTTAGCTTGGTTTCCTAAGGAAGCCAGGATTATATGATCAAACTGTTACAGCCTTTTGAACTCCTGGGCCAACTCCAATCAAAATTGACAAGAGGGCAGAGGTCTCAGAAATAATCAGGTTGCTGTGATTTTTGTGAAAATAGGCTGCTGGATAGCAGAGAGACAGATTCTGTTAAATCTCCTCTAAGGCTGTAACCAGAGCTCAACTCTTAAGAAACACCAAAGAAGCTAAATGAGAGTGAGTGCAACATTACAAATAACCCAGCAGCTTCTACCTTGGCTACTAGAGACAGCAGCTATGAGGCCCAACTACTGAAAAGCAAGCTTCATGTGTTTGTCACTCAAGGAAACACTTACTGGTTGTATCCATCTTTCATTGTCATGTTCTGGACCAAACTGCCCTTTGACTTGGAGGGCAGCAGAGCATCAAAGGGCAGATCTAGGCACTGGCAGAGTCTTCTGGGACAGTTCCCATACTGTGGTTAACAGCATCATCCAGGGCAGCAAACTGCACAAACACCTCCCCGGGCTGCCTTGGAGGAAGCTTGAGGCTTGGTAGTGGCCCAGGAGGTTGGAAGATGAGTGGTCAATGAGTTTGTACAACAGAGGCTTTGCCCTCATCATTGTTTGTGTTATCTCTTTCAAGTCATGTGGAAAGCCACATCACATTTTTAACACACTAATCCAAATCCTGTCAAGCAACAAGGAGGGCTGAAAGAAGGAACATTCCCCCAGCTACTTTGATGAGCCTCAAAGCGGGCTCTTAAATTCTTTTTAGTAGTAAAATAGATTGAGGAAGAAACAAACAGTTTTATTTAGGCTATGAAACTTGAGCTAATAGCTTTGCCTGTAAGAAGGTGTCTTTGCTTCTTACACTCTCAGTCTAGTCTGAAAAGCAGTTATATTAACTCATGTTTGATACAATTAATACTCAGCTGGATGCTACATGGAGATTGCTTTTGAGGTTGGCATGTGTTGCTATGCTTCCAGGTTTAAGCAGATGATGCCAGTAGGAAGGTGGGTGGTACCGTAAATGGGCAAATAGATCCATTCATGGGAGACACTTGACTTTCTAGTCCAGAGAGAGAGCGCTCTGCAGCAAAGGGCAGCAGCCAGTCATTCTATCTGCTACAAAAGCAATGAGACCTTCCCTGGCAAGCCGAGTGCAGAATGAGACATTTCCTCCTTGTTGATGCCAAGTCAAACTGGGCCAGTTTGGAATAGCTCAGCTAGCCAGGTTGCCAGCTCATGGCTGTCTCAGAATCTGAGCTGTCATTTATAAAAGTAAAAGCACAAATGTTTTTGTTGTCATTGAAAGTACTCCCAGCACTGACACTTCTGAAAATTAATGTAGTATGAGCAAGATGCGAAAGATATTCTAAGCCTGTAGAAAAGCCAGATCTTACAGTTACTGGGGGATGGAGAGTTATTTTACTCTATGTCATTTGATTGTTAACTCTGAAGCCTAAGAAAGGCAGTCAAGTTAGCAAGTATTTCACTGTCCACAGGAGTTCAAGATTTGAAGAATCTCATTGAACGGCATCTAGCTTTAGCATCAGACACAGCCAAATTTGGGATAAACTAAAAGAAAACTTAGGAAAAAATAGAACAAGGGAAAACAAATATGACCGAATTCCTTCCAGAGCACAGCTGCCTATGCATAGTCCGGCTAATCCCTTCTGGCAGATTTCCTTTTTTTTTCCAGATCTGACCATTTCCCTCCTATTAAGACTTTTTGCTCTTTGAGGTGAAGGGGGAGGGAAGGAGAAGGAATGAAAATGGGGAATGCCATAAAAGTCTGTTGTAGGCAAGACTGGAATAATTTAAAAGCAGTACAAATGTAGAGCAATGCAGGGGAAGAGATAGATGGAAAGGCCGCATAGACCCAGACAAGGGCTGGCCTCATTAGAACATGTAGAAATTGTAGTGAGAATTAGTTTGTGAATGAGCAGAAAAGGCCAAAAGTCAAATTACACAGCATGAAATGGAATCACCAATCAATTTTAAACACCAAAATTCTCCTAAACATCCAAAGTCATCTCTTTATTAGGTACCTAATTTTTGTCCTACAGCTTAAACCAGTGAGAAGGCCAAAAGTTGATAGTGCATTGCCTCTGGGAAGGAAAGCACCAAAGGGAGAATCTAGTTGTCTCCTTTGGTGTTTTTAAGAGAATAAGCCTGTATATAACTTTGTTTTGTTCTTTGTAAATTGAAATAAGTTAACTTTGAGAAATTCCAAGTAATTTTTACTCTTACAGGCCTTCAGCTGATGCTACCCAGCTTGCTTCTTTCTGGTATCATGAGAGCATAATAGTCACTAGAGGCTGCTAAACTCACATTGACATAGTAAAGTTAGATGTTCCCTGGACTGATGTGACTGCTTTTTATGGTTGGACTGGAAACTCAGACATAACCTGTAACAACTGAGAAAAGATGACAGAAATGACCAGCAGATCACTGATTTCTCCTTGTTAATGCTCAGAGAGCATCCTCCTACACCAAACAGGGTTATTTTGGATTAGATTTTAAGATATCAGACAAGTGACGTAGATAACCACAGTAGAAAGGAAAGAATATCTTTTTCCAGAAGGCAGCTCAGGCACAAAAAAAATAAGGAATTCACACCAGTCACACAGAAATCTCTGTCAGAATCCCCTCAGCTAAATCCTTGCTGGGCTAAAACTTTAGATGGCCAACCAGACATACAGTGACCCTTGGTGTGCAGGTTCCTGCATTCTGTAACAGAAGAACACCTCATCTTTTTTCTTTCATTTCCTTTCTACAGAGATTTAATAGCTGAAAAGCTGTTGTGAGCCATCACATTAACAGAGTTCATTGCTTTTGCTGTAGCATGCACCAGCAAAACACTGAACTCTGATAATCCAAACAAAAATGAGTCTATTTCATAAAACGTAATCCCTTTCTTGTGTCTAAGGAGAGCTATCAACTCAGGGGCTCAACCTGGTTCTGCGTGAAGTCAATGGCAAAGCTATTAATAATGGCAAGATCAAGTCAGTTCACTAATTTGCCAAATTCCCCATCATTAGTGTGAATTAATGAGATCCTACTGGAGTGGCCTTTTGGCTGTGGGTGAGATGGAACATGCCTGGCAGCACATCAGCATTAGAAGGGAGGCTGGGGAGGAGCAGGCGTGGTTTAGGGGAAGGGAGATGAGCAAATGGAAGATGTTTAATGCAGTCCAGATGGAAAAAATTGACCCTGACTTCACCAGTCAGGCAATGGCCATAGCCAAGCTGTTTCCTAGTGAGGAGAAAAACTAGAGAGGCTCAAGTAGCAGATGAGAAGTCAGCTCAGATAAAATAAGACAGCCATTCCCTTTGCCCCCCAAATGATTTTTTTGCCCAAAACATGAAGCAAGACGCATGTTTTCCTGCCTCTTCTTGAAGTTGTTGAGTGGTTTTCCTCTTCTTGGTTGTTTTAAAGCTTCTAGAAGCAGGAGGCCAGTTACATGAAGTAGAAGGCTGTGCTCACTCTCACATCCAGCCCCATCCAGAACTTAAATTATAACAAAAATTTAATGAAGAAAACTGCTTTTGTGAGATTTATGGTGCCAAGAAGGTCATATAAAGTTTGGAGAAGCATCCAAAGAGATGTCAAATGAAACTTAATTGAACTTGGCTGTCATCACTAAATAGGACACATCACTTTGAGCTTAATGGATCCTGCCAAGTCTAACAACAGATATTGTTGCTCTGTTCCTTGAGATGGTGATGGCGGTTTAACTGTCCATGAGTCACTGGGATAATAACTATTGCTTGAAAAGAATGTGCAAGAAGGAAAGACTGTTCTTGTCTGACGCATATGTCTGCTCCTGGTGCCATGACGAAGACAATGCCAGGCTAATGCTTGAGTATGATCTTTTAATGGTGGCAGCCCTAACAGCTTTGTAGAAGTAATTGGGTAAATCAGAGTATTTGCTTTTCTTTATTCATTTTATTTGTACTGGCTACAGAGCCAAATGCATACACCTCCATTCAGAGCAACCAGGAATCTTGAAATTAATATCTCAAATCAAAGACACAGAGCACATGAGAAAACCTGTTTTGTTTCATTTAGTGGTATGATGACAGCAATGCTGTGGCTTTGGTAATACCCTTACCGTATTCAGAAAGAACGCCGGGAGAAATGCATGTAAGCAGACAGTACTGAGATGGCAAATCAGAACTCCCCAGTGAAGTCCCAGTGGTTATTTTTGCAGACTCTGTTGGCCAGGCATTTGCTGTGTTTCAGACTTCTGACCAGAAATCTCCTCGCGAGCCATGCCTTACATCAAACCAACTTCCAACTGTGTGGGAGCTGTGGGCTCCTGGAGCGGTGGATATGGAGATGACCTTTGCAGTCTCCAAAGGTGGTTCAGCTCCATCAGCAGTTACCATTAGCAACATTAGGCTCATGATTGTAGTAAGCTGAAAGGGAAACATCACATTAGAATATTTCATGACAGCAAAATACCAATAAAAAATGGACTATCGTAATCCACTTCTAGCTAAATACTGACTGCCTGTGCTGTGCTCAGCAAGAGCAAAGCTTAATAAATATGATTCAAACTCTGCTCTACCTCTCCCTAAGAGCAAAGGCAAGTCACCAAATCTTAAATATGCAGTGTATTCACTTGAAAGTACCGGAAGCTAACGTGGCATGCCCAGAATAAACAAGCAGACTCTTTTCCAGTTGTCTTAAAATATGTAGCATTAATTGTCTTACAGTAAAAGTGTGGAGCAGGATGAGATATTTAATTTGGATTCTCTTCTATTATTTTAAGCATTTAATTTGTATATCTGTGCCTGTACCCATCAGATTACTATTGTATAAAGAGTTAGTCAATCTTGTAGCAGGGAGAAAATAAAACATGTTAATTTTATCAGAATTTTAAAAGGCATCATTAAATATCCTCTACTTAAAAAAAAAAAGGCTCTGCAGGCAAAGTATTGCACTCACAGAGATAAGAAATGCTCCCATATACAATCCATTTACTTTGTAGTTTACTTCTAATGGGCAGTTTGGTGAAAGGTACTTTCCAACATTCATTTAAAGTGATCCATTCAAAAGATAAGTAAATTACAGCTGTTCATTAAACCTAGCACTTCATGTTGTGCTGCAAACATATATTTAACCAGGAAATGCTACTGCAGGTTCTTTACTGTTGTTGGGTGTTTTTTTTCCTCTAAGATCTAGAAAATGTTATGATCAATCATTATTTCTAAAAGTGGCTGAAGATTAAAGGCCAACCACGACAGCAAAACACTAGGGGCTTAGGGAAGTGAACACACTAAAGAGCATTGTAAACATTTTCCATACAGCTACTTTTGCTTGTTCCTGATTCCTTTTGATCATTGTTTACCACATGAGCTTTCTTTAAGAGGAAACAAAGCTTTTATACTGGTGCCATTGTAGTCCACGAGCTGTAGCAAAATTACTGACTTTCTAGGAAGGGTTAAAGTAGGGGCCAAGCACTAAAATGTGTTGTAGCGGAGCTTTAAGCTTGCACACATATATACACAGAAACCCAGTACTTATTGCTGTTCTTTCAAATGTCATGGTCTTGCCTATATAAGGCAACACTCTAGAAGTGCAAGAGCTAATTCACAAATGCAGAATTGTGCAGTCATTTTTGTTTTCAGTCCCATTTCCAGATTTATGGAAACTCCACACGTCTTTCTCTGAATGGAAATGCTCAGAGGCTTTTGGGGCAAACTGGTCAAATTCTTTGTATATGCCAGGAAAGAAATGTTTCCTATTGCCTTCCAATACACAAAATTAAGCAAGCACCAACATTCTCAGAGATCACATAACGTGTCTGGGGATATGGTTGTGAGGGAAAACAAAGATTTTTCAAATTACTGAAACTGGAAATCTTGGCCTTCACAATGATGGAGACCAATATTGCCCACAAGAAGAACCAGGCACCCTACGCTGCCTTGGAAACAGGCTGCACGCTACTCAGTCTCTTTAGGGCATGTGAATCACAACCCCTTGGCAGAAAATTGACTTTATGGATACTGTGTCCAATTCTGGAGCCCCTATTACAAGAAAGATATGGACATGCTGGAACGTGTCCAAAGGAGGGCCAGAAGGATGATCAGAGTGCTGGAGCACCTCTTCTACGAGTATAGATTGAGAGAGTTGGGGTTGTTCAGTCTGGAGAAGAGAAGACTCCGAGGGGACCTTATTGTGGCCTTCCAGTATCTTAAGGGGGCTACAAGAAAGCTGGGGAGGGACTTTTTAGGATGTCAGGTAGTGGTAGGACTGGGGGGAATGGCTCAAAACTAGAGGGGTGTAGATTTAGATTAGACGTTAGGAAGAAGTTCTTCACCATGAGGGTGGTGAGACACTGGCACAGGTTGCCCAGAGAGGTGGTGGAAGCCCCATCCCTGAAAATTTTGAAGGCCGGACTGGATGGGGCTCTGAGTAACCTGCTCTAGTAGGAGGCGTCCCTGCCCATGGCAGGGGGGTTGGAACTAGATGATCTTTAAAGTCCCTTCCAACCCTGACAATTCTATGATTCTATGAAATACCCCTAATGAGATGTGCACTATTGCCTTGTACTCCCCAGCAGAGGACTGGGATTCTGTAAAATCCGTATACAAGTAGAGAAAAATGAATGAATGGGCTCTAATTAGAGGCCAGGAAGGATCTTGGTCCCTTAACACTGAAACTCCATAATTTCTTTATTATTTCTTTCACCTCCTAACATTATTAATAGCAGATATTTTGTTGGGGTTTTTTTGGTGGAGAGTCCAGTCTTTGTCTCTCCTTCCCAAAGCACAGAGTGGTGCCATATTCTGTGAGGTAGAAATATTGATTTGACTGTGATAACTATGGGTTTATTCTGTGCCTGAACCCACATGCTGGGGCTTTTGTTTAGAGCTTCAATAAAACCTATGCATTTTATAGATCATTTAACATTTAGGAAGCCCCATATTTTTCATGTTGTTAGGAATCAAACCATACTCATAGTAAGGATACCTCTGAGGAAGAAGTGGGGTCTTGTCTTATAAGTATCTTTGTAAAGTTTTCAATATTTGCACTTCTTGTTGAGCTTGAAATACCTTCACAATCAAAGCAAAACAAAGCCTTTCTGAGGATATTTCAGCATTTCCATTTCTATTTTCTGTTAAAGTGAGGATATGCAGAGACAGAGTAAATATGGGAAGCCAGCAAGAGAAAACCAAAACAAGCAAAAAAATCAACCAAATTCTTATGGAACCTTTAAGAGGCGCTTGGTGCCAATTCTGGGTAAAGATGGCTCCAGTCCAAAACATTACGTACGGATCGCTCTGAATGAGGTTTTCATAAATCAGACTTTGGCTTGGGATCTATATTTCACAGCTGCCCTGTGTTATGTGTAGCTTCTATCATAGGCCAAAACAAGAACCCAAGCTCTGAGCAGCCCTTGGCTGGTGGGGGAAGGGTGCAATGTCAGGTGAAGACCTCAGTTCTGTGGCTTCCGTCATGCTCTGTCAGGAGGTGTCTAATAAAAGATGAAGGACTACAATGAGTCCTTACTTTATCCTAGCTGATTCATCCATTTCCTTAATAATAATAATGAATCAGTGAAAAGAAAAGTTGCTGAGAAGAAAGCCCTTCATTTATGCTGTTCAGTCATTAATGTTGCCTGGAGAACAAGTTAGAAAACCTCTGCAGCCACCAATTCTGTATGACTCTCTTACTAAGAATGAATTCTTCTGTGTGAAGACATTTTGAATGCCCGTTTTGAATGTTTAAGAAGGTGCAGAGCTGGTGATAACATACTAGATCACATTTGGGTTGTATTTAAGCTGGCCACAATTCCCCACAAGTACAACTTTTCCTGAGATAGCAGCAGTGGGGACCAGCACAGATGATGTAGAGTCCACAGCTAACATTTATGGGAATAATTTGCTCTTTAGAAAATGGAATTAGCAACGCGAGGCTCAGAATTAGAGATGCACGTAGGAACCCACAATGTAAGTGGCAATGTAAGGAAAACCCCTTTCATTCATCTGTGGTTCTGAAAATGATGAAGCAGTTTAGAAGAATAACTATGTATGAAGCAAGACCAGATCTTGAGAAGTTAAGGTGGCTGGGGGAAGGGAGAGAGGATAGCAAAGGCTTGTTCCCCAGTGGCACCTTGCTGCTGCATGCTTTGGCTGACAGTCTGGCCAGGGAGCTGGGGAGGGGGAATATTTCACAGTAGCTGAAGCTGTGAGAAACTTCTTTGCCTGAGCACTTAATCATGTGAAACTCAATTAGCATTGGGGTTTTGTTGTAAATTTTAAGTAAGCCTGTATTGGTTGATAGGTTCACTGTGATCTGCTGAGTCTGGTTGATGGTTCTGTGATTTTGGTGGGAAATCAACGACTTCTGGTCTCAACAACATGGAAGATACATCACAAGAAGAGTACAGGTGAGGAAGAAAGAAGAGAAAGAAAAGATCACTCCCAGTTACCACTTGCTCATACTGAAGAGATTCACACTGTTTTGCCCCATTTTGCTTTCTACCTGCCAACTTATCCATAATTACTGCATCTTTCTTATGTCCACTGAGTTTTGTGTAAGCACCGTGCGCTTCATCACAGTCCATCAGAATTACTGTGAGTTGCTACTATATGGAGAAAAATGACTCGAGGAACAACAAAGAAGGAAAAACATAGGCTGGAAGTCAAAAGACTTCCTTTGGTTCCAAGAAACCATGATTACCGTGAGACCTCATGCCAATTAAAACATCAGGTAGAGTATCAGCCACACCTGAGCTTGAGGGATATAATGTTATTAACAATATTTATGCAGCTATCATCTGTAGATCATGTTTAGTCGCTTTAAAGGTGTTTGCTAGTCTGCTCAGTTCAGCATAAACTGTAAAAAGTTTTGCTCCATAAAACACCAGCACTAAGCGATAAGTAAATTGATCTCCACTCAGTCACATATATGGTACCTTCAATCCATGCACGTTTATGGGCCAGGTCTGCTCCTGCATGTTTACATCTGTAATTGATTGTGGGTGCTATTAATAACAGGTGCGCGCGATAATGTTTAGACATCTCTTTGATTCAAGGATGCTATTAAGGAATTAGACTGTAATAGGGTAAGAGTTTGTCTCTGCAATTAGTTGTTCCTGGGGTTTTGTAATCTGTGATCATATAGTGATGCAAAAATCAAAGACTGACTTAAAAAAACCCCAACCAATCAACCCATCAACAACAACAACTCCAGAGTTGTACATTTTATTCACAGCTTAGATATTGATGACTGAATATTTCTGGTTTATATATACAATTTGTGAAACAAATGCTCACCGTCTGTTTCAGTTTCTAAGTGTTGCTGCTGGAGCTTGTAAAAGATATGACCAGAGATGGATAAGGTAACTGGAAAGACTCTGCCTCCCAGTAGCTAATTAGATTTCCCTTCAAGTTACACTTCAACAAGGATGGAAGAGTGACTTCACTAACTACTAGCTTTGGTCCTATTGTGATTAGAATCCTGACAAGATCAGAATTACCTGATCTTATTAAAATTCACCATAAATCTGGACTCCTGTTATAATCAGAAGATATCCCTGCAGATCTGGGAATTTTTCCTTTCTTAAGAGCTGGTCTTAAGGATGTTTGGGCTGAATTGGTTTTTAGGTAGAAAGCTGGGTGAAGAAAATTACAGAAAAAAAGATTTTTGAGTCTTTAGGCGTGACTTTTCATCTGGAGTTAGTCTCCAGGAACAGGGCTGGGAGATGCTTTGGTTGTAAATGAGAGGTAAAACAAAACCCTTCTCCAGGTGCACTAGGTTGAAGATCTTCTGATGTTTGATGTGTGAAAATATTAAATGTATTAAGCCAAGACTATTCTAATTCAGGCAATTACTTTTCACTTACTCCAAACTCCTCCCACTTATTTAAAGTTACTTTTCAGGCTGTAAGGTCTTTGGGGCAGGAGCCCGCAGCAATACTAGGAACAAATTTAATACTAGTTTTCTCACGTCCTGTGCTGATTATTATACAGGGTTGCTGTCATTAACAATTACCTTTCATTCCAGAAATAGATGCATCCCAGCTCAAGATGAAATTATCTGGGAATTTTTGTAGAGTTCATTGAAATCAAATCCTGTTGTTGTCCTTATTATGAAAAATCTTGTATTAATGCCTTCTCCTTCACTCTGGGGACACTGTCATCAAGGTGACTGTACCTTCTTCCAGCAGCAGCTTAAGAGCAATGGAGAAAATGGAACAGAATAGAGGTTTTCAAATTCCATTCTGATGTCTAGCTGCCAAGGGAGCCTGCCGTGCTCAATTCAAGGGCTAATCCATGACCATCACTCTACTTCAATAATTGCAGAACATTAATGAGTCTGTTTCCTTATTACAGAGCTCAAAATAAGAACATTGGCATTCCGATTTAGCAGGGAACTTTTAAAGTCTTAGCCCAAGGATTGTAAGAGGAATGGATTTATTTTTTTTTTTAATTAACTTTGCATTCAAAACTTGTGTTAAACCATCTGTTCTCATGCAAGGGGTGAGGGAGGGGGAAGTTAGCCACAGATTTTCATCAGCGAGCTGTTAAATTAGTCCCTTTACTTCACAGGGCTTGTTATATTCAATCTGCCTTTATTAAGAACACAGGTTTGATTCTGCAAGGAACAAATTCTTCTGGTTCTTTAAGGAAAATGGTTTTAAGCAGGGTTTTATTAGGTTGCATTACTGGATAAGCGATACAACATGTTACCAGCGTGAATCATCTGATTTAGAGTGACAAGAAAGGAACTTAAAAAATACCCAGAGCCAAAACATTGGCTGGCAAGGGCTAACAGAGCCAGATTTGATCTACTTCTACAAAGTTTTTCTGTTACAATTGGTAGTAACTGTCTAGGGCTTTTAGATATTTTGACTAAGTCTCTTTACCGTCCCTAAATTAAGAAGCAGAGATATTAGAGCCAGACTGTATGTCTTCCAAGCAGACTGAATACACACAGTGAAGTCAGTAGGGCTACATACATAGGTCATCTTGCCTTCACAGCCAGGACTGCTCCTTATAACATGCTTATTTTCTTTCCCTGCTTCAGTTCTGCTAGCACAGCTTCTGTGCATCTCCTGTGCTTGTCTCTGAGCAAACAAGCATTTACAAATCTCTGCCTTTGGAATGATGCAGCCTTCAGCCAGACCAGCTGAGCATAACACACCTGAGTGACAGGACTGAAAATCCTCAGCCTGTTTCCAGTGTCTACATTCAGATCCTTTTTGCTCAAGTATTCTGTTGAGTGATCTGGTAGGTAACTAGGAAGACACACAGAGAACACTGATAGGAAAATAAATGTGGCTTCTTAATGAGAAACAATAGGAGAAACCTGACCCTAAGTCATATATTCAGCTGTCTGGAGGTCAAAGTGCATCTCCTCCCTGCCAGCTGAGAGTACCTCTTGCATTGGAGACAGAGTGAAAGTAGTATGTGAAGATCTCAAGGTTCCAAGATCTCCCAGGTAAACCAAAAAGAGAAACTGAATGTTTTAACTGAAAATGTCCTAACAAAATGTAATAGTTTCACTTGCTGAACTTGATAGTTTTCAGTTTAAGGATATGTCTCTCCCAGTTGACAGATCTCTAGCAGTATTAGGGACCAGCCTAGAATTATCACCTTTCCTATATTGTGATTCGGTTGAAATGAACTTTTAAACCTGAAGTAAACTTCTAAAAGAAGAAATCCTGAAATAGATGGCTAGAATTGCTAACCCAAAATTTCCAGCTATCCAAGTTTTTAGGATGAGGCAAACCTCTCTGTTGAATTTTCAAGCTGTGCTCCAGGCTATATTAAAAACTCCCATCCCACAATAACACCTATGTAGTTGCAGTCTTTTGATTGAACTGAGCTATGAAAGTAGGAGGAAGATGGCTCCTTGGAAATCAATTTATAGTCCTAGTGCTGTCCTCCCCAGCAGATTTTGCCCAGTCAGTTCCCCCACCTGTCCTTTCTCAGTCCTACTGCCAAAAGCCAGTACTACAGACTGCTCTAGTTGTAAAGAAAACTCTATAAACACATTGTCCTTCCTTTAACTGCAATGAGAAGAACAAAAGGAGAAACAAGTTTTGCAGCAAGACTGTCCCTTTGGGATGCAATGATGAATGTTCATACTGGTAACAAGTGTCACTTGTTTAATCCTTTCATAAGCTACTCACACTTTGAGGCTTGGATTTTACTTATGAAACCAGACCATGGTCAAGCTATGGACCGAGCACTTATCATTGAAACTGTTGGGAGTTAACTGGGGAAAAAAAAAGTCTCAGTGTCCTCTCCTACCTATTTGGAGAATTTACTGAATACATTAGTTCAAATTAAACCAAATATAGCACTTTAAATGCTTAATTTTACAATGCTGTAGAGAAAAGAGCATCCTTATACTGAGGTTTTTATACTGATTTACATGCAGCAGATGACACACATATATTCATATTTCAGACTCCATAAGAGGAAAAAAGGAAAAAGTGCCAGAGAGCTCCCTATTGGCTCTCCACAGGGCTTGGGTATTAAGTCTGAGCTCAGGAAATCAGTTTTCTTACCATGCGGTGAATGATTGCTCTCTTATTTTCATGACTAACCACCTAGTTTTCCTTGTTGGTGGGTACTTAGTCATTTGGGATGCTTGAGTCTCTGCATCCTTTCCCTCAGAGGGCAGAGAAGAATCACATTACTGCTTGCTGCTGTCCGTCTGTGCCAGCAGGCCAGGAGTGGCTTGGGAATGACAGTCTTGCCTTGCACACTATTATTAAAGGAACGATTACTAATTCTGAGAAGTCCTGGACATTTGACCACACTTGGGAACGAATCTCCACCAATTTTATTCAGAGTGTGTTGACCATTTCAGCACAGAGAAAAATCCTTAGTGCAGCAGAAGTGCACATCTTTAGCGTGAAAAGGCAGGTTTGGCTGGAATGTTTATTTTGGTAGCTATGGGATTTCAGGGAATTTGATGAGGTAGGGATCCTGTGTAAGACCACAAGTCTGTTCAAAACTCTGCTCCATTAGCCTCTTTCTCTGCCCCATCCACATCCAATGCAATCTCCCTGTTACAATATGTAACAACAAAGGCTGTGAATCCCCTGATTTTTTTAAACATCTATTTGCATGGAATTTGAACCTTGCTACAAATAAACCATAAAAATGACATTAATAAACACCGGAAAGAAGTAATGATGTGTTACTGCCATAGGAGGGCCAGTTAAACAAGTTAAAGGCTGACACAGTTTTCCAGATGCAGTGTTGCACAATGTGGTTGTTTACCTGGATCATTTACTCTTTCTCTTTCCCTCCTTAGACACACATATGGGGGTACCATGGGATAACCTTGAAGTGGACTCAGAAATCTCTAACAGCAGAAATTTATCATCTTTTGATAAATAACTTCTGATATTTGAAAATAAAGCTATTTGTATGTCACCTAGAGTTCTAAGCCCCTTGGTTTATCCTCTTTGTATATATATACTTAGTTTATTTCTCCTTTCCAGGTCTCATTCCTGTACCTTTCCTATGAATCATGAGGGTTGAAAAGAAGTTTTCACCCCTTGACTTCACCTATCTATCCAGAACTCTTCTGTTGCTATTCCCTTTGAGCCTTTTTAGCCCTTTGCATTTTACCTTGGAAGATTTCCTTTCTCTTCATTTTATGGTGATGACTTCTCCTCTTTACTTGTGTGATATAGACCAATGACGAAGGTTAGGAATGTCTTCAGAAATGCAATTGGAATTAGGAATAAAGTTTAGGGTGCCTGAAGAGGACAACAGCAGGGCCAGGATTTATGTCTAATTGATCTGATAATTTTTATTAATGTCAATTCCTTCAGGCTCTGAAATCAGTTACTCAGACAAGTATCCTGTGACCACACCCTGACTTTGTTCTGTGTTTAGGAAACAGATCCTACAGGGTGCTAAAATCATACAGATGGATTCAAGCTAAACTAACATGCAACCTATTTTTGACAGATCAAAAATGTATATACTTCCTTTTTTTAGAAAGATTTTTCATCTTATTCATGTGGAAATGCAGACATACTCCATGGATACTGCAGGAGAAATCACATTGGCTTATCAACAATGAGCTTACTCTGGCTGTTACCTCACGTGTTTATAACAAGACAATTCCCTGGAGAACCTCAGTTAGGTTTAAATCCATCCATACTTCCATAACTTTTCACTTTCAGTGACATGGGGATAATTTAGAAAAGTATAATTATGTTTTAACAGATCAAAGATGTGTATGTTAAGTTGAACAAATTGTAGTGAGGATTTTTGACCTATTTTCTTTGAAGTCTTACAAAAAACAAATTAGGTGTGCCAACTCCATTTGCACAGGACAAGTTCAAGATTCCTGATGACACTAGTGCTGCCAATTTATGATTTTGTTGTAGCCACCAAATAAATTATTTTTTGTTCCAGAATCAGGCAATTATTCATACAGAGAATAGGAGTCCAAATAATGAGTATCTCCTACTTCTGTTCTGAAGATTACCTGAATCCAAGTATTCTTTTCTGCTAGTTCTAGTCTTGCTTTGTGTTTTCTCTCAGTGAAATCTGAAGTTCTTGAGGTGGATGTAGATCAGCATCTCTGCACAGATTCATTTATTTACTTACCGGTTAGGATCACAGAAGACTTCCCTCCAATGAAATAGTGTTTAAGACCATACTATAACTTACAGAATACACTCAGTACCTGGGTGACAGATGTCAGCCTTCCCTTCACAGGCTGAAATGCAGATGTGCTGAGAAACATTGGCGATCCTTCGCTAGGAGCTGCCACATCTCTGTGTTGAAAAATGGGCAAGAAGTTCAGAAGGGAACAAGAACAATGAGATCATCAGTGTGTCTGTAGCATAGCTCATTTCTTTTTGTGGATTTGAAAGGAGGTTGAATTTATTAATCTGAATTATATTCTCTGTTTTCTTGGATGGTAGCCACTGAATATGGGAGTAATACTATGCGATTCAGAGTCCACATTCCCTGTGCTTTTATGTCAGCTCCAAAGCTGTCTTTGGAGTTGTCTTTCCTATCTTCACCCGTTCTTACCTTCTCCTTAATCTTAGGAGCAAAAATCAAGCTTTAGCCCAGAAACTGCCTCCTTTGTATCGAGGCAGTGTGGAAGCAAGAGAGGAGAGTAGACAATTTCAGATGCAGTGACCTATCTGGGTTGTAATTGGGCATATTGCCACAGGGGCTTCACTCATTGGCATCATAGGTATGGAGAAAGGCAAGAGATGTGGTCTGAATCTTAGCTCACGTTTATACCAGGAGATGATTGGCCTTTAGTTATGAGTACAAACCATTAATGTTGCACAAGTACAAATTGTGGTCCAGTTACAGAGAAAGGCCATAGATCTCTCTGTTTCTACTTGGTCAAGAAGTCCATGAACCTTGCTCCTCCTATTTCCTTCTTCACCTTTCTTGTCTCCATTCCCTTAGGGTCCTAGCTTCTACTGACTGACCTTTACAAATGCAACAACAATAATTATCTTATAATTAGACACTCTAAGTCACATTGCTGCTAAAGCTGGCAGTGTGGGAAGGAAGCAAGCAGTACTTAAGATAAAAGTTCAAGACTCCTTCTTCATTGTATCACAGGAGATATTTGTGCCAAGTCCTTGGCATTTCATTAGGTGGTTGTTTGGGTTCCCTTCTAATTGCATCTGGTAAGTGATTGCTGCTCATGACTCAATGGTTGTCTATCTCCATACCACATAGAGAGTAAAGGACATTCATGGTTTCAGCAGATTTCAAGTTCCTGCTGCCATTATTACAAATTAAACCATCCAAGCTCATCATGCCATCCATATGCCATTAGAGGTGCACCTCAGTCTTCTGGTTTTCATCCCAGAACCTGGAATGTAAAGGTTTGATTCTGGCAAATATGTGCATCTTATGTGAAATCCAAATACCTGGGAAATCCTTCTTAGCATTAGTAATACCTCCGAAACCATATTTTTCACTGTCCTATCAAAACAAGTGAGACATTGAAAGGTTCTTGTAGAATTGTCCCAGCTATTCCCAGATTTGAAAGTGCAGCCCTGCGTTAAAGACGTAGGACTTGTCTTATCCACCCTTCAGGACATGGGCATTACACTCAAATTTCTTAGCAAGGCATTGCATATAAATGCAAAGAAATATATGAATTCCTTATAGTTGAGATTAGTGATAATTTCACATTTTCCTTTTTTCCCTTGTCTTTAGTGTCCTCTGTGGCCAGCTGCAGCAATGTAACAAATCCTTCAACCACTTCTTTGACTTGCGGTGTGTAGCAGAACTTCTCTGCCCACTCCATGGCTATTTCTTTTTCCTCCATTTGCCTTGTAGAAAAAGTTGTTTCTTTCTTTCCCCGGTTTAATTTTCCCTGGGCACCGTACATCAAGTGGCGTCTGCAGAAATACATGGGATGGAATATCTGACTTTATCTCTTTGTTGTCCACATTTCAATGTCTTGCTGCTTGGATTGGTTATTCAAACCCCACAGTAAAAGTAATACTAATAAAATCACACATTCATATAATACTCTGCTTTGGTACCAAATTTCTCCCAGCTCTTACTTACGCTTCCATTATTGATAAGCATCAGGCAAAAGAAGGGTCCCTAGGTTAAATCTATATTGCTTTGAATTTCCCTTCTGTGCTTAACATCAGACGCCACCAACACATCTTGAACTGATTTAAGGCCCTGGGGTGTTACTCGGTGCCATTCAAAACACAGCAAGCCACTTTCCATGTGCTGGGGCCACTAGGGCTCGTTAGAATGGCATTTTTAATAAAACTTAAGTGTAACTACAACATTTTGCGGCTCCGCTCTCCAGATAAACCACTATGTACGTCATTCCCCACTTCACCTCCCCATTTACACACCCACTAGACTTTTGACCAGCCGGCCAAATTCATTATGGGTGTAAATCTATTGCAATCAATAACATTCCTTCTGCTTGACACTTATTGTAGGCAAAAGTTTCCATAGGGTTGTTTGCGTGTGTGTCTTTTTTTAACTTCCTATAACAAATTAAGTCTTGAAACAAAGCCCTGAATGCTATTATTCAGGTGAAGCAAAGCAGGAGCATTAAAACCACTTTGTTTTCAGATGCAGCTGTTCCATGTTAGAGTTGTTTTCTGGTCCAGAAAAGGCCAAGCTGTTAATAATGTTTCAACATTTTCCCTTTCTTTGCCTAAAAAACCACCAACACTTATCCAGTGCAATTCTTCTAGACAAGAATATCTTCAGGGTTCGCAAAAGAACCCTCTGGTGCTAGCTAGGATATGACAGGCAAAAAAAAAGCATAAAGTCTATGCTGATGGATTAACTCATCTGTGCTACTGGCTGAAATAAAATTCTGTGGAGATCATCCACAACTCATACAGACAATCCTAAGCAGCTAAGTCAGGACAGTGTTTCTTGGGACCTTTCTCCATGAGAATTAGAGGGGAATGACCCCACCAGGAGCTGCAGTTACTAGAGCGGGAGCTTTTCCAGTAGAAAGCTTTGCGGTTTTTTTTTAGATGATAAAGCTCTGCACCTCCCCTGCAGGTTTGCTTCTCTGATGATGTCCCTTAATGAAGGCTGTTTTGCTTCTGCTTTTAGTTTTCTGGCCTTGTTATTAAACTCTGTGTCATGCATGGCACAGAAGAATCAATACATGGATTCCCTGAGTGTGAATCACCACGTACCCTGTGGGATTCGGATAAACAGTCTGAATCACACTTTCTTCACCTCTCTGGACTCCCATTTCAAACACACTCTACAGTCCTCAGATAAAGGACAAAATACTGCTATTCCCTAGTGGTTTTGCACTGACCAGGGAAGACCTATGCTGAGATATTTTTCATATAAGTCACTGTCTTCCTAATGAGCTCTTCCTTTACCTTCATCAGCTCCTGGAAAATTCTGTGTATTTGGGGGTTTTGGCAAGGACTGCATCTTTGTATATAGATAGCTACATATGTACATATGTACATATGTAGCTCCTAGAAGAATTTCAAGCATTACAGTAATAAATATATAAGATTGATTATGTGCTACTTCTACCTCTTTTCCATCACAAGCCTCTGCTCTGTTCAGCAGCTCTTCCTGTTGTCTGCTGCTCTGCCACAGCTGATGGGAAAGGGAGGTGTAAACTCCTGCATGGCAGAGCAGGCACCGACTCAACAGCCAGCACCATCGCTCCCAGCTTACACAGTTGCCACGCGATGCTGTTTAATACCAGACCAATGAGGTGAATAAAACCTACAAAAGTTTATAGTGTGTAAATTACTGTTGCACCCTGCCCTCTGCCTCTGCGCTGAACTGCCTGCACCAGAGATGTATAAATAAAAACAGTCCCTTTCCATGCAATGGCAGAAGGACTTCCAGGAGCTGGAGAAATTACTGGGATGGGAAGCAGGAGAAAATATCTCAGGCAGTTCTGACTCTTGACATCTCATCCTCTGAGCATTCCACTCCTAGGCACCTTCAGAAAGAGACTGTGCTAGAAAGCCTCAGCTTGAGACAAGTCTCATGCTGGAGCTTCAGCACCTAGAACCACAGGAGCGAGCAAAATGGTAGCTTTTGAGAGCAAGAAAGAAGGCAAAACAGTGAGTAGGGGCAACAAACAGCTAATTCAGGGCTTTGAGCAGAGCATAGAGGTGAGGAAACCAAAGGCGCTTTGGAGGAGGGCTCTGCTGGGGGCTGTGTACCACAAGGACTGTTGTTTTGCTTCTTCTTGGCTTTCAAAAATGTCACTGTTGTGTAACCTGAATAGCTGCTGGCCATCCCCTATCTTACATATTTGAGAAGACTGGAAAATTCTGTTTTCAGAGTATCTAAAACTACTGAGGAAACATGCCATTGTAGACAGGCATCTACAATCCAGCTCAACACATGAGAAGCACTGGCAGCTGCCGTGTTATCTTTGGAGCCACTGCACAGTCTGTCAAATTGAAAACACGACAAAACATTTTGAGTAAATGCTGAAACTTTTATGATCTCTTGGGGGAAAAAGAAGTTTCAGATAGTGTAATCTGATGAGTGTGGTACAGATGAAGAGATAGACAATGCCTGTTAGAAGATGCATATGCATGTTATAAAATGAGAGGATATAATATCTGGCTCCATGCTTACAATAAGATCTGCGAGCACAGATCCCTTTAACTATTCAAAATCCTGTTGCTGTAAGTAGGACTCAGCAACAGACAGAGGCACTTTCTGAAGCAGCTGCTGGTACTCTACAGGTTTGGAAGTAATAGTTTGGAAACTTTTTTTAAAAGCTGAGGTCAACCCTGGGGAGTTGGTCCACTTTTAGCAGATAATTGGCTTTGTACATATTTTGTCATTTCACTTTCTGTGCCTCAGTTTCCCTGTTCATAAATCAGATAGCAAAATCACTTGTATTATCATATGTTTTGGTATTGAAAACATGTTCTATCTAGGGAAAGGTTTTGCGGTTCTTGTATTTCTGGATGTATAATAGGCCACTGCAAGTTTAAGGAAGCTTTCTGAAGTGTTAGGTAAAAATAGCTAATGATACAAAAAAAAAAAAAAAAAGTAACTCAGAAACATCCATGGGCTATGTTTTAAAAACAAACTAATACATATTTCAAGAGCTACAGTTAGGGCTGGTCCAAGGGAATTTTAAGTGCTCAGGATGTTTCAGAATCGGGCCCAGAGCTCTTATTTCAGTGCAAAGGGAAGGAGTGACTCCCAGTATCACATTGGCTCCTGCAGATGTGGTCTGTTTAATGGTGACTGCGTGTAAATGCGCATATCACACACAATCAAACGGCTGTTCTGAAACTGGGCAAAGGCAGAGAAATATCAAGTTAAAGGTCATCTCCAAATCTCTCGTTTTCCTCTTATGTTTTCCTCAGAGACCATGATTTTGTCTCAAGACTTTCTGGGAATTGTGCTGTCCCTGTGCTCCTGCCAGCGTTCCGTCTGCATTCTGCTGATGAGCAAAGAGGTTCTCATGTAGTCACTTTGCACAGTCAATTAGTAAAGTAATTGAGTACTCTTTGGGATGAAAGGTATAATAGACACACAAGATTATTCACCATTTTCATTACATACCATATCCGGGAAGCTGGAGGAATGCAACACATCTAGACACTTCATGGTGAGGTAACTCTGAATGACCTGCTTTTCCTCATTTACATCTGACTCAGTATCATTTGAATACTGTGCTTTATGTGTGATATTGCCTTATTACTTTTACAACACTCAGAAGAAGACTAGAAGAGCCAGCCCTCAAGAGTTTGTTTTATCTGGGAGAAAATGAGTGGAAGGTAATGCACAATAGGGAGGAGATGGGTGGAGAGCTTGAGATGGTTGAACTATGGTATAATCATTATTATTAAAGTCCTTATGGATATCATGGGAGAAATTAGTCTTAGGTAAGGATTTGAATGGAATGAGACTAGCTGCTTAACAGGCCAGAACTGGGAGGCTGTTTAAGCAGAGAAGGGTGGTGTAGGGAAAAGACTGGATATACATACATTTATATACTTATATATGACAATATACAAATTTTATATATAAGGAGATATATAAGATTATATCACCCAGCCCAGGCTGTAAAGACAGAGCTAAAATGGATGTCACACCTTCGTTTTGAAAACATCCCATAAAATCTCATCTTCTTAAGGCTGCTCGTAAACTTTCAGGATCAGGTTTTTAGAGTGACTTGTTCTTCTGGGCAAGAAGTGGCAGTTTCTAAATGTCACAGTTTTGAAAACCTGCCTCTCAAATGCTTGTGCTTCAGGACACGTCGTGGTTGCCTGTATTGTGGAAAATGGGGGTTGTTTTGCTATCTGTATTAGATGTTTTGCTTTGATATCCTCACTGTGCTTAGAAGGTGCCAGTTAAAAATACTGGGCTGCAGAACTGTCTGCATCCTCTGCCACAGCAGCACACGACGTCCAACACTAAAGCTCTCTCTTGTGGTCATGATATGCAAATACATGTACTTTATTAGAGGCAAATGTAGTTCATAAACTACTTCAGCAAAACACAAAGCTTGTGATGAGTTGAGAAATCATGTCCTAATTTTATGTTAACTAAGCTGACAGATTCTACTCCTAATTCTAAATGAAGGATGTTTATTATAGAAATTATTGGCATTTGTTGCTCTTCTAATACCAAATCTGTTACTTGAAAACCTCCTTTCTTTTAAATAACAGGTTGTATTTTTCACATCTATTGCTGAAATACTGAAAAAAAAACTATTCAGGTGCTTATAATTGCAACCTTCCCACTCTGCTTGAATATCCAGCTCCCACTTACAAGAGTTACTTTTCCCTGGCTAGCTTTGATTTCCCTTGCTGAAACCTCGTTTGCATTTGCGTGCTGAGCCTCTGCAGCCACGAGGGCCAGGAGAGCCTGGGAACAGCAAGAAAGTGCTGCATGGCAGGATGAATATGGAAAACAACTGGACACCCATTAGTTTTGCAAAAGCAGAACCTGTTCCCTGCAGATGAAAGCTGATTCATAGGACATTTTTCTGACAGCGAGCACTGTCTCTGCTGATTAAGAAATTGTCTGATCAGATAGTGAAAGTCACGGCGAGCTGCCGTGTCATCTCCTGGTGGTGCCGATGCCTCGTGCTGCTGGGAATCTGGTCTCAGCTGAATCCCTTTGTTCTGGCATCAAGCTGGGTTTGCATTCGGCCTTTCTGTGGCCAGAGGGGAACTATGAATGAAACATTATGAACAAATCTGGATCAGTTTACAGATGCTCCCTAAATGCCTTGGGGTGGTCGGAAAGTCTCTGAGGGCCGGGAAGTAGGGGCTCCCCTACTGCTCAGTGGTGTCGGTGTTGAAAGTATGGAGCTACCCGCTGGCCTGAGTGCTAGTCTTACCAGTGGGGACCACATGGCACAGTGGTGACAACCATCTGCCAGCCCATGGTAGGAAATGTCTTGTTTGGCAAACACCCATTTTGAGCAGTGCTGGGGTGCTGCTGGATTCACTTTTACTCCTGATGATAAGAAAAACGAACGGGACCAAAAAAATATCTTCCAAAGGATCTGAACCATGAATAAGATGTAAATGCTTCCTTTCAGTAATTCAGCAGAGAGGATGTTGTAACCTGGGGACAAGCTAGGAGATCTGAAGAACCTTGTGAACCCGACCAAAAGTGCAATGAAAAGGGCAGAAAGTGGCATGGGGGGTGGGGGTTTGGGTGAGGACTGGACACTGGAGATGGATGGAGGGAGACAGGGGATGCATTCCTTGTCTGTTTGGTATATGGCTTCAAAACCCACCAGCCAAGTGTCTCCATCCCTCTCCTAGGTCCCTGCTACAAGTCACCCCATTGACTCCAGTGAGTGGTACAAAAAGCTGTGAATCCCAAACAAGCCCTAGTCCCAGCCCAAGCAGCCTATGTAATAACATTTTTTCCCCTCTTCTGCTTAACAGAACAAAACTTCCACCTTTGCGATGCATTCAAACACAGTTCTCTTTCTTTTTGAATATAATATTGATTACAAGAAAATACATTAATATTATGATCCCAGCAGCTCTCAAACAGAAAATTTTATGGGAAATTTTGAAAGCCTAAAACTCCTTGTATTATGTGAAGTTCAGGAAAAAAAACCCTAATGGTTTCAATATTTCAAATATTTTCTGAGATTTGGAATGCTGTGGACTTTCTACTTCATCTTCTTTTGTCCTTTTTTCTTATTCCAGATCACAAAATCGATGATGTTTAGATCATTTCCCTTTTTCTGTTTCATGCTTGGTGAATGTTCCAAATTTGGCCAATTTTGGAAAGTTAAAGAGTGGCTAAGTAAATAAAATGTCAATAAATAAATAAGATTATTTTCTTTCCTGATATTGGTAATGCAAAATACTACGAAGGTTAGATTTTGACAAAGAAAACCCAAATCTTCTGAGGATGTTTTCATTGTTTTCCAAAGGGTCATTTTAAATAGAAATAAAAGCATTTTATGTGGAAAATTTCAACCAGCTCTAATTAGCTATGGAGGGGTTGGTGTTCTAATGCAAACGAGTCAAGATGGCAGGATCAGGCCGCAGTTTGCCTTGCTGCAAAGCTGGTTATTAAAACTCATTTGGTTTTGAACAAGGCTTTTATTTTCCTCATTGTTTTGAACGAAACAATAAATTTTCCTAGACAATTACAAAATGACAATTCTAAAGGACTGGCAGAACAGGTCTGCTGAATGAATCCAGGCATACCTGTGACTGCCTTGAATCACTCCTGCTTCGGTTGAAAGGAACAATTTAAAAGATCAACATGCTTGCAGGGCTACATCCTCTGAATCACTGGCTGCCTTTAATGGCAACTAACAGCTAAATTGGGCTGGAGAGTGCTTATTAAGAGTGAGGAAGCCCTGAAACTGTGCCAGGGCTGGATCCTTTGCCTCGTGTTGGTGCAAAATACAGCACAGATGATGGGGAATGGCTTAGCACACAGAAGCATGATAGTGGGGTTACAAAAACAAAGCTAACAGGCATGGAAAAGGAAAACTGGGAATGCTGCTGACTTCTTTTCAAAATTAAGGCAGAATGAAGGGCTTTCCTGATTAAGTTTCTTTAGAAGTTAATTTACCAAAACATTCAGTTAAGAAAAGAAACGTTAAAAAAACATGATCAGCCCCCATTTTTGTGACAGTTTCTTTTACCAGAGCTGCAAGTTAAAATCCTCAGAACAAAACTTGCCAAGAAAGCATCACACACAGCACTGACAGATCCCCCAAAATCCCATGAACACCAGTGGACAGTCCTGTTCATGAGCTCTATTATCCTCTGGGTGCTTCAGATCAAGTTCTCCAATTTAATGCAGTAATTTTCAGGAGGGAAGGAAAAATGTGCTTTGAATTTCCCAAACACTGGAGCATGTTTGTGTACTGGTCGGGTCTATGCTGCTCCATCTTGCTGCTTTAATCACACAAACGTTGCTTTGGAGAGCTAAGGCTGATCCTGGTAGGCAGAGAGCAGCCAACAACTTAGCACAGCTGATGGTGTTCAGAAAGAAAGTCTGCTATAAACCTTCAAACCAGCACCTACCCTGAGCATGGAGAAATGGGCCATTTTTTCTACTGTTATGGGATAAATGTGTTCAGGTTCTGATCTATAGCTGGGGAAATCAAATGCAGCTACCTTCCAGTCCTCTTCCTGCAGTCATATTTTTAATAACAAATATAAGCTCTCAAAAAAAACCACCCCAAAACAAAACAGAGCAAAGGAAAATAAAATCAGAAATCAAAACATGTTATTATAAAAAAAAACAGTTATTGTCTGTTTGTAAATATGTCTTTTATGCTCTTGCTCAGAACACTTTTTGTCCAAGATAGCAGAAAATCTCAACAACCAAGATGATTTTTACAGGAATTGATTCTTTTATAAAGGCCTGAAATTTTTTTAAGTTGTTCCAAGACCTACGATACAATTTTCCTGATGTTTTAACTTGGAGCTGAAAATGGAAATGATTATGAATGGTGGAGTTAACAGAGTTTACAAAGGTATTATTATAGCTATTATTAATGTGTATATTCAGCCAGACATATGTTTGGATAGGAGGCCTGGTTTTTCTTCTTTGTCCTGTAACACCCCATGAACAACTCCCGTGTGTTGGTGGATTATTGTGCTTGCTCAGAAAAATCCATAGCTCATATTGAAAAACAAGTCCTTGTGTTTTGCCAGGAATGAAGGAAACTGCAAACAAACAGCTCTAAAGGTAGGGAAAGGTGATTTAAATTTACCAGTAACACTATCTTCATAACTGTTGCCTTTTGAAAGTACGGGAGGAATGAAAGGGAACATTTCCTTGATTTCATACCCTGCTGTCATCCCTCATCATAATGTAATTTAAGTGCTGCATTTTATGCTGTTGCTTTGCAGGTTGCCTGTTTTTAAAGGTACACTGTCACATAAAATCAAACAATGCTTTACCTCTGCAATGAATAACACTTCCAACTACTAAAACTGATTGTTAAAATGTCATGTTACTTCATTCCATAAATCACTAGTGAAATCCTGACCTTACTGAAATCAATGGAGGTTTGCCACCAGCTCCCACGGGGCCAGAATTTAGCCTCCAGGCTTGATGAATATCCAGGGTGAACAATATCTCCAATTACTTTCTTAGGTTGGGCAAGTGCATTCCTTATTCCCATTCCTTTTCTGCTTTCATAGTCCCTCACATCTTCAATAGGGCACTTGGGCTGCGGGGCCGTCAGCCGGATGAACTGCCAAGAGGCAGTCTGATATATGGGTGCTGAGGAGCTTCGTCCTGCAAACACTTCAGCACGTACGAAGCTTTATCATATAGGTGATTCCACTGGAGCCATAGGCCAGCTCTGTCATAAGTGACACAGCTGCAGCTGAGGTTATTATCCATTTTACATCTATGTGTCAGATGCACAAACAAAGCATAAAATGTTTTCTCTTTTCATTTACTAAAGGAGTGAGTAATAAGCTTGGTACTTATTTATGTTGCCTTAGACAATGAAGGGAAAATATTTTGCTCTCTGGTTTTACCCAAATCATTGTAATTGCCTCCTGGAAAGCCCACTTCCTAAAAGGGAAATACATTTGAAAATGTAGCTGGGAAGTTCATTGCTTATAGATTGAAAAAGCAGCATTTGTTCCTCTAATCAAGCTTTCCAGGATTGATGTGTTCACTGCAGTATGTTTACTCATGCTTCATCTAATTTAGATCTAAATAGTAATCATATGTTTATTTAAGGCCATTATCTAAAAATTAGAAATGAGCCTGAGAAAAATCCTCAGATCTTGCCTTCCTATAGATCTTGCAAATTTTGGCCCAGACTTAATGGTTTATACTCTATTGTGCACAAGCTTTAAGGGGGAGAGTGGGAAAAGGAGAAAGTTGCATGTCACAGGCATTAACCCTGAGTCTTCTGTTAGGACTGTCCTCCTGGGAGCCAGGCAGTTTGCCTCTCTGCCTATCTCTGCTGCAGTTCCAAAAACAAGATGTGAGCAGCCCCTGCCTCAGAGCCATCTGACAAGCAAGACACTGAGGTGCAGCGTTGCCGGGACTCTTGCAGGTACGCGGGGTAGAAGTGTTCACTTTAAAAAGCTTTTCAACACAAGTCCACGGGCTTATTTCATTGCCGTCTCAAAGCCTGGAATCAAACACAGAGTGTATCGGATGTCTCCAGCAGCAACTAAACTCATGCACTCTTGTAAATCTCCCTCGTAATCCCCCTGCTGCTGACACTTTATTAGCCAGGCATTCCGGGCTGTGCTTTACTGGGGCACCTCTAAGTGATTGCAGATGGTATTGCTGTGCTAGGGTTCAGATGTGCTACCAAATAGCTGTCTTCATATTTTCCGTGTTTTGCCTCATTTGTCAGATTGGTTTTAACCCTGTTGTGTTCAGGATGTTTCCTACCTCAACTCAGGAGCCAAAGTTGGGCTGGACACCTAAGCAAATGCTGGGTATTTTCATGGCTGTAAGGCAACTCCTCTCTGTTGTACTAAGGAAACTCCTCAAGCTTAGAAGCTAGCTTCATTGAATCTCTAACAAAAAATGCTGAGCAAGGTGAGGAGGCGTGTCAGTTTTCAAGGGCACATGAGTGCTAGGAAGCTAGGAATTACCAGAGCTGCCCAAAGCAGCAGAGGAAAGAAATGATGAACCTGCACCAAGCAGATTTGTTGGCTCAGTCACAGCACAGGTCAGACCCTCAGCAGGTCTCACTGGTGCACAGAGAAAGCCATTGGTTGAGCTAGAGGAAGGTTCTGGATTAATAGTTCCTATTTATGCCATGTTAACAGAAATGCATTGAATACAAACCTAAATCTGGCTTGTAACACCCAGCATGCCTGGATCTCTGCTCTGAGCTGCTCCACATTTTCAGCTGTGGTTTGATACTGGGGGATTAATTGTGGTTTGCCTGCAAGCCCTCCTACCAAGACATCTGCAGTGAGGAGAGCACATACAACATTGTCTCGTTTCCCATCTGGTCTTAACCCAAGCATCCACTGAGCATCTACAGCGAAGGATACTGACAACCCAACATATTTATCTTTCTGTCTGTGCTTTGCAACAAGAAGGATCTTTGATAGATACATTCCTGTTGAACACAGGCTGGAGTTCTGGACTGCCCATCTGGTCTTTAAATACTATGCTATATAATGAGCATAAGATCCACAGTGCTGGGCTGGATAAACTGTGATCTCCCACCTTTCTTGACAAAGTGAAGTCAGCAGTACCCACAGTGTTCATTTCATTTTTCTGTTCAAGTTAATGCCAAACTAAAGCTCTGCATTACCTGTTTTTCTCAAATCATAAATGTGACATGGAATGTGTTTTATCCGTACATGATAGCCTTACTCAACTGAGGTAACAGGAATTGCAGATTGTATCTGTAAGTAATTCAGAATTAGCAGCTATTTGTGAGGAATGGTCTTCTGGGTTTCAGGTTGGAGAAGCAACGCTAGTTAAAAGACGTGGTGTTAGAGATTCCCTGGAAATGAGCACATGTTCCTGGTAGTATCCAGGGATTCAGTTGTCCCAGCACTATAATATTCAGCATACAAGTAGCTTAAAGACGGAATTTCAAAAATCAAAGCTGAGCACCTGTATATTTCAAACCATTAATTTAATTAATTTCTTTGCCTGAGAAATGCTTGCAGCAACCATTGAAGTAATATAAGGAAGGATCATAATTGTCTAGTGAAATGTATACAAGTGATCTTATGACAGCTATTTTATAGAAGCCTCTGATTTCTCTGTTTAAAATAAGTGTAATAAAGACAGCAAGTCTGTGACAAACACGTTGTGTTACCTGTGTTTCCAGATGGGACACAGTATGGAAAGGCTTGTTTATCTTGACTATTAGTTTAGCTCTATTAACCCACATTGCCCAGAGTAACTAGGTGCCTATCAAACAAGAGCTATGGGAATTTCACTTATGATTCATGTTTTTTCCATCCATCCAAACAAGCCCTGCTAAGCTCCTTTACTCCATAAACTGGACTGCACAAGTAATATGATGAAAAGCATCATAATTTACATCCTGAAGAACATATGTCTTCCATATTGATATGTTAGCAAGTCCCAGATTTTGGCTAAAAGGTTTTGCCAAGTTAGGCATATGTGTTGCTGTGGTTAATATGAATTTGTTCTCTGCATATGGGCAGCAGTCTGATCTCACATCTTGTACTCAACAAGACTTACTGTATTATCATGGATGATTAAATACACATAAATTAAACATGCAGCCAGCAGTGGCTCTTTTACTAGGAGAACATTGTTTGTGCATTATTACAGCCAGATTTTCAAAAAGAAGCTAGTTCCCAGCCAGACTCCAGAAGAAGCAGTCTGATTTTTAAAGCAGCTCAGCATTTTGACTGTTGAGCTCCTGAAAATTTGAGTAACATTCTACTCCACCACTCCCCTCACTATAGCTCACGGTAATATATTGACCATGAGATTTTCTGACATTTCTACATTTTTCTTTCCATGAAGACATATTTCTTGAGTTTGAAAGGTGAAAAATATTCTTCAATATTGCAGGAAATCACTTAGGAAGCTGATGGTATCTTCTGCTCCATTCTTATGAGCTAAGTAGCTCTGATCTCTGCTACCAAAGGTTTTATGTAGGTATTTTCTGGCTGTTGTGAGCTGTGTATTTCATACCTTCTGGTACATAGGTTGTCCTACCAACTTTCTGGACCAAATAGCTGTTATATAGCTGTAAGAGACAGAAGAGGACTGAATTTGTGCAGTAGATTGCTTTAAACTGTGTCAGTATCACTGCCTTATGGTGCTAGTTAACAGAACATATAATCTGTATGGTAATGGTCCTTAACAACTAGCAATCACTGGTGATACTCCTTTAGCTGAAAAGATACAGACTTTGTGTATTTGGCCCACAATATTCATCTGTATTTTTTTGTCTTACAAAGTTCTAGGTTGTAGTGTCTTTTATGTTCCCTTTTGGAAGCAGATCGTTACTGGTAGGATGTAAATTTGCCCACATACGGAGCATCTCTTGGGAATCTGTCAGTGCAAAACGTGGAGTTTTTTGTTTGTTTGTTTCTATACCATTAGCACATAGTTATTCCAGAAAAAAACAAGCAAACAAAACCAAACCCACAGGTAGCTTACTTAGCTCGATACAGAATATACTGATTAAACAGTTTATTAGGCCAGTGTGAGTAGCATTTATTCCAGGGACGTTACAACTACAGCTAGAGTGCAAAACCTTTTCTGGTGGAGAGCTGGCCTGGCTTTCTTGCAATGCTGATGAAAGATAGCAATGCAATGTTAGTAATATTAGCAGGCTAAAGGAAGAATATTCAGATCACTAGAGACTGATCAGCTCTGTGATCTGAGTGAAATGTGCTCATGCATAATGTTGCACTGATTTCTGCATATGGCAGATATGAATAATGGCAGTGAAAAGTTAAAAAGTAATATCGTCCATTTTGCTTTAGCTATATTTGAGGCTTTGGGGGGTGTGTGGGTGAGTATTTCACATGACTGAGCTCTGGTCCTGCAAGATATTACAAACAGGTCACCAGCATAATGGATCTTAATAAATCTGTTTCCTTAAGATTTTCTATAATTATTGTTGGATCTACTTTTGCTCTTATGTCAGCAGAAACGAGACAAGAAGATTTAAGTCCTGCTGTACCTGGGAAACAGATGTGAAATTGCTTTGTTTATTTATGCCCTTTTTAATCAATTATTTCATACCTGAGGAGCACTCTCCAAAGCCAGTTATCTGCTACATCAGCAGGTCAGAAAATGTCATGTTTGTAAAGAAGAAACTCAGAACAGGAGTATAGAGAAATTATTTTCCACTTTTTTGAGACCTCCTTCCTCCACATTTCCTTCTTTCCCTCACCCTTGTGTCCTCCACTGAAAAGCATTGGGTAATGCCTAACCTAAATGTTGATTCAGTCACACACCACTAGTCACCCAGAAACCATTGAATGTTATTAAACTGCAGTCATTTTTCCTTGGGTTCCATCAATTATCGAGACTAATGGCAGAAGAGTTCAGCCAAGGTTAGAGCATGTGTATGTCTCTGGGCCATGGGGAGCTCTGTATCATTGCTCTGAGCCAACAGAGAAGGCGCTGCGGGTTTGATTGCTTCTGAGGCCATAAATTGAGGAAAAGTGCAAGTTCCAGTGATTCTCAACTCTCCCTGTAGAAATAGGGAGGGAAGGAAAAAAATCACCAACTAATGTCAGCAAAATGCTCCTCAGAGCAGTTCACAAAAACTTCTCTAATCTGCAGTACATCAGCAAGCTTGTCACTGAAACAGTGCATTTCACCCTTATTTATTTGCTCACTATTTGCATTTACCCTTTGAAGTGTCATCATCTTTTCTGTGCATTTTTCTTGCCATCACTGTCATGGATCTTCGATTTGTTGCTTTTATGTCTCCACCAGACAACCCCTGAGCTCCAGTACTGTGAAAATGGGGAGGAAAATCTGGAAGGGCAAGGGCTGAAGGTGAACAAGCTGAGAGTGGTGTGTCAGCCCTTGTGTCAGTGCACTTTTCAGCTCTGCAGCTCTACCTCCTCCTCACCCATGACTCTGCTGAATTTATGACTTTGGTTGCACATCAAACCCATTTCCACATAACTTTAAAAAAGGAAAGGGCTTCTTTGATGATCTCAGGTATGCACCCTCAAGGTATAATTTTTGCTGCAAGTGGTGTGGATTTTCCAATTAGTGCAGAATTTGGCTGTAAATTGGAAGTCACTTCCAGATTTGCACAAAGGGAATACAGCTTCAACCAGGTAAACACTTACCTGTAAATGTTCTCTGACTCTGTCAGCCTATATTTGGCTGTACTTTTACTTCAGATGACTTGAAGTAACATGCATGATGGGATTGCATAGATTTAGAGGGTCAAGGAAACAAATACCTATTTTAAATTCTTTGGGAACTGTCTATTATTATAATGAGAAAGTGGAAACCTAATTAAAGGTTATGAAAAGTAATTTCACAATTTCCTTCCATTCGCCAATAAAGCATTTAGATCATATACGATAGTCTAACATTTGTTCAAAAGCCAGAACCCAAAATATCTCAATATGAAGATCTATTTGTAGAAAATGTTTAATCTCATCCAGTTTCTAACTTCAGATGTGAATCATGAATTCCAGCAAACTTCCCATAACAGCTGTATGTTAAAGCCTTTCCCAGCTGTTACAAGTTTGTTCATTTTTCAAAGTTATTAAAGGATACGCCCCTGGTAATAATTCTCAGATCATGGTGGGACACAAAAGGTTTATGTATTTCAACAGAATGCTATTTTGCATTTACAGTTTTGCACCAGAGAACGGCTTGTTATTTCCCTCGAGGCTGATCAATACTAACAGGAATAAAATGGTGATAACTTAGATGTGTTCTTTGAAAAATTGTCCAGCACTTCAAACCATGAACAAAACATAAATGTAAACTTAAAATAAGTTCAGCTAAGTACAATATGATTTTAAAATATTAAACAATCACCCTTGCCAAACTCAATAAGCTAGTTATGCCTTTTTAATTTGGCTGCAGTGACTTTAACTGGATCAGAACTACAAGGAAAAGAAAGGATCCACAAAAATGAATTCATTTAGTGCAGGGAGAAGGTCCTTTAGTGACCTAGTTCCAAGCACAATCAGCTGCCAATTCTTCAGTCAGCCCAGACTACTCCAGGTTTTAAAAATTCAATAACCATTTGGGGCATGGCAGTTAGAGCTCTGTGAGTCCTGGGGTTTCTGGTATGAAGGATACCCCTTCTAAGAACAGATACATCCAACCAACCAAACACAAACTTGTATCATAGTTTGGTGAACAAAATCAAATGTTCCTCAATTTTCAAAAAATAATATGATGATATTTTTCGTGCCTTTGAAGTTATTTAATAATTTCTAACTTTTTAAAAGTACTTTTTCAAAGAAGTACTTGCCTAGCTTAGCAGAAATTGGTGCACTGTGTATTTGAGTTTTGCACTCTTGTTTCATCCTGTGGAGACCAATGTAATGACGATTCCTATTCATTGTAAGTACCATCATTTTTCTTCACTGAAGAAGGAAAACATAAGTTCTAAAATGTTCATCTTGTCAAACGTGATTCTGTGCTTTTTTCTCTTATCCAGAGCTTTCTATCTCCTGAAAATAATAGCTCCACCATATCTCTGGGCTACAACTAACCATTTGGTTTATGCAATTGCTGCTGATTTTATCTGTGTTAGTGCTTGGCAATTCTGCAAATTAGCACAGGGATTGTGTGTTGGGTGCCTGGAAAGGAGCAATATAATGGATGATCATTTTTTTAAAAGTTTGATTTAAGCAAATTGCTTTGTTCAAAGGGAATCACTGTCAGTGGCAGGGGTAGAATTAGTTTTCCAGGGCAATATCCAACTGCTTTTATCCACAATGCTGCCCTCTCTTTAACATTTTGCCTCATTCACTAGAGAGCTTCCCCAATTACCGCAAATGAAGCAGAGATCTTACAGACAACTTCTTGCTTTTATGTTCAGCCCTGATGAAACCCCAGAGCAACTCTATCTTAGGCACCAAGAAGGCAGGTGTCCTGTGATCTTGTATGTACAGTATGTGTACACAGAGAGCTGATCAAAATGCTCCTACAAACTGTAATGCAGTTTTTTCCTAATTTTGAGTGCTTGAATTTGCAGCTGTAATAATCTTTGAATGTGGGGAGCAGAGAGCTGATTATGTTTTGGCTAATTTCCTAGGTAAACTGAAAAATAGTCCTCTCCATCTGAGTGGGAGGGATATCCATCAGGTCCTGCTGCCTTCACTGAGAGCTGTAGGATTCAAGCATCCTTTGTGTGGACCAGGACTAGCAGGAGATGAGATACTTCTTGGCTTAGAGGTTTGCTGGGAGCAGGGACCAGGAGTCCAGTGGGGTCTTGGGAAAGGAATAAAGGAAGACCATGGTATTTCTGGTGGGAATAAACTCTGTACTCTGTTCCCTTAGACCTGTCCCTTCAACACCTTAAATCACAGGATTATGTAGGTGTGTTTATCCAAATGATGGGTGTTAATGGTCAATGAGTCACCTAATTGGCTCCATATGATTGCAGATATACGTACCCTACTGTGTAACAGTGGTATAGGAACATAGCCATGATGGTCTAAGGACATGAGAAAGTCAGGATTGGCAGGTAGAGCTAATGTTTTTTATTAAACCAGTTGATCCAATTAGAATAATCTTTCAGATTAACACAAACGAGGTTTTGGCCTATCCAGGAACTGTTTCAATTGATTTAAAGTTGTTCAGAAACAATCAGCTTGATCAAGAGCAGAGTACTTAGCACCATATAAAACAGATCTCTATCTCTGAAAATCTGATTACTGGTTTATTCTGGTGAGAGCCTAATCCATGACACAGAGTTTGCATTTTAACTGGAGGCACAGCCCAGTAGCTACCCTAAGCCTTTTATTGGCCTTGCTTACAATGCATATATTTTACATATTTTCTCCCTGTGTCCTCCAGGCCTGGCAGTGTGGATTGCCTGTTGTCCACACAAGGTCTGAACACTGGTGTGTGCTGTCCCTTAGTCTGTCTGTCTCCCTGCCATGGTTGTTTGCTAAAGAGGAACATGAATATGAAGTAACCTGCATGCAGTGTAGATGCCTTGGGGATGAAACACCATTGAGAAACAGGGGGAGCATCAATGTAGAGTCCCCTACTTCCAGGAGCCCAGGCCTAGTTCCTCTGATCCCTTGATGTGACACCAGGGGAGTCCCTGAGACCCGTATGCCAAAGACACCTACCTAGAGGAGTTGTCTAGCACAGCTAAATAGATGAGATGCACAACTCCCACCACTGCCTCTGTAAAGGTGCTGCTCAGCAGCACTGCCCTTCACTCCCAACCACCCATCACACCTTGCAAGGAAGCTAAGATGGGTCAGTTTGGCGTGGGAAAGACACATGAAAGCACCCGAAGTCCAAAGCTGGAAACATCCTCTGACAGCTTTGGGTTTCAATTCAGTTTTCTTTAGGCAGAAAAATCTGTCCAGAAAACCTGTTTCCAATGGAACTTGTGTACATTAAGGGTGTTCACTCTCAGAATCTGGTTTAAACTCACTTTGAATTGAGTTACTGGTTTGATTACTAAACCAATACAGAAACCAACTGGATACCAGACTACCACTTGAAATGAATGGCAATTCAAGGAGAGGATGCTAAAAAATCAGGAATTTAAAAAGGATCCTGGATGGTATATAAAATCCTGAAAACACAATATTGTGTTCTGTTGTCAAGCTGATAGACTGAAACAGGCATCAGTGATTTCTATCTCAATGCATTACTCCAGTGTAAATGCTACAAAATTCTTTAAATAGATCTCTAAAGCAAACAGGTTAATGGAGCAAGGGGGCAGGTAAAATGAGAGAATATGGGATTACTGAAACAAGCCCTGTAACTGTTGAGCCCTGAGGAAAGAGAGGGATAACACACTTCATCTAAACCTTTCCATAAATAGTTTGGGTAATTAGAGGCTTAGATTTATTGAAAACAATGAAAAATGTCATAATTACCTTTACATATTTTCCCTTCTTTCACTGTTAGAAAATGATCCCAGTAATTTGGTGTTCAGTGAGCAGGGCACATTCTGCATTGTTGTTCCACCACTGTGCTATTCTGAGCAAAAATGCTTCAGGGGAACCCTATTGAACAGGTCTGTTCCCTTCCTTTTTAAATCTTGTAGCAATTAGCAAGCATTTCATGGACCATTTCAGTCAAATAACATAACTTGTCAAAATGGTACCCAGCTCTGAAGGGCTGTAAAATATATCCCTGTTCCAGATGGGAATGGTTTTCTTCAAATGAGAGATGTCCTACAGGCTGGAATAAAATCAAACCCAATTGAGAAGGAGGTTCCCTTCTCAATTATTTTTTTCCTAAACCCAAAGTAGAAACTGATACTGATAAAAACCTCTGTTAGAAACCTCTGCGATACTCGTTGCACAGCAGAGGGAAACTCACAAGAAACCTAATGACCATTCTTTTACATGAGTCGATGATGAAGGTGGAACAAACTAGCAAGAGCCCATGGAGGCAGATGTCCAAGGCCTGAGGCAGAACTGAGGCAGCTCAGCCATATGAGAAGTGGTCATATTTCAAAATAGGCTAGTCCAGCATAATCCTGTTTATGAAATGCAGGTGGAGTATGATTCCGAGTTTGTGGTTTGAGCTTTAAAACTCATTATGTTTTGGTTCTGCACTCCTTGGAGACCAACTGACTCCTTGTACATTAACATCAAGATGCTCTGATCAAATAGAGGGCTGAAGTTTACAGCTCTGCTGTTCTGATAACTAAGCATGGACACAGGACAGTTTTCCTCTCTGGAAGCTGTCATCATCCTGCAGCCCAGACAACCTGAGCAATTGGCTTTCAAGCCACAATACAAGGAATGCCTCATTCCCCAGGCATTTAATAACTTTGTCCTGAGTGGGAGCATGTGGTTTGCAAGATAAGATCTAGCTAGGAAAGAGCAACCAAAGCTTGGATATGACAGCGAGACTTAAGAAATGCTGACAGATTGTTTGTTTGTGTTTTCAAATTCCTGTAGTATTTCAGATTTGTCCCTGGACATGTCGTTTCTTCCTGTGTAGCCCTGGATAGCTTTATGCTAAGCAGACTGGCTCTACAATGTCCTCTGGTCATGCTGGATGTTGAGGTTACAAACTACCTCCCTGATATATAAAGATCCCAGTATATAAATGATTCTGGAGAGGTTGCCCAGAGATAACTGCACCATCAGTTTTTCAGGGACTTAACTTCTTTTTAAGGCATCACAACAGAGGCTTTGGGAAACTGGGACCCTGAAGAGCAGATTCTTTGGCTGCCCAGAAGGCCAGAAGCAGGGTCAGCCAGGGATGGGAATAAGAGGGGAGACATTTTCCTAAGCAGAGAAGTGGGGAGCAGCTTTAGCTGAATGAACTGTGCTGATTTCTGCTGCCAGCTTTGTCTGTTGAGCAAGATGTGGAGTGAGTAAAGGAATTTTTCTGAGGGACTTCTATAGGGTTGTAAGCTCTGTGGGAATCTACTACCTTCCTTTCAAAAATGGCTTTTCAACTGTCCCTGCAAAGAATGTCTCTCTGGGATCAATGTATGAAGCCTAAAACAAGCTCTTTAAAAAAAAAATCTCGTAGGCTTCCATTAGAAAATAATTTATAAACATTCATGTACGGAAGATGATATGGACTTGATAGAAAGGGAGGGGGAAAAGTCCGTGGCAGATGAAGCCTTAAACTCACAAAAGGGGTAGACTATTACAAAACATTAGTGCTATTAGCCCGGAGGTTTGGGCTATTCCTTCGGAGAGGAATGCTGATAGTGGTGAATGTACCAAAGACACTCACTGGCTTCTAAAACCAATGATCTCATTCTTCAAATGGCAAGCATGACTTACTCCAGAGAGGTGCCACAATGTACAGATTTAGGTCAGATGGGGAGGAAGAGGAGTTCTGGCTGCAAGTATGTGTTTTGTTTGAACAAAATGAGCTGGCTGTGATGTTTGCCTTTGGCTCAGCACTTGACTGTGCTGTTAGGGTAATAAATATGGCTCTTGCATAGTTCAGGAGATATAAAAATGAGATCAAGTTCAATACATTGCATAGCTTAGTTAAAAGGCTCCTACTGGGCTACTTACCATTGGGCAGGAATAGCTACAGTGTGGTGCAGCAAAGTAATCCTTTTTCATTTATTTTTGGGTTTGAGCCTTTTGTTCCAAGTTGCTTGCTTGCATTTTTGTTGATATTTGCTAGAAAAACTAATCTAGAGCAGTATAACAAAAGCAATATGTGAACTCCAGCACATTAAGAACGTTCCTCCTGGAATGGTGTAACCCTGATCCCCAAGGGCAGAGAGGTGTTTGTAGGAAAAAAGAAAAGCTCACATCTGGTTTGATGGTACAATAGGAGAAAAGGCCGTTTGCCACTAGAGGGTGTATCAGCTGAAAAATTGTTATTGAGAACACTAGGATTTTGTTTGGACACTGATCTTTTTGTTGTTCTGAAATTAATTTAAGCAGCCTCAATTATCTGATGTTTACTATTATAGACAATTAAGTTCTCAGCATCATCCAGCCCACCTGAACCAGCCCATGGTGGGCGGCTTTGTCAACAACAGATAATTTATTTTGGCTGTTCTAATTTCACTTGCTTGCTGTCTAAGGCAGTGTTTGCAGAGCCCCGAGCAAAGCAAGATTATTTAAATGTATAAGATACAAGTATTTGCAGTATGCATTTGTGGCATCAGAACCACGGTGTCTCAGCTTCCTTCGCTCCTTTGCAGGTGGGAATAGATAAGGAGAAACAGCTAACGGTTGAGGATAGAAGGTAGAGTCTGCTCAATTCAACCAAAAATTATGCAGCCTAGAAATTTCATCTGGGTTAGGGCAGTGCCTATGCTCCTGCTTGTCTCACACTAGAAAGGTCCTGGAGCAAAGCAGCCATTCCTATCTGCACATCCAAGCATGCAGGCCTGCCAGACAGCTCTTCTTTACACTTTTCTTCTTTACACTTCTGCAAAGTGTAGCTATAAACACAAGGTATGAGAAGTCATCTCCTTAGGATGTGGGGATTCTCTGTCTCTCTAGTGAGACACATTAAGGGCTTTCTTTTCAAATAATTTCACCATAAACATTGTTGTCAATTTAGCTTCCCTTGATATCCTGGGCCAGAATCCAGTAGCTGAACCTCACTAAGTTGGCTGACTTGAACCATCCATGAGTGTTGCAATAACTGAAGTGCAGTGACCTGACTCAGAGGAGATCTGTCACTCCGGCTGGCTGTGAAAAAAATTATCTCTCAAAATGGAGCTTTTTAACAAATTAGGAATGCAAAGAAAAGTGTGGGAAGTGTGCTGACATCCTAGAGAGGGGCAAAAGGGTCTTACAGGTCTGTTGTATGGGCAAATCTTCCATTAGTGTTGTTTTTCTGAATTGGTATTTTCACATCTGGAAGACTTTTACCTGCTTTAGTTACTCAGCCGTAAGCAGCACTTTAAGGGGCTGTCCCCAAAGGTTCTTAGCTTCTGCCAGATAGCGGGGTCCATAAGTGCAATTTGTGCTGCAGTTCTGTTTGAGTGTTAAAAATTATATAGAGGGGCAATTACACTGTACTCAGGAGCAGGTAGGACCCCCAGCTCCTCTTCTGAAAGCAAACTCTGTTAGAGCCAAAATTCAGCAGTAGATGGCACCAGCAGGACTGCAAAACGGGCTCTAAACTCTTTCACAGTGCCTCAAAATTCCCTAAATGTTTCACAAGACACGCAGACAGCTATATAAAAAGTCTAGCACCAGTTGCTGGCAGAGGTAAATCACGCAGAGTGGAACGGGGTGTTCTTTTCAGCAAAGCACAGCACTGTCAACGCGCTCAGGGGAGCGGAGGGAATGATGAACATCGAATTACACCAAGCCTGCAGGGAGTTTGGGCTGGTGGTTCTGCTGCAGGGTGATCTTTGCAGCGAGGTGAAGGTGGGCACCCTCTTATTGCAGCACGGGAGGGGAAGGGCTGCTCGTTGTTCCATGTGCAGTTTCACACACACACATGCACATAGAATAAGAAGTTTCTGAGGCAAATGGAATATCGGTCATTAACTACTGGGAATTCACTGCAAACTGGACTGCTCACAATAGCCACCATCTGCAGGCTTGGATCATGCTGTATGGGAAGAATTTATCTTGCTGTCTTTTCTAGCAAATGCATCTGAGTTAAATTTCTGTCTCAAATGTTGACCAGGGCTGATACTTCATAGTTCACGACTGTCCATAGTGAATATTTGACATAAGTGGAGCCCATGAGTCCCTCAGTTCTTAAGTGTTATGTATTACAGAACTATGGTTCTGGTTTGTTCAAGAATATTTTATAGAAGGGACTACTTAGCATAAAATAAACTAGTACATAGATAAGCCAAGTCAGGACAGTTCTTGCTGGTTTGTTTTTTTTCTTTCCATTTTTTTTTCTGCTGCTGAGTGGAAAGTTTCAAAGACCACCAGCTTCTTGCAGGACCACAGCAAAATGCATTTATGATTTGTTCTTTGGAGTTATTAGTGGCTTTCATTTCAAGAGGATAACACAATGCAGATTTTAGAAGGGGGTGCAGCTGGTTTTAAAGGATGCACTGAAGCCATCAAATAGCTTCTATTTAAACATTTTTTTCTTCAGAGTTTATCTGCCATCCTTTACATGCCACTGTAACTTGTTGCAGAAACTAGATTTTCTGTGCAGCTGTTTAACCTTATCCTTCAAAGCTTGTTCTGCTGTGGAGTATAATTTCATTTGGCAGAGTGGTCTGACCATCAGGTCTGAAGGTTGCTTGATAAAATCTAATGATATACTCAGAAGGGTGGACACTATATTTTGCATTGAAATAATCATTACATCACTCAGTTGGTAAGCAGCTTTGCAGTGGAAGTGTTCCAGAGATAGTAAGAGGAATATTAGAATGCACAAGAAAAAGACTGTTTCTCTAAAGACTGTACAGTAGGGGAAGACCTTGTTTTCTAGATCTCTTTAACAAAGGTGTTTTGAGAAAGAATTGCAAATGAACCTCTCTTTCATGGAGGCAATTTGCATATCATTAGCCTTCTGGTTTTGTTAATTGTTTTCACCTAGAGGAGGTGGAAGAGTTCACTCTTTGTTTGGAAAATGACAATGCTTTCAGAACAGAGTACATTTTATTAGTGATAGATGAGATTATTTTTTTTAACATTTTCTGTCAACTGCTACCAATTTTTATGGAGATGATAATGCCCTTTCAAAAGAAAATTGAGGCCTTTTCAATAGCTCACTCAAAATTTAATTTCCTTATATTTCTACGTATGTGGAGTTTTCAAATAAAAGCAATATTTTTCTTTTGTATCTCTCTTCTCTTCCCTCCCTTCAGTTCCCAGGATAAAACGTAGCATCACATCCTGCAGTAATGGTTTCATGATCACCTTTGTAAGGCTGTAACTTCACAAGAATTCAAGAGACTAAAAATTCAAAAGGAGCTTTCTATTTTTTAAGTCTTGGTCCATGCTTGAGAGCCTGATGTACTATTTGAATTTTATCTTCCATTGTGTAGGTTTGAGGGAACACAACAGAACTTTGTTTTTGCATCGCAGAAAAGAGTAGAGGAGAAGAAAGGATCCTTAGGCTCAGAATATGATGGAGGTGACCCCAGCTGGTGTGGCCTACCCTAACTCATCACTTCTATTCACATAGCTCTGGCTCTACTGGATCTGTGCTGTCTTCCAATGAACCTTTTCAAGTGTCTTCACAAATTCTGGTCCAGGAGCTAATTAGTCTGTAGCCAGTTTGAGTTTCTCTGAGCAACCTAAATGGACTTCATGTGTCTCATGTTGATCAGCACAAGCTTGGGGTATGAGTCTGTGCTAGAAACAGTGAGCTGGGAAAGATAGGTAAGGGGATTCAATGAGGTTAATGGTGTCATCCAATGGATGAGAAAGAAAACATTAAATTCCTATTGATGTGGAAACTTCTGTTTTACATTCCTGCTTTTTTTAGTTTGAGAATTCTCCCCATGAAATCTGACCTAAAGCTTGTATGCGACTTCAAAATAGAGACAGCACAATTGTCACTGTTCTTTTACTTTCTGATGTTTATCAGCAACACAAATAATGGCGGATTCATCTTTACCTGGTATTGATTATAAAGTTAATTAGTGAACCATTTAATGGAAGGATGTTGGAATTCATGCCATAAATTATTTTCACAACTGTTCATAGCATTTTGTTGTTACTTGGAAACAGTCATGTCTTGTCTAACACCTTTTCTGCTTGCATTGTCTTAAAGATAAAAAATAGTTTTGAGATACTGCCCTTTTGGATATATTCTATTTCTTCAAAAGAAGAAAATTGCACTTGCACTCTATATGTATAGCTTGGGTGTCAACCTATAGTCAACCATTACAGGGAAAAAGTTTTATTTATTTTATTTATTTCCTCAAGTGTTCAGTGTCTCAAAAGGAAAAATTTTATTGCTCTCCAGAGATCCATTGTAAAGCCTATGCTTTTTTTATATGGCTGACAGCATTAAAATCCGTGAGCTTTTGACACTGACACCATTTGTACAAGTCTGAACTTTCAAGGTTTTACTTCTTTCACTGTTCAACTAATAAGCTATTTGTTTCCACAGTCACATGCGTATGACTTCATCACAGTTCACAATCACATTTTCTGGAGATTAGCTCATTGATATATTGCGCTGGTCTGTGCATTAGCTGCTTGGATGAACTCAGTTTTCATAGCCTATTGGTCTGTTGGTGACTCTAAAAATTTGCCACAGTCATATGATTAAATATGGAAAACATCTGTTTTAAGTAGTCTAACAAAAATCTGAACATCTGGAAAATATTGGTAAAGAAGCTAATTAAGTTTGTCAACTTACAAATTGTTCTAGCAGGAAGTATTTAAGAGCAGCAGATAATTGAGATTTCATTCCTCTGGCCCCTTGTCCTTGCCTTTTGGTTTTTTTAGTATAACTGGAAGGACTATTTTTCTTTGCTTCTTCCATATCCACCCTCTGGACACAAACCGAGAGATAGTTGCCAGGTGCTGTGTTGCAGCAGGATACACTTACAGTGGGAGAAATGGATGCTGGAAACAGACTTTCATGCCTATGTCTCATGTTTTAACCATTTTGAAACACAAATATATATATGATTTTCAAACACATTGATGACACTCTCTCATCCTCTCAGTTAATGACTTTGCTGCTGTTGCTCAGGTCTTTGACAGTTTGTACATGGGTAGGGCATTGTGATCTATTTTCAGAAGAAAGTTTTCAAGAGACTCCACCTAACTCTGACCTTGAGAGGCATCTGTGGCTTCTATAAAATATCTAGAACTTGAGCTTTATCTTTGAAGTATTGCCTTGGTCAAAAAAATCTCACACTGGGCAAAACTCTTCTTTCATACAGAAAACACCCTCTTTGTGTTAGAGAGAGACTGTCACAAGCTATAATGTGTTGAGACCTCAAGAATCATCACAGATCTTGGTAATTTTGTCTCTAAGGGCCAGAGACAGCTCTGACTTAGTTTCACATTGCATCATAGAAAACAAATATATTTTTAAAAGTCAAACCTACACCTTAATGCCCCTCAAATCAAACACCTCTTTGTAGGGAGAGAAGAGGAACATAACACAGTTATGTGCAGTTGTATTCCTCTAGGGACCACTGGAACATGGTTAGGTACAATGGATCATCACAGCATTAAAAGCTGCATGCATCTTTCTTTTTAAAAGTCTGCCTGTTCTTTTCCCCCCGTTTCCTATCACATTTATGCATTATTTGGAAGGTAGTGACTTGCTCTACTTCAGCCTGACCACATCTTGCCTGGCCTAAGCCCTTAGTGAAAGTCAAGCTTTTGTCACCATGAGTAATACCCCTTAGACGCAAAGAAATTAAACTTTAAGGGCTTTGCAGTGTTACTCACACAAAAGAGAAGATATTAACAAATAGGCTTCTTTGAAAACACCCTTCTGCAGCTAAACCTTTAATGACAAAGGGTTTCTTTGGAGTTTCTTGCTGAATTAGCCACAATATATCTGTGAGCCTTCTGGCTCTTAAGAAAGCAGACAAAATTTGGCAGTGAATAAAAGAAATTCTCCCATGTCTGCCTGTCCTTCTCACCAGAAAAAAAAAAAAGACATATGAATAAATTAAGGTACAAATGAATGTAAATGTCAAGTTAATAGTTCAAATACACAGAAGAAAAGAAGAAATATATGTATTTGTCTCCAGCAGCAAACACCCAGGTGGCCAGATTAGACAGCAGCTAATTGAGCAGTAATTGTTATTAATGTCTCTTGTCTCTGCTGTCCATAACAATTCTGGTTGGGTAGAGCTTCAGAAGCAGTGATCATTTTTAGGCTCCTTGAAATGTCTTTTCACATATATTGAGAAATATGAGCATGTTTTAAAAAAAAAAAATTAGTCCTTCACTAATAACAGTTTGTGATTAACTGGAGCTCTTCTCCAAAATGACCAGTGCTGGGGTGTGATTTGATGATAGCCATTGTCTGTCTTTGGCTTTGGTTTTCTTACCAGTGCTCTGGAGTGGTGTTGGTTGTGCTTCTTTATTAAAACTTTTGACCCAGTGAAAGGGATTAATAAGAAAAGTATAACATAGTTTGAGGACTGTAGGACTGGCTGTAAGGACCATTGGGCCCTGGTCTGTGCTGGTCAGCCGTGATGCTGTCAGAACTTGTGTTTCAGGGGAGCTTCTGGTGACACACCAAAGTTCAGAGCCTGTGTCATGTTCTCAGGTGTCTTTTTTTGCTCATAAGAGCTTTAGACCTACAGGAAGGGCACTGGGGGAAGAGTTGGGTACAGAGTTTTCCACAAGAAAAACTTCTCTGCTTGCAGAGGAACACAGGGCAGGGCTGGTTCCACAGGTGTCAGGGCTGCTGGGTCTGTGTCTTCCAGGTTCTTGTTAAGGAGTCTATTGTACTCTGAGTTTTGACTGACATTTCCCATGGTAAATACATTTCTGTCATCTCTTCCCTATGCTTTATGCAGTGTCTCTGTACATTTTCCTCCAGAGATGGTATTGCTGAAGACTTTACTGGATAGCCTGTTTGCATGAAATTGGGGGGGAAAAATGACTACCTTTCTGCCTTCCAAGTTCTTGTCAAGATTGATTTAATACTAGCCCAAGGACTTCAAAAGTTTCTAGGAGGCAGACACATACGCATGCATGTGTAACTTCATATATGCATAGTGTGATTGCACTTAGCTTCCCTTCCATATGAAAACAGTTTGAAAAAGGTAACAGTGAATAATTCCCAAATTCTGAGGGATTAGATTTAGGATAGTGTGTGGTTTACAGTAATGACGGAGCCAAGAGGAGATTTTGACCTGCCACTCCTCAAAGGCTAAAGGTATTTGAGGGACATTTAGTTTATTGTTAATCTTTAGGTGTGCACAGGCATAATTTCCTTTTGGTCTATGCCAGCTGAGACTCTGCAGTCCTCTGGTGCAGACTAACCTAGCCTCTCCTACTTTGAATCCTTGATGGGCTAAGTGGCTAATGAAGAATCCATCTGAAATTATATGTAAAAAAAAGCACAAGAATCTAAGGAGAAGAGCCAGATTTGGAATCTGGTCTTAATTGGGCTTGTTCTTCTGTGCTGGCAGCATTTTAAGAATGCAATCCAACTTATTAAGTGCCATAATTCCACCTGTAAATCATATCCAAGTGACCTAGTCTACATCTGCAAATAACTATGGAATTGAAAAGAACAGGCAATGCTTTCAAATCTGGTCCCTGGATTATTTTCAGTTCTTTAAGAGAAAAAAGAAAAAAAGGATTATTCTGAGGTTTGATCCCCAAGTATAAAAGTGAAACCCGAAGAAGTTCACTTTCTTTAAAGTCTGTGTTCTCAATAAATCTTCTCAAAGTCTTCTTTCAGAGAAAAAAAGTACAGCAAAATATATAATCTTGTCTTTCGAACACTACATTTCTAAACAAACATGAACTGTATACTTAGTAAACCCAATTGCAAATTGGAGGTCAATTAAATAAATTTAGGATGCATTTCTGAAAGCTTTGCACATGTATCTAGAAGGTGTATTTAATAAGAGATTCAAGATTTTATACATTTTCTGTGTATATCATTGTGGCTTCTATGAGTCATACTTGATATAATATACACATTTTCTTCTTTTTTAGATTATTACTAGAAACCATTTTCTGTTTCTTTTGTTTTACTTCCTTTGTTACACGTGGATGTTATCCACTTGATGGAAATGGGAGAAATTGTTTTGGCTTTCTCTTGCTCTGTGACTCCTAATTATCCAATATTTGTACTTTTCCATCTGTTTTGGTTTGTTGGGTTTTTTTTTCCTCCTCACAGTATTTTGGATGAGGAAGAACATTTCTATAAAAATCTGTTCTTTGCCTGGAGCGAAATGGCTCGGATACACTGCTGGCTGAAGATCTGACAAGGAGAGGTTTTGAACCATCAGCAGCTTTTATGAAGCCGATATTTCCATCCACAGTAAGGAAATTCTTTGTGCAAGGACTCAGGTGTCCAGTCAACGTTACAGCTTATTCCCAGGAATGACAGAATTTCTAAATATTGCACAATGTCTGGAAGGAGACAACTAAAGTGATTGCTGGTTTACTGTGCAAATATGGGCCAAGACACTCAGCCCGTAATGTAGATTGAAAATTCCAGCAGCTATGACCTGTCTTTGTCTGCCCTTGGTGCTTTTCCATGTCAGCTGGTACTAACAGAATGAAGACATAGTGACTGTGTGTGCCATGGTGGTGAGCAGCTGGGGATCCCAAGCAACTCTGGAACCTGTGTGGCCCCAGCAATCTCTGAAATAGCACGTCTAAAGCCAGGTCAAGGGAGATCCTACACACTGCATTGGCATAATCCCCAGGAGAGAAGTTCTTGGTGCTTTCTGTGCTGTGTGTGCCCACATAACTAAAACACAGGAAAAACAGTCGCGCTTTCCCCACTTCCAGGTGGTTGTACTCCTTGGGCAACTGCCTGTAACTGTATTTACCTTGTTCCTTTCCAGCTGTGAGGAATTGGTACCTGATTCAGTATTTGCCGAAATCACTGCAAAACTTTTCATCTCTCCAAACTGGCTTTGATTCAGGACCCACTTCCCATTAGAACAGCCTTATTGATCGATCCTCATTTGTGCTCTGGGCTCTTCAAAGACAATCATGCGTTCCTTAAATGCCAATTTGAAACCTTAGTGTACAAAAATGCTTTCTGAAGAAGTGTTTTCATTTCAAGGCATCACAGATTTTTTTAATACTACCTCTAAACAGGTATTTTCTCTGCCAAGCAGCTCCCTAGGAAGCTGGATGCTCTGAGTGCTGAGCACTGCTGATTCAGAGCTGGAGCAATAAGTGTAATGGGGNTGAAGACTCTTTCCAAAAGGTTATTCGATTTCTCATAGTATCACAGCTTGGAAAGCTTATCATGTTTGGAGTCCAGGTAATTCTCCTCACTCCTAGAATACCCCTTCCCCTACAGCCATCCACCTCCAGCTCCCTGCCAAGCAGTAGTATTTGGACTGCAGGTTTAGTTTTTCCCTTGATAAGTTTTAATGCAGATGGCACAAGAACACGCCAGCCAGTCAGACTGGAGTTTAATGTGAGGCTTTTTTTCCTCCTGAGAACAGGTAAGTGTCAAGTAGCAGCAACGTGAATCTGTACTCCACCAGTCTGAATAAGGGACTAACTGGGACAAATGTTTATCTCTATTCAACCTCATCTGAAATCCCTATAAAATCAAACTGCAGACAGAAACTAGAAATACACTTTCATATACCTTTCCAGTCTCACTGGACTTCAATCTAACACAAACACTACAACTATTTAAAAAAAATATCATGTATTATCAGTTGATCCTCTCATAGAGGTTGCATCTGCCCATTTGATTTGAATTTCAATGATAATGTTTTGTGTGTGTTGAACTACAAAGAGAAGAAAAGGTTTTTGTTATTCCTCTTCATCAACTGATCTAATGCAAGAGGAAAATTGCTGGTAATTATTTTTATAGCAATTATGCTTGCCCAAACGCCTTAAGTGCAAGCACATTCCTTGTTATTTATTGCAGAAAGATCTTAAACCACAGACTGTTTAGAATGCACAGCATTTTAATTCATGAACTTTGATGAAACTTATTTTAATATAGCTTTGTTTTCTTTATTAAATGACAAGAGAAATTAATTACAACAGATCTGGTAATGCTTTAATGTAGTCAAGTTGCTGAGTGTATTTCAGTAGTTAACTTTCTTCTTTTGGATATCAACAGCATGGCTGCTCCACAGGTGTTTTCTCAACCAATTAAAAATCTATAAAGCCTGAACTTTTAATCAGATTTTACGCCTAAACATGAAAAAAAAAAAGTTTTCTCTTAGATGAATTTGTCTTAAACCTCAGAAAGCTGGTTATCTTTTTATAAACCTGCATCTGGTATTTGTTGCTGCATACAAAATTTAATAAAGTTTTGAGATGAGGTATATATCTCTTATTTTCTAAGGATGACACTGTGAGACTTGTTCTGTTGCTTTGGATCATCACAGTGTCTGAATTATGTTCCTGTCCATGCTGTGACATAAGTCTATGCTACCTGCCTACTGTTAGTGCCACAGCTGACTTACTACTGCCTGGCTGGATGAGCGTTGCAGACTCACCACCAGATATAGTTGTGTTTGAAAAATAGCAGCTTTTATGTAAGAAAGCTATTGTGCAGCAAATTATTTTTCCCTAAAATATTTCTGCTTTGGGGTTTATTTCTGCTGTCTTTCCTTCAATGTTCCCTCAAACAGATTTTCCTCAGAAAAGGAAAATGGTAATGAATCTTTGGTCAGTGTTGCCATTGGGAAGTGCTGCTGTGCTGCCTGACAAGAGCTGTCATTCACCTGCTTCACATCCACACTCTTCTGCTCCATGGAAGGAAGCTACTGAGCATCATGAGCTGCTTGATCCAACTGGAGTGCCTGGACTTTAAAAACAGAAGTGCAGTAGCCTGCTGGAACAGAGGTACTTTCTTAGCTTTGGCAAAAAAATGTTGGCTTTGAATTTTTTCCCTCCTAATATTTATCCATACAGGTTTCTTTCCTTTTCAAGTCACTTCCAACACATTTGTGTGTGCACATACATATGCATGTGCTTTCCTGCCTTTGGTGCCAATGCCACCAGTGGAGCTACATAGCCAGCACTCAGAAGGCAAAGCACTGTGAGATGTCTCAGTCCCTATTCCTGCCAGGGTAGCTTTATTTCCTGAAGAAAATCAGCTATACTGAATGCAGTCTGGTTTAAATATATCAATGCAGAGTGGGAAAGAAGGTTCATCAAGTCTTACGAGGCAGATTTTGAAGATGAATTCATTATTCACTAATATATATTAATTTTTGAAAGCTACAGCTCTGTATGAGGGATAAGTATCTGCATTAATGTTTGGACATTTATACTTAAGAAATAAACTTTTATCTCCCATGTATAGCATTTATAAGCTTCTCTGTTGGACAAAACCAAAATTTCTGCAGTACCTGAAACAGAGTGGACTCCTCTCAGAGTGTCTTTTTTAATATTACATTTTCAAATGGCTGTAACAACATTTGTGATACCCTAAGTGTATTTTTGGAATAATTCTGTTTCTGACTGGTGATGTTTGTCTTCATTAGGACATGCACCTCTGCCCCACTTAAGGGTAATACCTTCACAGACAAATTGATTTCTGGATGTCCTACTTGAAGGTAGGTTTTTTAAAAAAAAATCTTTCAATATTCATTCTCTGACTATTGACTTACTCTGAAACAGTTTTATTTTGATTCGTACATTTCAGACCCATCAAATGAACATCAGTAGCTGTCCTACTTGGTATTTCACAATCTTCCCATGTACGGCTCTCCCTGACAATCTGTCTGTATCACTGGTACTTCTCCTGAGTATGTATCAGTAACTTTTTCAATTTGTTGGTAGGTTTTTTGATGTGCCCCAAGAGGGAATAGGGTGAGACAATCATATTTAACCCCGTGCCTGAAACAAAGGCTTTGAACAAAGTTGAAAGACTCATTTGACTTACTTCATCACCAAGCCTATACAAATTAAACTTCTATATTACTCACAGTATGACTTGCAATTATGTTGATTAATCATATGTTACTGAGAAAATGGAAACTCATTTATAAGAGCATTATTAATCTATTGTGTCATTTTTGATTTCTTAAAGCCTTATTCCAGGGACAATTCCACTCTAAATGAGCTGGTTAATTCTATTTCTCTTCCACCTTATTTGCAATTAATTTTTAAAGTGATGTTTACATGAAACACAATTAATTTAACACAATTCTTTAAAGAAAAGGAATATGTAAACTCATTTAGAAATATATTATTTCAACACTGGTACTGGAAATAGAGATGTTTTCCAAAGTAGTATAAATATGTGAATGTTAGTTGACCTTTGGTTGGTTATATTGCAGCAGGTAATATGTACATTTAATTTTGAAAAATATATTGAGCTTTGAACCATCTTCTAAATTAAAATGGAGCTAATAGTGAAAAGAATTATATGGGAAACTATATATTTAGCTAATAAAAAAAGAGGTTTGTTCACCTGTGAAATGGTACCATGGTACTCTGAATCTTGGGAAAAGGGAGTCATGTACGCTGACCGCCAGAAGATACTTACGGCATCACTTTGCTGCAGATTTTGTGGGGCACAGAGGTTGTATTTTCTGGTAAGAAAAACAGAAGTATTGTCTGCAGGATTGTTTCATAGGTACCTTTCAATAGTAGTGTCCTGAGTTGAAACAAACATAACTGGCTCTGCATCAGACAGTCTAAAATTATCCAATACTGTGCCTTCGGAGAGAAAACCGTTTAGTGGCTTAAGTTAATACTGACATGTAGAGAGGGTCCTTCTTTCAGCTAGACCCCTTTCTTATGGGTTTTCTCTTTTTCATAGAAGTTGCTTATGGTTCCCACCCATTCTCTTTTCTCTGTCCCTCTTCCTCTTCCACCTCCTCAGTTCAAAGCCCTTTCCTCTGCAAGCACAGAGCCCCTGCCCTGCCCCAGGGGGTGGATCAACACCAGCTCACAGGTATGAATCCTACCCTTTCAAGATAGTCTGGCTTCCCTAGAGCTCACCTGGTGCTTCGGTGGGAGCAAGGAGAAAGCCCTTCAAGAAGGAATTACTAGCTGGCATTTTCTAGCTCTCTTTCAGTTCATACTGGAATGACAGAGTTAATGATGGGATCATTGTGTTTACCAGAAATTTAATCTGGGCATCACTTTAGCAGAAAAAATATCCATAAAACATGGTGGCGTGACAAGTTGTTTTGTTTCAAGTTCATCTGTCTAAGGCGGTCATAGACAGTGACTCTAGGTAACTTTAATTAGTGTATACCCACATGATTTTAATAAACTATCTACAAATGGATTGCTCTGACACATGGCATTATTGGTTCTTTAAACTTATGTTGTTGAGGAGGTCAAATGTGAATAGCTCATTCTAAGATTGAAATAAAATATGCCAAGAGTAATGCTTTATGGGGAGATGATTAACATTTTCCTATTCAACCTTGCTGAGAAATTGCTGTTACATCCCTTTATTAATGTGCAAGTTCTCTTTTGCAACCAAGTGATGCAGCCTTTTGTAATTTAGGTAATAAATAGAGTTGTTGTTGTTGTTGTTTAATAAAAAGAATGATAATTTATTGACACTTGGATCACATAATGCTGGGATTGTAATGAAACTCAACAAACTAATTTCATTCCTCCCCATGCACTCCATGCTAATTAAAAGCAACAATCAATATGGGTGTAGCATTGTCAACAATGGCATCAAAAGACTGAGCTGTGGCCAAAAGGCTGATGACAATTTTCAAGGATGGGGCAGGTGGCTGAGAGGTTGAAAAGAAACAAAGAATTATGCAGAAGGCAGAAGCTGGAACTTTTGCTAGTGAGATTTTTGGACTTTCAGTTGAGTGTTTCATGGATTTTCTTCTTTGCCTTCCATATTTTGACTCCTTTGACAAAACTTGTTTCTGTAAATGGTGATGATTATTATGCCTCTGGTTTTAAAAGAAACTTCTTAAGACTCTAAGACTTGCTAGTGGGATATGTAAAAAGGAGTTTTCCAGACTGTACCTAATTTGTGCAAGCCCTCATGTCATATAGCCGCTTCCTCTGAAATCAGTGGCCAAATTTTCATTGCTGCTGCTGGGATCATGATCTTCCTGTCAAAGTCCCACTATGAAGTTCTGCAGGGCTCCTTGCAGAGTTCAGGGTAGCCTGGCTAGCAANTTAATTATATACAATATTTTTTATATATCCCTTGCACCCCTCAGATGCATACAGACTACTTACTGAAATACAGAAGCTACAGTGTAATGCAAACAAGCTACTATATTTCAGGTATTGCCAAAACTTCCCCTGCCAAATGATTTCTCAACTCTCATCCATTTAGTTACCCTTTGGGAGCTGAGTGGATCTTGTAGTTTATTCACTGAAATTCAGCTTGCAAGCTCATTGAGGCTTTTTCAGGTGAGGATGAAACAAATTCTGACAGGAGGGGGCTCCTCAAGAGTACGTTTCCATAGCTATCAGCCTGTGGAGAGACAAAATCAGAGCGATTTCAGCTCCAGTAACTCACCTGATTCTAATTTCATTAAGTAAAGGGCAATGTTGAAGTGTTCCCTTTGTTGGTGTTGAGTTTCTAATGTGTCAGTTCTCATTTTGTGTTTCTGGGGGTCCTGTGGGTATAGATGTGTGCACAAATCTGAGGCATGGAAGTAGGAAAAGTAGGATAGAAAGCACAGATGTCTGCATGGCTCTTTGGGAAGATGTCCCTGTGGCTTTTATGAAGTTACGTCAGGGAAAACAGATCCTGCCTGACCAGTTTTTGAGAGTAGATGAAATTACCATATATCTTCCTTAGACTCAAGGCTCAAAATAACACCGTGCTGGGGGAAGCCTTGAGGGAAGCCCGTGGAAACAGAGAGCAGGAGAAGGGGAAAACAGAGAGCAGATGGTTTTCTCAGGGAAATGATCAAAAGGATGATGGCAGCCTGTTTCCAAATTGAGGGATTGTGCAGCTGGACTAAAACATCTGGTTAGTTCACAGTGGATGAAAATTTAGTTACTTTTTAGCAAAGGCAGTGAATTTGTAAATGTTTTCTTCAGGGACAGTGTAGTTCATTAGCATGTATGCAGAACTGAGTTGCACAATCTACAGTTTTGAACAAAAGGCTGTTAGGACAATTTTATTTCTGCTTATAAATCACAAACTAAAGCTTCAGATGGGCTAAACATGTACGTGTCTATTGAGGTCAATGCAATTAGACTAAATCAGGGACAAAGATGAGAACCCAACTTACTTTTAGTTAGTATTTTTCTCCCCTTCACACAGGAATGACCAAGACAAACTTCTTAAGGTTGAGTCTTCTCTATGCACAGATGTCCTTTCCTCTTCCAGGTGGAAATTTTTACAGTCTTTCACATGGCAGAAGAAAAGTGGGTGCTGAATATGACCCTAGGTCAATGGGATCCTCAGTGCATTAATAGTAAGTGTAATCATAGGACTGAGCTCAGACAGAAAGAGTAGCATTAACGGTCACGCAATCAGAGGAGTAATTCCTCCTGTTTCATTTGTAGATTGCCCTAGCTAATGGAATAAATGCTATTCCACTTATGGACAGAAAGAAGGGAATAGGTAAATTGTTTTTAAAGAAGCTGACCTCTGACGCATGCATTTCACTTGCAGCAAAATGCTTGCTTGGAAAATAAACTTTATGGCTCAGTGGCATCCGAACAAATTGTTGTTTCCTCCTGATGCGTATTGATTGACAGAGATGTTACAGTTGAAGGCATTTTAATCGACTAGACAGAGTTGCAATTGATTTGCTCAAAGAAGTCATGTTTTCAAATATTTTGTTCAAATGAGGCATGGAAAAGATAAACCTAGAACAGTGTGATCAAAACAGCATTTCTCAAAGATTCATTGGCACTCCAAATGAAATCACTACCAAAGGTGAGACCTCTACAAAATTTCTTTCTCATGAGAGTTCTCTCAAATCTTGAGGCATTTTGATAGTAGAATCCAATCTCAACAAATGCAATTTTCTTCCTTAATATCAGTTACTTTACACTTGAAAATGCTAGTGATAGAAAACAGCCTTTAACATTAAATTTATTTCTCTTATGGTTACTCTCTATATTAAAAATTCTATATGTGCTGTGAAAAGGAAATGAGGCTGAGCAGTATAATTTTGAAGCCTTATCTCCAGTCCTGCTGCTCATTACTGTCATTTTGTAGTTGCATTTAATAAGTATTTTTATGCATCTGAGAATATTTCAAAGATATTTTGTTGCCAATGAACTACCCAGAGAAATTCATTGCTTATGCTAGGGGATTATATGCACACTAATCAAGGGCTGACTGTAAGAGCCAAGTAAATATTTATATGATGTTGCAAAGTAGTATTATACCTTTTTATGTAGAGATAAAAAATGGCTCTGGAATATGAATCTACTAGAGATTGTTGTTGTTCTTACATTTTCTAGCTCTGGAGGATTCCAATGGTCATAAAATACCTCAATAATTTCAAACTAATTAACACAAGAGCGATTTGTTCCTGACCTTTGGGTGCTGCCTGGGCTTTACAACTGGCTTTATCCTCTGTATAGCACTCAGTGGCCGCTTCCAAGCTGTGTAACAGCCCTGAGGTTTGTCTGCTGCTCCATCTTCCCAGATACTGCTGGCTGCCTTTCTGGGATGCCACTGCCAGGCTCACTCGAGTGAGCTCTGCAGTCTTTAGAGGGCATAAAGAAAGGAATACCGGGCGATCTTGGTGAGGGAAGAAGTGACGTGCTTATTTTTAATGCAAAAATCCTGTGAATCTGTGAATTATTCATATCACAGATAACTGCTAATGATTAGCGCCTCTTTACAAGAGGGCTTGAGTTCACTATCCTCTACCTTGCCTTGATTGTGTTTCTATTACATGTTGAGGCAAATTGGCAAATCAGTCTTTGCTCTTCGCATAAACTTACCTCTTCCTGGAGATTTCAAACAAACAAATTCCATCTGTTTGGCGAGTACTTCAGGAGAGCTTATCTCACCTCAACAAATCACCTCCTTCCTGTCATCAGTTCTGTGTGAAGTGATCATTAAGCTCCATTAAGATGGAAGCTACTCTAACATCCTTTGTCAGCCTCTGTGGATGTAACCGTGAGCAGTTAGAGAAGGTGCACAATTCAAAGATAGGTTGTTGTTTGCTTACAGGGTTGATCCTTGCTTACAAGGATGATGTCTGAAGGCAAAATAACGTTATTTCTGCATATATAAAACAAAACAAACCCCCACCAACAGTTACACTAGAAACACCTTGTCTAAATTCTTAAAATTCTTCTAAGGAGAAAGTGCTATTTCCCTCATACATGGCTTAAAATTGCCCCAGTCTGCAAGACTAGTATTGTTTTGTATTGTTTTATTATGTCCATGCTTAATGGTACAGAAAACCTTTAAAACATTGTAAATTCTTTCACAAAGAAATGCAGATCATCCCGCTTACAGATGGAATGATAGAAGAGCATTTCAAACAGAGCACAGCTCAACATGATCCTGATATCTTGTCCTTTTTTTTAATACCGGTATCATTCTGTTGACCTCTGTGGAGTTATTCCAGAGTTATTCCAAAGCAAATTAAATTACAACTGGGCTCACTGCTTTTATACTGATTCTAAATGTTCTCAATGTAGCAAGGCCTGGTCCAAATATTTAACCTCTCCTCCATCACTTTTGATCCCACTGGCTTTATTCATTTTAAATTGGAGCTTGCTGAGTTGTTTGAAGATATTGTCAAATGCATCCCCATTGACTTGGTTCAAGAACACTGAGCCAAATCTCATTCTCTTGACATAAGATAAGGTTTGGCTCTTTGTGCTTTTGTTATATTATCTGTTGCTATTCTTTGATTAAAAGAATACAGCTTGATTATTTTCAAATGCTATACCCAATAGGAATGCTCAGTAAGGACTACCTATGTGTTTTCATATATTAAAATAATAAGTTTAAACATTATCTCTCCTGGCCTTATCTTTAACAAAACTCTCAGTATTTAAAGCTCCATGAGGAGAAAATCAGGGTCTAATAGATTAAAAAGTTCACAAGAGACAGTGCTATTTACAAATAGCAAAGCCATTTTGTTCTCAGTAAGTCAGTAACTAGCAGTGCAGTACTAAGGCCAGTGCCTACAGGTCTGAATCCTCTCTGTACCAATGGTGGCTAAATCTCAGTCAGTTCTTAAGGCTTCTTGACTTCTATCATCTGATGGTTTTGGTAGGCATATATGAAATCATCAGTCACCTTACTTATTTCCTAGCTGGTTGCATTACAAGAATCCCCAATTGCATAAGAACTCTAGTTTTCACTTGTCAGAAGTTCCATGTAATCCTAAATGATCCTGAGGTCTGTGAGTGCTCACAGACATGTTATCATGGGTCACTTTTCTGGTTTGCTTGACCAGAACTATCTTTCTGTGCTTACTGACCAAAAGTCAGTCAATACATCTCTGCTTTTTTTATTTAAATACTTTGGCATCTGCATCTAAAAATACATCTCAATGTGCTCAGTACCTAAAGAAGATTAAAGGTGTTTTTAAAATAGTGTTTCCATTAAAGGCAGTGGCACATGTGTGAATATTTATGGATTGACAAGTTTGCTGATTAGGAAACTTTCTCCACTTCTAGCTCCCAATGCCTTTTCATATCATCGCTGACACAGGTGAGACAAAGAGATGCAACTAGATCATTTCAGGTTATATACAGAGAAATAGCTGGTAATGCTGGCATACCACACTGGAATATTTAAAAAGATTCAACAAGAACTATATATTTAAAGAAGAACTGTTGTGCCTGAAAACTCATCTGTCTGATCTAATAAAAGATGTTTCTCCCTGCAGATCATAGCTTTTAACTTTACGTTTTCATGCCTTCATCAACACAACTACAACCTACAAATGAATAGGGTCATAAAAATATATGAGCTTAATCCACATCTTAAAAATCAGTGTTCCTCAGCCCTTTGTTAAAACTCATGCCACCATAGTAAGTTTTATTCCTGTTGGGACCTATGTAGTTTGTTTGTAGTTGACAACAGAGTGCTCAGTTTCACACTCAGAATATCATCTGCCCTCCTTTGCAAGATAACTATCATTTGGGATGTGGGAAATGTCAGCAAAATTTTCCTTAAAAAAATTGTTACAGGTTTTATGGCCATGTCCAGGTAGATACTTCATGGGATCTCAGACACTGTTACAAAACAATGTGAAGTCTTTCTTATACCACCGTGTGAAACACTCTCTTTTATTTTTTAACTTATACAGACCTTTACCAAGCAATTTATTCTCCATAGGAACAAGCAAGATAGGACCAGAACTGATTTGCTAGGTTAACCTGGTTCTACAGATGATTAAAGTTGAAATTTTAGATCTGGTTAATCCATTTTCACTGCTGAACAGATTATGCCTCATTAAAGACCATTAAGTTTATTGCAGTTACTCACTGTGACTTGTGTAATGCCAGTAACTCAGCATGTCAAAGTGCTTGACAAAGAGCTGGAAACTGCAGGTGAGGGCTGGGAAGGGAAGAGATCCAGGATCTTCCCATGTTTCCATAGCGACCCAGTGGCAGAGTCACGCAGAGAATCCCAGCTGGGTTTGTGCACTGGTTTTGGCTGGGATAGAGTAAATTTTCCTCACAGTAGCTGGTATAGGGCTGTGTTTGGGATTTGTGCTGAAAAGAATGGTTGATAATACAGGGATGTTGTTGTTGCTGCTGGGCGGTATGCACACAGAGTCAAGGACTTTTCTGCTCCTCACTCCACCCCACCAGTGAGTAGGCTGGGAATGCACAAGTAGTTGGCAAAGGACACATCTGGGACAGCTGACATTTAGTGACCAAAGGGATATCCCATACCATATAATGTCATGCTCAGCATATAAAGGCAGGGGAAGAAGAAGGAAGGGGGCGCATTCAAAATTATAACATTTGTCTTCCTAAATAATGGTGCTGCATGATGTAGACCTGGTCTCCTGGAGATGGCTGAACACCTGCCTGCTGATGGGAAGTGGTGAATTAATTCCTTAGTTTGCTATGCTTGTGTGCCTGGCTTTTGCTTTACCTATTAAACTGTCCTTATCTCAACACACAAGTTTTATCATTTTTACCCTTCTCTGCCCAATCCCACTGGAAGGGAGTGAGCGAGCAGTTGTGTGGGGCTTATTTGCTGGCTGGGGTTAAACCATGGCAGTTTGGTTGTATCTTGCCTATTGATGACTGTCAGTCCAAGGATATAGTCCATTAAGCTACTCTTCTGTAAAGGGCTATGAAAAATCTAAATGGGATTCATCTTGTAGAAGTACAAGTAAAACGTAATTTCTGATATAAAAAGATTTTCCATTTCTTTTTCTTCTTTTTCTACCACGCAACTTCTTCAACTTTGCTGTCAGCAATAAACTGGTGAGAGCTGGGAATATATGTTGGACTGGAACAGAAACCAAACTTTTTGTACCTGTATTTAGCATTCCCGAATGTATAAAATTTCAGACAGTTCAGTTTTTCTGTCATTTCTCCCTCTAGCAGCTGAATTGTGTGTCCCTCGAGAATCCTCTCCCCAGGAAGATGCTTGCCATGCAACCACCGCTGCTGCTGTCTGGGCTCTGCTGCCATCTAGCCACCTTCCACTTCAACTTGAACTTGTCTCTCTTCCCTGAGAACCACATTGTTTCCTCGTGGCCAACGTAGCACCTACGAGTGTGAGAAAACACAAGTGGTCCTTTGTCACCGCCCCAGAAGAGGAATGGCAGTGGTGATCCAGCTGTGCAGGCTCCAGGTCACAGGTAAGAAGAGAGCGTGTTGTACTTAGCTGTTGTTCAATTTCTGCTAAAGAAAATGTGTCTTTTAAACTCTGATATCTTTGAGCTGATAAAGCTTGGCCTAGCAATTTGGGTTCTTTTCACCCAAACATCGGCAGATAGTTTATCAGCACTTAAGGCAGAGTCATTTGGTGTGTTGGCTGAGAAGACTTTCAGTAAGTGCTGTAAGCACTTTGAAATCACAAACATACAAATTCCAAACAACAGAAAAAAAAACCCAAAACAGTTTAGAGGAGAGTACAGGTGCAAAGCTCCCTTATAAACCTGCTGCTCCCTTCTTACAGAGCAGATCTTAAAGTAACACATTCCCAAATTATTCTATCAGAAGGACAGCAATGAAGTGTAGCATGATCAGAAAAAAACACTCAGTAAAAGCAAACCAGAAAATAACTGAGGAAAGAATATATATGTAAATATATAATAGAAGGCAGCCATACATCTATGTATGATTTTAAAATTAAGTACTCATTTAAAAAATTTATTTAAAAGTATTCTCAGTTCTCCAGGATTCTGTTCATTCACAAACAGCCAGAGGGAAAATAAGTGCAAGGAGATGTTCTGTGCAGAGAAGTGCCCCAGTTTAGCTGTAGTAATCTATGCAAAACACCTAGGATTAAAGAAAGCATCAAAACCACCAGCAGTTCTTTTATATCCCTTCCCCTCCCCTCCTGATAAGTTCAGAGTGGTGTTCTTTGCATTGAGCCCTGGGTTTGGACCCTGTGGGATTACTCAGTAGTTCTCGGTACAGCTGCTGCTGAGAAGAGGCCAGTGGAGGCAAAAGCTTCACTGCTGTTACCTGGCTGGTGCTGGACCCTGCCACCAAAAAGAGGAGGAGAGAAAGGGCAGACTTGCTCTGATCAAAGGAGCACCAGGGTTTTCAGGTTCTCTGCTGATCACCAGCCCTGTATTTAGGGATTCTCATTTAGGAACGCCACCTGGGAGTTTAATTTGGGCTTGACAAGCAGTTCTGTTGTCTATGTCTTTTTGTATTGTTTCCATAACTGTGTTCTTTTATTTTCTCTTCCATTTCTCAGTAGACTCTCACCAAATATCTCAAGTCACCATAGTCTGACAAACTAAAACAAGGAGCAACAACAAAAAAGGCACAGTTATTTTCTGTATTTGATTCCCCCACCCTAAAACTTCCACTTCACCTATTGTCGTGAGTATAAAATTCCTCACAGCTGAGCTGTATCTCGGGAAAGAAAATACCTGGACTTCCACTAGGTGGGGAAGTTGTAAAGCTTAAATGGGACGAGAGAGTTGCGGGAGCAAGGAGAGGCCCTGGGACACTGCAGAGGTGGGGCTGAAGGGGTGTTGTGCTTTGGGAGCCGGCAGGGTGCTCATCTTCCTCCCGGCTCCTGCGGGGAGGAGCAGGGGGCTGGGCAGCAGCATCGCAGCGCTGCGGGCATGGATTTAGGGGGCCACACCGAAATGAGGATTTTCTTTATTTTTCTTATTTTCCAAGTGGGCAAAACAGCGAATCAGAAGATAAATGGAAAAACTAATTCTGTGTATTATTTCTTTAAAGACCCAGTTTATTAGGGGAAGAGTACTTTATCCCACTAGGAAATGTTAGCTGTTGTGCTGCTCTTATAAAGAATTTGGTTTTCAGATAGATTTACCTTCTGTTTTGATTTGAGGCTTTTGGATCTTTTTGTTGTTGTTGAGAATAATTTGTACAGTGTCAGCAGTAAACACTGGGAGAAATAGATAGGAATAACTATTTAATTATTCTTTAGATGAGGTTAAAACAACAAAAAAAGTGCCCCACTTTTATCTGGGTCATTAAAAGAAATTTGCACGACATTAGGTTTCTGTTGAGATTTTTGACTCGTACAAATGAAAGCAAGATTTAGAAAGTTTAAGCTTGAACTGTCATTCCAGTTTGTGAACACAGGCCCTGAAAAAAAAAGAAACTTTATGAAAGTTTCATGAAGGTCTTGCACTTTGTTTCTCATTTAGGATGAAAACAAAAAACATCATCATTTTACATAAGTTCTTCATTTTGTTAAAATACAGTTCATTCTCCTACACATTGCCAAGAGATGTGATAGCATAAACCCTTTTTCCACTCAATTTTCTGCCACTGAAAGAGCACTGCATTATGCATTTCTGCATCTCCACTGTGTATAGCATCTATTATTCTAGCTACAGTTTAAAGGACATATAAAAAAATATTTACAGCAAATATTCATCCAACAGGCTATGCTATATAAGCACAGAATATCACATCCTACAGCTGAGTCTACTGCTGGTCACGTACATCATTTTGGGAGCAGCTTTCAAATAAACTGAAGCCCCCTCTCACAGTCTCTACTGTCCAGGACAAATCATAGCAAAATACAGGTTAGAGCTCTCTTCATGATCTAGTTTTCTTTTTATTGCATACAAAGGCTGCTCACACAGATCTCTGCAGGTACTGATCCATGAGCTGAATGTGGTGCAGGATCTGATTTTCCCTTTGCTGTCCTGCATGATTCTTGCTTCACTGCACAGATTTTCCTTCGGCTGACTTGCACCGTGGCTGCTCTGTGCCTGCTTGCAGTGGGAAGCAGGACGCCATGTGCTACCTTGTCAGCCTTAAACACAGCAAGAATTTTTGTTGAGTGAATTGGTGTTTGCCACAATTAGTAAGTTTATTGAAATATTCCACAATATATGCCTAGAAATGATTGGTTATCTTTCATCCGCTACAAGTATTTGCAAATATGAACATTTTCAAGTTATTCAGGACAGTATTTCATTAATGAAAGGGGAGATTTAGTAGCTCAGCCTTTTGAATACACATTGCAATTAGATGATGGCTGATCTTCTGGAAGGTGGTTTATCTCTTTGCATCGTGATTATCTGCAGCTATTAGCTATAGCAGCTCACTGTCAGAGAAAAATTCTGGAAGTTAGATACTGTGCTAGGAAGCAGTCTTTTTGCCTTGTCTAAAATCATATCTTTTGGTATTCAAATTTTTAGATGCACCAATCATAGACTCTCATGTTTCTCTCTTGAAATATATTGGTAAAACTGCACAGGAAATTTGCATCACATTCCTTCTCTGCAGAGACCCTTTCTTCCCTTACGTTGCAGGAACAAAATTGGGACCTAGCAGAAAAAATATCCTAAGAAGCAAAGACGTAGCTCATTCCCATCTTCCAAATCCTCTGTACTTTCTCTCCTGCTTTGGGTGTAGAAGCCAGAAAGTGTGAGGGTGAAGGGAGGAGTAATTACAAGTTTTGTTACAGCTTCTTACTTCTCTCACAGCACTTTTAGGCACAGAATGGAGATACCTGGAGAGAGATTTGAGCTGAAGTAGTGCTTCTAACAGTGCTGATCCTGCATAACCTCCCTGTTTCTAATGAGAGGATTATGTTGAAGATGAAGTAGACCCAGCTCTGCTAAAAATGAATGTGGGGTCTGTCCACATGGGGAACATCAGCACCACTGACACTGGTTGTGGCCATTGCTTATTCATCCTACTTAGGCTCTCACGTCTTGAAGCAACTAAGTATAAATAAGAAGCCCTTGATCCTGCCAGCCTCTCTGTCCATCTTCTGTGTGCAACAAACAAGCTGCCTACAAACTTGGCTCCCTGTCTCTCTGCTCCAAGGCTATCCCAAGTTGGATGCAATCTGTCTCTTAAAGAGCCGTTCTTACAAGATGGTTGTAGCATTTACCTGGCTAAACCACCTCCACTTAAATCCTCTTTGGCTTTTCAGTGCTCTTAAATTTACTGACTGCATGCTCTTTGTTGCGATTGTGTCCTTCTGTGGCTTTCCTGCTCTTTCCCTCTCCCTACTCCCCAGCCTGTGTAGACCCGTTCTGTTCAGTTGCTGGTGTTGAATTCAGGTTTTTTCTCTCTCTAATTTCAGACCTGTCTCTCTTCATGCTATCCTAGATATCAGCTTTTCTCTCAGAGATCTCTTTATCATTGCATGCTGTTAATTTATATTTAAAACCTACTCCGATCAAAAATTAATTCTAAAAATGTTGTTGTCAGAAATGACAAAAGTTACCCAACCTGTCAGTCAGGTTCTTCACAATCTGTTTTGAACTTTCTCCTATATAAGTGAGTGAGACCAGATCTTGGTGCTGCCATGTCCTTCTAAAGATTTTTTTCTTTCTCCCTACCAAATACTCATCAGTCCTGACATCTCCCCCACAGTCAGAATCATCCCTTCCAACCAAGCTACTAGGTCTCTGTGTGTGGTACATTCAGGCAGTCTGAAGCCTCATTGGCATCTAGGACTGATTTGAAGAAAAAAAGACCTTAGGAAGGAAGAAACCATTGAACTGGGGTGGCACCGGATTGCCCTGACATTCTGGTGCATTGTCCATTTAACTTTCCACTCATCTGAGGCTATTTTGTCTACATCAGAGGATTTTTTTTATATTGCTGCCTCAAATATATATGGGAATACCATAGCAACTTCTCCTCAATGCAGCAAATCTGTTTCTTCAGTAATTATTACACTAATTAACTCTCAAATGTTAGCAATGCTCATTCTGCTGATTAAATTTCAATTGAATTCTGTTACTTGCCACAATTAGAGCTGGATTTCAGGCTGGTGAAGGTAGTCTCTAAGTTCAGATCTATTTAATTGGACTTCTCTGAATGTTCCTGCACTTCTGCAGTGAAATGTATATCCATGTATTTCTATTTATTTACGAGCACACAGTATTCTGCCACATAATGACTTATATCAAAAGCTGTCCTGGTGAAGCTAGAAATGCTCTGCTGGTTGAAGACAATACTGACTGTGAAAATGGCTCTAAAAACTTATCATTGATTTCCATACATTCCTTTTTTTCTGGCCTATTTTTTTTCCAGGCAGCTGATCCTTCAAATGCCAGCATTATAATTCATTTCTCTGCCTGCCATGTTGTCCCCTCTATGTTTGATTTCCTTCCTCTGTATTTATAATTTGCAACCGATAGGATGTGGTGTCTGTCTCCCATATTCATTGCAGGAGGGACAGTCCTTATTTTTCTGTTTGATCTGTTTGTGCAAGATGAGAGGACTGCACTAGATACAATGATTAATAGAGAATGTGAGAATTAATTCACCTGAGCTTGTTTGTTGTCTGACACCCAGAAGACTTGGACATGACCCAATATTTGGACAAGGAATAATTTGGTTATTTTAGTTACCATGGATCTAGATCTCATGGATGAGCCAAAAATTTAAAATATTTGAATATAGAATATTATTATTAATATTGAATATAAAAGGAGATTTAAAATTGCAGTTAAACCAATATAATTTCCAGCTGCTCTTGAAAGAGGTATTTTCCCCTTACACTTCCCACCCCTTATGTACCCTTCCACCCTTTCTTTTGCACTGATCAAGGGACATAAATTTAGGACATTAAATATGGACGTAAACTGGCAGAACATTGATCACTTTATTTGAGAAGGAGGATAATTTTCCACTGCTTCAACTCTGTGAAGTAGCTCACCAAGAGGTCGGCCAAGTCTCACCATGTGTGCCAGGGAGGCTTGGACCACACAGCTGAGTGCAGGGAGCAGTCAGGACACATACGAGAGCCTTTTAGACAGGCGTAGCTGTAATATCAATGCAGAACCCTTGACCTACAGAAGTGGAAGAAATAATTTATTTAGCCCCATCATCACCAGTGTATTGATGGAATTTTAAAAAAACTGAGGAGTGTATAGATAAAAGAGGTCATGGTACATGATTATTATCCTAAGGCATCACAGGGACATAAAGAAACTTTATTTCTTCCAATTAAAAACTTGCAGGCTTCTTTAATAATATCTGGGGCTTTGGAGAGGAGAAAATAATTGAGACAAGTTAGATTTTGTTTGCAGAAACATTTCATAAATGCAAAAGTATTTGCTCAGGTTTTTTATGGCAAAATGAAGGTGCTTTTGTGCAACTGTCTTAAAAGGTCTGTGTGAGTCTAAATGAAACATAAATCCCATGTGATTGATGAGGAATGACAGATCCTGAACAATGGCTAATGAATTCAGTGCAGGAGTCATCTGTTGAAACTTCACCCCTGTGCAAAAGGCCAACACAGGTCTTATCCCTTATTTAAATCTCATGTTGCAATTACTTAAAATGCTCACACTTGCACACTTTCTCAGCATAGTGCTTAAAATTTCACACCTAGGGAGCTGTTGTCAGCAATCCCAGTGAATTATAATAATAAATGTGTGCATAATTATTTAATTGAAAAATGTAGAAAGAAAAATTACTCTTTAAGAATAAATGTCATCAGCCAGATAAGCTGCAGTTGTTTCCTTCTGGGAAAAAAAAAAAAAATCCAACAAAAAAACCCTCACCCAAACAATTACTTGAGAATCCTCTGGAGAGCAAAAAAAATCCTGAGCCATGAAACCACCCAACTTCTTCCCCCAGCCAGCTGAGGGTTAAAGGAGTAACTGGAGGTACCCACAACCTGTCTCTCCACCCAGTACTTAACTGAAGGAAAGATGCCTGAATGGTTACAGAAAATTGTCTTCAGCTGTTTCCAACTATTTATCATCCTCACTCCCCTCAACATCTCTAGTGAAGCTGTAATGAGTCCAGCAGAGCTGATGGTGAGTGCTGCTTTTATGAAAGCTGAGCTGGGGTAGTGTTCAGCTATTTTAATAGTCTTGTCTGTTTTAGCTAACTTCTTTCCTCAGGTGACAACTGTGGACTTTAAATCACTGGTTTTACTGCTATTTGCTCTATTTTCCCTTTCAGTAACTTCAGGCAGATGATTTAGGGCAATTACACCTTATTACATACATTTATCCTTGATTCTTACCTGCCATTTTATGGCCTCTATCTACTGAGTCATTCTCAGAGGTACAAGAAGCCACAGTGTAGAGATGGCTTCTCTGGAGTCATATCACAGCTTGAGAGCATAATTTATCTCTGGGACCGTTAAGTTAAATCCTCAGATTACACAGAAGCTCAAATTCAAATGCTGGTAATAGAGATTTCCACAGTAAACTCTGAAGAGAGCACACAGCACCAGCTACGCTTCTTTGGACTACTCTGGAAGTACAAATGGGGTTTGAAACTGAATCCTGGGGGCAAGTGGATACCTCCAAGCCAGCGTGTTCAGGACAACAGAAAATATGAGAGGCATATGAGCATCTACCAGAGTACTGAGTGCTGGGTGGGGATAACCCACAGCAGCAAAACAATACTAGTTGTGATAAACCCAGACCCGTGCTGGTTGTCTCTACAGCTGTTCCAAGCTGTGCTACGGCCTGTCAGCTTAAGACCAGATCTGCAGGGCTGGAAAAAGAAGAAGAAATGGCTCTGTATGGGTGGGTTGAGATTCATGGCAGCATTTGGACATGCAAACCTTTGGCTGTGTTTTTGTCTATGCCCCAGGCAGTTTGTTATGTGGTGTCTTTCACAAATACTTGCAAACTCCAGTGCTGTTAAAATTCCATAGATAAAGGGATCTGCTAGATTCTGCAAATCAAGGTTTGTGGCACTGGCCTGGCCACGTATTCCCTTCTTATGTTCTGATGCAATGGGATGACTCAGTGCCCTTTCCCTTTGATGGGGTCATGTCAGTGAGGGGTTTCCTGCATGACCACAGATTTATTTGTTTACTGTTAATGCTATGGTAAGTGTGCTCTGTTTGCCTGGGCATAGATCAAAAGTGGTGTTAATGGAACAATAATAGTGCAACATAGCATTAGAGGAAAGAAGAATAAGGCTTATGTCAGCCTCCTAGCAAGGACTTGGTGCTAGAATTGCAAATGGGCAGGTGACAAGGGAAGCTGAGATCCTGTGTTGAAAATCTGAACTGCTGACTCTCTCCCTGATTGCTCCTTCATGACTGCAAGTGTTTGCTCAGAAAAGCTGCTCTTTAAAAAAAAGAAAGTTCATAATCATATCTTTCTTTTAAAAAAAAAAAAGTCAGACATCTAAAATGTGCTTTTTACTTGACTTAAATGTTACAATGGAAACATTCTTGTGTGTCATTATTATAAAATGAAAAGAAAATGTCAAGGCTAAGTCATTGCTATCATTTATTTGGCCCTGGGCTGCTTTTGAATTGAGAGATGCCAGCAATGGGATGTTGTAATATTCTTGTTGTAAGCTTGAGATTTATCACAGAGGTTGGGACATGTCAGCCTTGTATATCTCCCTAAACTCCTTTAAAAACGTTAAATGTTCACCTAATATGCTTACCTTAGATTAGATATTAATGCACATGATTTCCACATAATTATTTATCTACTTGATTTTTTTTTTTTAAATTACAGTCCTTTTGGGAGGAATAATTTATTAAAAATCATTATTTGATAAACCTACAGAACTGGATGTTATCACCATTCATCTGTGAACGCTGAATTCTGCAGCATTTTACATGGGCTCCTCCCCTAGCTCCTTCTCCCTCACCTTCTAATTTCTTCCTCCTGATTGCTCTGTTAGATTTACAAGAAATGAAATGCTTAACTGTAACTAGGAGAGAGATGCAGATGTGTTTTTGCTGGTCTGACATATTTTGTATTCCTTTCTTTTCCTTCATTGTTTTATTAATTTTGTATCATGAACTTCTGTGGAGAAGTGCAGTTATGCAAATCTAAGTAAACTACCCCTCATTAAGCCCTGCAAAGATGCCATTAAATTTTACTACTAATTCTCAGGATAGCTAGTTAGTTAGTTTTGTCATGTTTACATTGCACTTCATCTGATTGGCTGTAAGCCTGAAAAATATAATTGGGGTTTGGTTATATTGCTGTGAGATAAAACTAAGGTTGAGTATCATTACAGTATCTGTGACAGTATATTTAAGTTAAAACACCAAGCCAAACAACACACACCTGGCAATGTCAAAAATGAAGCAATGCTTCAGTTGAAATATTTCAAGGTAGGGAGTGAGTGGTGAAGATACAAATAACCTTAACTGCCCCAGGGTGCCACCGTGCACTGAAGGCTCCAGCCAAATCAGCTGAAGGTGTTACTGAAGGTGCATTGCATTATTTCAGCTGTGCTTCTGTGACTGGCAGCCTTACAGAGCAGAGTTGAATTTGCTCAGCTGCCTAACACAGTCACTTATTATCTTCAGTGCAGGGCTGGTGTGTTTTCCCATGGGGTGGCTTTTTTACCCAGGATTTGGGTGTGTTGAGCCTCAGCTCTCTCCTGTGTCTGTCCATAAGCCTTGTGCCAATGTTATGAAGGGTAGTCATATCCAGACACTGTTCTTTCATTGTGCAAATCAGGCATTTTGACACATATTTAGAGTCCTTGGGTGGTTTTACCTCCTCTGAATTCCTAACATCCCATTGCACCATAGTGGGAAGTTGGCAGGGAATCTGGTGATCCAGTTCAGCAAGTGCTGAGGTCTGCTCAGGACACTTAGACAAGAACAAACCTTTTCTCTTATAAAATCTTTTGTGAAATGGCACCTTCAGCAGTCTACAAATGCTTGTCTGTCTGAGATGAAGATGTGTGAATGTTGCTAACAGTGACAATTGCGCTGTTTAGTAGAATGGACAGGAGAATATCTACATCAAGAAATTGTCTTGATCATCTTGTCAGCTTCCTGTTTGGAAGGTGGATGCAATTGGGTGGTTCAGAAAAAGATGTACTTATTCAGTTCACACTGAAATATATCAGTCATGCCACAAATTGTACTTTTGTTTAATTTCCCTCTGCTGGAATAAGGACAGCAGAGAGTATGGTCACAATGTGACATGAGTCACTCAGTGCTTTATTCCACTTGATGCTCGATGATTGTCCAATTTCTGTGCAAAGAACAGGATCTCACTGCAACTGAGTCTTCCCTTTTTTTGTTTTGCTTTGTTTTGTGTTTGGGTTTTTTTTTTCATTTGGTTTGGTTGGGTTTTTTAGTGTGCCTCAAATTTGGAGGAAATAATGGTGTTAACTCCAGGACACATTAGACAATTGCTGATCTGTCCACTGATGGCTTTAAGTTGCATGCCTCCAGAATTCTATTTGCATATTTTAGTATATTCTTCCTGACTAAACATCTGCAGTCAGTAGAACAGCTGATGGCACAGCAT